>CAWUFW010019452.1:0-186102 GCA_963921515.1 Calotriton arnoldi
ATTCCTTATGTTGGAGTATGCTGGCTGTGTCATGCATTACCCGTCCTATGAGTGGGGATGGTAGTAGTGGTAGGCATCCAGGCCCCCATGAGTAGGGGTGGTGTTAGTGGTAGGCATCCATCCCCCTATGAGTGGGGATGGTAGTAGTGACAGGCATCCAGGCCCCCATGAGTAGGGGTGGTGGTAGTGGTAGGCATCCAGGCCCCCATGAGTAGGGGTGGTGTTAGTGGTAGGCATCCATCCCCCTATGAGTGGGGATGGTAGTAGTGACAGGCAACCAGGCCCCCATGAGTAGGGGTGGTGTTAGTGGTAGGCATCCATCCCCCTATGAGTGGGGATGGTAGTAGTGACAGGCATCCAGGCCCACATGAGATGGGGTGGTGGTAGTGGTAGGCATCCAGGCCCCCTGAGTAGGGGTGGTGTTAGTGGTAGGCATCCAGGCCCCCATGAGTAGGGGTGGTGTTAGTGGTAGGCATTCATCCCCCTATGAGTGGGGATGGTAGTAGTGACAGGCATCCAGGCCCACGTGAGTAGGGGTGGTGGTAGTGGTAGGCATCCAGGCCCCCATGAGTAGGGGTGGTGGTAGTGGTAGGCATCCATCCCCCTATGAGTGGGGATGGTAGTAGTGACAGGCATCCAGGCCCCCCTGAGTAAGGGTGGTGTTAGTGGTAGGCATCCATCCCCCTATGAGTGGGGATGGTAGTAGTGGTAGGCATCCAGGCCCACATGAGATGGGGTGGTGGTAGTGGTAGGCACCCAGGCCCCCCTGAGTAGGGGTGGTGTTAGTGGTAGGCATCCATCCCCCTATGAGTGGGGATGGTAGAAGTGACAGGCATCCAGGCCCCCTGAGTAGGGGTGGTGTTAGTGGTAGGCATCCATCCCCTATGAGTGGGGATGGTAGTAGTGACAGGAATCCAGGCCCCCATGAGTAGGGGTGGTGTTAGTGGTGGGCATCCATCCCCCTATGAGTGGGGATGGTAGTAGTGACAGGCATCCAGGCCCACATAAGTAGGGATGGTGGTAGTGGTAGGCATCCAGGCCCCCCTGAGTAGGGGTGGTGTTAGTGGTAGGCATCCAGGCCCCCATGAGTAGGGGTGGTGTTAGTGGTAGGCATCCATCCCCCTATGAGTGGGGATGGTAGTAGTGGTAGGCATCCAGGCCCACATGAGTAGGGGTGGTGGTAGTGGTAGGCATCCAGGCCCCCCTGAGTAGGGGTGGTGTTAGTGGTAGGCATCCATCCCCCTATGAGTGGGGATGGTAGTAGTGACAGGCATCCAGGCCCCCTGAGTAGGGGTGGTGTTAGTGGTAGGCATCCATCCCCCTATGAGTGGGGATGGTAGTAGTGACAGGCATCCAGGCTCCCATGAGTAGGGGTGGTGTTAGTGGTAGGCATCCATCCCCCTATGAGTGGGGATGGTAGTAGTGACAGGCATCCAGGCCCACATGAGTAGGGGTGGTGGTAGTGGTAGGCATCCAGGCCTCCCTGAGTAGGGGTGGTGTTAGTGGTAGGCATCCAGGCCCCCATGAGTAGGGGTGGTGTTAGTGGTAGGCATCCATCCCCCTATGAGTGGGGATGGTAGTAGTGACAGGCATCCAGGCCCACATGAGTAGGGGTGGTGGTAGTGGTAGGCATCCAGGCCCCCATGAGTAGGGGTGGTGGTAGTGGTAGGCATCCATCCCCCTATGAGTAGGGATGGTAGTAGTGACAGGCATCCAGGCCCCCCTGAGTAGGGGTGGTGTTAGTGGTAGGCATCCATCCCTCTATGAGTGGGGATGGTAGTAGTGGTAGGCATCCAGGCCCACATGAGTAGGGGTGGTGGTAGTGGTAGGCATCCAGGCCCCCTTGAGTAGGGGTGGTGTTAGTGGTAGGCATCCATCTCCCCTATGAGTGGGGATGGTAGTAGTGACAGGCATCCAGGCCCCCCTGAGTAGGGGTGGTGTTAGTGGTAGGCATCCATCCCCCTATGAGTGGGGATGGTAGTAGTGACAGGCATCCAGGCCCACATGAGTAGGGGTGGTGGTAGTGGTAGGCATCCACGCCCCCATGAGTAGGGGTGGTGGTAGTGGTAGGCATCCATCCCCCTATGAGTGGGGATGGTAGTAGTGACAGGCATCCAGGCCCCCCTGAGTAGGGGTGGTGTTAGTGGTAGGCATCCATTCCCCTGTGAGTGGGGATGGTAGTAGTGGTAGGCATCCAGGCCCACATGAGTAGGGGTGGTGGTAGTGGTAGGCATCCAGGCCCCCCTGAGTAGGGGTGGTGTTAGTGGTAGGCATCCATCCCCCTATGAGTGGGGATGGTAGTAGTGGTAGGCATCCAGGCCCACATGAGTAGGGGTGGTGGTAGTGGTAGGCATCCAGGCCCCCTGAGTAGGGGTGGTGTTAGTGGTAGGCATCCATCCCCCTATGAGTGGGGATGGTAGTAGTGACAGGCATCCAGGCCCACATGAGTAGGGGTGGTGGTAGTGGTAGGCATCCAGGCCCCCTGAGTAGAGGTGGTGGTAGTGGTAGGCATCCAGGCCCCCATGAGTAGGGTGGTGGTAGTGGTAGGCATCCATCCCCCTATGAGTGGGGATGGTAGTAGTGACAGGCATCCAGGCCCACATGAGTAGGGGTGGTGGTAGTGGTCTTCATCCAGGCCCCCCTGAGTCGGGGTGGTGGTAGTGGTAGGCATCCAGGCCCCATGAGTAGGGTGGTGGTAGTGGTAGGCATCCAGGCCCACATGAGTAGGGGTGGTGTTAGTGGTAGGCATCCATCCCCATATGAGTGGGGATGGTAGTAGTGACAGGCATCCAGGCCCCCCTGAGTAGGGGTGGTGTTAGTGGTAGGCATCCATCCCCCTATGAGTGGGGATGGTAGTAGTGACAGGCATCCAGGCCCCCCTGAGTAGGGGTGGTGTTAGTCATAGGCATCCATCCCCCTATGAGTGGGGATGGTAGTAGTGACAAGCATCCAGGCCCCCCTGAGTAGGGGTGGTGTTAGTGGTAGGCATCCATCCCCCTATGAGTGGGGATGGTAGTAGTGCAGGCATCCAGGTCCACATGAGTAGGGGTGGTGGTAGTGGTAGGCATCCAGGCCCCCCTGAGTAGGGGTGGTGGTAGTGGTAGGCATCCAGGCCCCCATGAGTAGGGTGGTGGTATTGGTAGGCATCCAGCCCCCCATGAGTAGGGGTGGTGGTAGTGGTAGCCATCAGGCCCCTATGGGTGTGTATGGCATTGGTGATAGCCATCCCGCCCCTATGGTTCTGCTGTTGCTAGTGTACGTCATTTCTGCATCCCTATGTGTGTGTGACATATGTCGGGTACGTGTCGTTTGTTTGTGTTGTGGGTGTTTGACTTACCGTCTGCGCTGTACGCGTCCGTACCGGTTCCGGTAATAGATGTAGAGTATTGGTAGGACCTGCGCGATGGGATTCATGGTTGGGTCGCCTCGTTCGTGTTTCTCGTGGCTTCGACTTGTACTCGTCGCTGGCTTGTTCGTCTCGTAGCCGTGGATCGTCTTGTGGCGCGAATCGGAGCTTATGTGCAGCTCTCCCGGATTCTCTGACGTGCCAGACGTAGCGACGGGTTCGGCGCGTACGGAAGGCGCATCGTACTAGTCCGGCCGGAAGGTGCTGTATATTTGCTTCCGTGCGACTCGATTCGGCGTTTACGGATCCGGCTCGGGCGGGGAACAGGAGCTGGAATGGGTACGTACGGCTGGGTCGGTATCTGAGCAGTTATGCGCATCGTACTTGCTCGTTCGGACGAATGTTCGAATCGGTCGGGAAACACGCGTTCGGCTTGGTTTTTTTCCGGACGAATAGTGTTAGGTGCTCTTCCGGCCGGGATCGGAATCAACCCCTAAACCTATTTAATTTACTATTCCCACTCCACTCACTATTTAATTGGGATAGGTGCTGGTCACTAAACTTAATTAATTTACTATTCCCACTCCAGTCAGTATTTAATAGGGGTAGGTGCTGGACACTAAACTTAATTAAATTACTATTCCTACTCCAATCAGTATTTAATTGGGGTAGGTGCTGGTCACTAAACTTAATTAATTTACTATTCCCACTCCAGTCAGTATTTAATAGGGGTAGGTGCTGGACACTAAACTTAATTTAATTACTATTCCTACTCCAGTTATTATTTAATTGGGTAGGTGCTGGACACTAAACTTAATTAATTTACTATTCCCACTCCAGTCAGTATTTACTTAGGGTAGGTGCTGGACACTAAACCTATTTAATTTACTATTCCCACTCCAGTCACTATTTAATTGGGATATGTGCTGGACACTAAACTTAATTAATTTACTATTCTCACTCCAGTCAGTATTTAATTAGGGTAGGTGCTGGACACTAAACCTATTTAATTTACTATTCCCACTCCAGTCACTATTTAATTAGATAGATGCTGGACACTAAACTTAATTAATTTACTATTCCCACTCCAGTCACTATTTAATAGGGGTAGGTGCTGGACACTAAACTTGTTTAATTTACTATTCCCACTCCAGTCAGTATTTTGGGCCCTATTACGATGGCGGGCGGACAAAGTCCGCCCACCACCGCAACAGCTAAAGGGACCGTCCGCCATAGGTGCGGCGGTCCCGCCGTACGCATTAGGATGCCCCCGCCACACTGGCGGGCGCACCCCGCATTCCTAAAATTGCGGCGGGCGGTGCTGTCAGCAGCACCCGCCGCAATGTCAGAAATGCATGTCAAGCATTTGCATGCACAACGTGACAGGCACCGTGCGGTGCCTGCCACCTTGTGCATGCAAATGCAGGGGGGTACCATAGGTACCCCCATGTGCACCCCCCACACCCTCAACACCCTGGGGGCCCGCAACGGGCCGCCAGAAGCAAAGACCGCATGCCTTTCCATGGCGGCAACGCCGCCATGGAAAGGCTGATCTCCGCCACCATCCTAATATGGATGGCGGTGTCTTGCAGACACCGCCACCATATTGGTGCCCTTTTCTGCCCAGTCGCGTGTCAGACCGGCGGAAAACCGGCGGACGGTCTTTCCGTCCGCCGGGGTCCCCCCGCTATCGTAATATGGCGGGGGAAATGGTAGGCGGGCGGTGGGAAATGACGGGCGGATCGCCACCGCCATACGGGCGGTGGCGATCCGCCCGCTATACTAATAGACCCCTTTATTAGAGTATGTGCTGGACACTAAACTTAATAAATTTACTATTCCTACTCCAATGATTATTTAATTGGGGTAGGTGCTGGACACTAAACTTAATTAATTTACTATTCCCACTCCAGTCAGTATTTAATTGGGGTAGGTGCTGCACACTAAACTTAATTAATTTACTATTCCAACTCCAGTCACTATTTAATTGGGATAGGTGCTGGACACTAAACTTAATTAATTTACTATTCCCACTCCAGTCAGTATTTAATTAGAGTATGTGCTGGACACTAAACTTAATAAATGTACTATTCCCACTCCAGTCAGTATTTAATAGGGGTAGGTGCTGGACACTAAACTTAATTTAATTACTATTCCTACTCCAGTCAGTATTTAATTGGGGCAGGTGCTGTACACTAAACTTAATTAACTTACTATTCCCACTCCAGTCAGTATTTAATTAGGGTAGGTTCTGGACACTAATCCTATTTAATTTACTATTACCACTCCAATTACTATTTAATTAGGATATGTGCTGGACATTAAACTTAATTTATTTACTATTCCCATTCCAGTAAAAATTAATTCAAAGTATATACTGAAAATTAAACTTAATTATTACACTATCCTCACTATAACATTATTATTTTTATAATATTTATTTTTGTTGATAGAAATAATTTATATATAAAATTAAAATACACTACCTAACACTATCACCTATAAACTCAACAACGAACTCAAAATTTAAATTTTTCATTTTCTTAATATAATAATATAAATATTTATTATATGTATTGCATTTTATAAAAATGAATTTAAATATTTACAACAAATACACAACATTATCCCCTATCAACACAAAATCACGTAAATAATTTACTTCAATTTTACACTTTTATTTTTAAATTATTATTAATTAAATTTTATTTTATCATATATATATATATATTTTTTTTAAATCCACACCATTAGCCCCCATAAAACCAACATCCCACTACTACATTTACTTTCAAACATTATAATTTTTTTTTTAAATTAATATTTTCTAATTTCTAATTTATTATAAATTTAACATTAATTTTTACAAAACTCACCACACTTGTCCCCTATAAACATCCCACTCCTAAAAATATATTTTAATTTTAGAAATAATATTTATAATTTACATATATAATTGTTTTAAATCTTTAAAATTAAAAAAAAAATGTTTTTAAATCACCCCATTATCCCCTATAAACCCAACATCCCACTCCTAATTTTTTTTTTTTATTCGAATTTCTAGTTTTAAATTAATATTTTAAATTTTAAAATAATTACAAATTAAAATAATATTTTTTAAAACACTCCCCACCCTTATCCCCTATAAACCCAACATCCCGCTCCTACATTTTTATTTGAAATTTGAAATTAAATTTTAAATTAATATTTTACATTTTTAAATTATTACAAATTAAAATAATAACTTTTTAAAACACTCCCCACCCTTATCCCCTATAAACCCAACATCCCACTCCTAAATTTTTATTTCAAATTCGAAATTAAATTCGAAATTAATATTTTACATTTTAAAATTATTACAAATTAAACAATATTTTTAAAACACTCCCCACCCTTATCCCCTATAAACCCAACATCCCGCTCCTAAAAAATATATTTCTAAATTCTAATTACAATTTTAAATTACATTTTTTATTTTTTTATTAATTAATAGTAATTAATATCTATGGGGCCCATTACGATACCCGGCGTAAAAAAATCCGCCAGGCATGGAAGCGGCAAAAATCCGCCCGCACACACCGTCTGAACACCGACCACGCCATTACGATTACACAAACCGAAAACCGCCATCGGCGGAAAAATCACACAAAATACCGCCCGCCATCGTCCGAGTCGGAGTCAAACCGCCCGCCACGGACGGAAACACGCACGACAACACAAAACCGCCCGCCCTCACGGCCGACACACCGCACGTGAGATTACGATCGCACCGCCATGAGCGCGGGAAAACTACAAATATACCGCCCGCCAGCGCAAACAACGCCGATGAGAATCGACACGGCAGAAGCCATGGCGCCCACGTCCCTGCACAGAAACCATCCGCTGACAAAAACAATCGCACACAACATGGCCAACAAGTCCACACAGCAAGGCACGCACAAATACACAAGCACAGTACACATCCCGAAAACACCCCCCTGGACAAACAAAAACTACAAAGGCCAGAACCCCAGACACAACACACCTGAAAACAACAGACCA
Source organism: Calotriton arnoldi (assembly GCA_963921515.1). Taxonomy (NCBI): domain Eukaryota; kingdom Metazoa; phylum Chordata; class Amphibia; order Caudata; family Salamandridae; genus Calotriton; species Calotriton arnoldi. The sequence goes on from CAWUFW010019452.1 coordinate 7,388, forward strand.
TGAGGACACACCCACATAGGTAAGTACAAAAGCAGCACTCCCACAGACCACAACCCCTTGCAACATTGCAAACTAGAGAGGAGAGGAGAGGACACAGTGACACAGCAAGGACAGCAGCACACCACAGAAACGCACACATCACCACCACCACCACCACCACCACCACCACCACCAAACACCGGCACCACAAACCCCCTGCACATTACACAACACACACCGCACCAGCACCACAAACACCATGGCACCACAAAGAATGCCCAAGTTCACGCCCATTGAGCTGACGGTCATGGTCGACGAGATCATCAAGGTGCACCCACAAATCTATGGGAACATGGTCCAGCACACACCACTAGCCACCAGAAACAGAATGTGGAACCGGATCGTAGACCAGGTCAATGCAGTCGGGACCCTGCCCAGGAACAGAGTCGAAATAAACAAACGGTGGAATGACGTCAAGAGCCTGGTCAAGAAGAAGGAGACCAAGAACAGAGAGCTGGCAGCCGTCACTGGCGGAGGGAATCCAGCGCTCTTCAAGACCTTCAAAGCGTGGGAGGAGAAGGTGCGAGTCATCATACATCCCGAGATCCTCGCCGGATTAGCAGGGGGAGTGGAGGCTGGTAAGTACAAACTAATGTATACCAGCACACCGCTATGTACTCACATGCACTACCACCATGCCACAGCTCCCAGGGACAAACACCCCCATGTCCAGCACACAATACACAACACATCACACACACATGCAACAGACACCACCACACACAGCCCAAACAGAACAACTGTAAGATGCGTGGGGACATGTGTACACTCAGCCAGCCACGTAACCACCAACAGGTCCCCAAATATGCCAGAAGCGCCACAACGAGCACCCACCACACCCATGTGTCCGCCACAGCTGCACTAACCGACAAGTAACAGGTAAGTGGCAGGAACACAAAGTGCAGTGGGTGGGAGGGTGGACAGCCCAAGTACAACACACACCAGGCCCCTAGTCCCACAGCACAGCAAGGAGGAGCATCCCCCACACCCCACAGCCACGTGTCAGCCACCGCAGTGCACAACGACAGCCGAAAGGTAGACATCACGGTCCACAGCAATCGGTGTCAGTGGGTGTCCAGCCACCACCACGACCCACAACACCCCCCACCCCCACAGACCTGCAACATGGAGCACCCCCGCTTAGAACCATGTGGCATCCAGTACAGTGCACGCCCGAACAACCTGCAGGTGGGAAACTGGACAGGGCTGGATTACTGGAGGCATGAGGACCGGAACACGACCAACACATGGGACATGTCACGTAGCAGACGAACACGCAGCACCGCCCACCGTCACGAACAAGTGAACAATGTGCACACGGACATGAACCACAGACTCACACCCCACATGACCCATCACAGACATAGCAACACCCAAGGAGCCACGTCTGCATGCACAAGCCACACTGAATATAGTACCACACGGCAGCCACTGTGCAACTCATCACACACAACCGAAACACCATTGAAGTCCTGTCCATGTAGCCCCTACTGCCTGTCAACCACACACCCCACAACTACGCCTATGTAAGACAAACAACACTAGACGCAACAGAGCGGAACAACATAAATACACACGAACACCACTGAACCCATCAAACACACAGACACACCATGCACATACAACATACCATCCATCCCATCCGTCAGCCCCAGTCTCATGAAAGGCATGTCATCCGCACAGCTGCCACACATACAGCAGTCACGCTAAGATACATGCCCATGACCAACCATGTGCCAGAAGTCAATGAAGCGCACGACACACTGTGAGCAACAACACACAACATGGGCCACACCCCCCGAGCACTGCAGTGATGCACATGGCACAGGGCAGCACGCACACCAAGGAGATGGGACAACTGCAATACGTTGGCTGGCACACAACCATCACTCACTCATAACGATGCGTCCAATGCCATGTCCAGTAATCACAACAGACAGCAAATATGCAGGCCATGTCAAGCATGCACACACCTCAAACCATGCACTGTCATGCTGCCACAACACATGTCACGTTCGGCACCCATGGCTCACAGCATGTACCCCAAAAGCATATTCCCTCCCAAATGCGAATCTGGGGCATGGCCCCCATGTTGCCATATGCGTTCCTAAGCGTCCCATCTGAACACCAAAAGCAAAGTACAAACCAGACCCAGGATGGGCCAGGAGCCCGCATACACCAGAGTCACAATAAGTAGGGGCACAGCAACACACCCATCGGCATGGCCAATCCGTCCCATGCCACATGTGCACAGCACACAGTCCCATTGCCAAGCACACACAACTACAAATGCTACAGCCACACACACGCCTCCGGGAAACCCATGTACGAGATTGCACGAACTGTTAATGTCAGACGACAAATACATACTTCGCCAGGTGCAACACAATAACAAATCTCATTCTCTCCACAGGTGACGAACTGCTGGATGCTGGGGATGGAGACAGCAGCCAGCACAGCCAGCCTACAAGCCCCCAACGAGGACACACGGATGTGGAGGATCTGTCCTCCTCTTCGGACACGGACCACCAAGCAGGCCCATCTGGTGTGGCAGGGCCCAGCCGCTCCCCAGGACCCCTCCTACCCACCAACCCATCATCCAGGGCTGCTGAACATTCCCAGCCCCCTGCTGCCACTGTCGTTGCGGCCACACCCACGGTCATTGCGGCCACACCCACGGTCATTGCGGCCACTACCACTGCCGCAACCGCCACCATCGCCGCACCGACCACCACCGCCGCCACCACCACCACGTCTTCGCTGGCACCAGCCCCAGCGCAGGTGGTGGCCCGGCCGACTGGATCCACCCTGGGAGCCACAGCGAGGACCGTGGTGAGCAATGTGGCTAGTGGGCAGGCCGGTGGCAGCAGGACTGGTAGGAGGAGCAGGGTCAGGGAAACGCCAGCCTCCCCTGGGAGCCATGCCCTGCCTCAAATGGCCAGAGTCCTTGGGGCCTATGAAGAGGCCCAAGGACAATGGGCCAGGTCAGCTACAGACACGCGTGAGGTGCTGGGGGTGCTGAGGTCCATGGACGCCCGTATGGGCCAACTCGTGGACCTCATGGGCCAGCTGGTGGTGGCGGTGAGGTCACAGCCAGGGACAGCAGCTCCCCTCCGCCACCACCTGCCGGGGCGCAGGGTCGAGCAGCAGTGTCCAGTTCCCCTGCGTCCACAGCCAGTGAGCACACCTCAACCACCAGCATGTCGCAAGCAGGCACCCCCTCGCAAACGTGGAAGGGGCCGTCCGAAGTGGAAACAGATCTCGCGGGAGGACTTCGCACGCTCCAGACGCAAGTGAGGCAGCCAGCCAGCCTTCCTTGACCACCCACTGCATTGACTTGGACTACGATCCCACTCCACACAGCCATCTGGATGGCATGTGTGTGTGTTGGACTATGGACATAGAACCAGTGGGTACACCCTGAGCATCACGCAGCCATGACCGACAGCTCATTGTCACTGCACGCACCACTTTTGTCATCACCTTACACACAATCACATGTCACAGTTTGAAATAAATGCACCTCTTACACAAACTGCTGTTTGTGCCCTGTGTTTAATTTGTACGGTATACAACGGCCACCTTGGGCGGAAAGGCACCTGATGCGTGGCATGGCAATGGAATCCGGAGGGCCTGTAGGGACCTAGGGGTGGGAGACAGAACAGGAGCACATTCAATGTGTGTATCACACACCCATCACACAGTACATGTCAACAACTACAAGCAATGTACACACATCGCACAGAGCAATAGGGCACAATGCCACAGCCACCAACAGTGGCATACTACCCTGGCCATGGAGCGTTGACACACAGCACGCAGTGAACAAACGGCCACCCTGACACAGCACACACACACCTGCACAGATACAGCCACATCAGCCGTCGTACATGGACACTCACCGTCAAGTGAAGTAGCGGGCGATGAGCTGCTGCCGCACATTCCCAGCTTCCTCCTCTCCGCTGTCCTCCTCACTCGAGCTGTCCTGGTCTGCGGGCTGGGGCCCTGGTTGATCTCCGTCATCCACGATGAGGGGGATCTGCTTCCGAATGGCCAGATTGTGCAGCATGCAGCACGCCACCACTATCTGGCACACCTTCTGTGGGGAGTACGCCAGTGCACCCCCGGTGCGGTCCAGGCACCTGAACCTGGACTTGAGGAGGCCAAAGGTACGCTCGACCACACGTCTGGTCCTCCCATGTGCCTCATTGTAGCGATCGTCTGCTGGGGTGCGAGGATTCCTCAATGGACTGAGCAGCCATGCCCCATTCGGGTACGCAGAGTCACCTGGGTGTGAGGGACACAGAGAACCGTTGCTATTCCAACTGGACAGGGGACAGCATCGCACAACCAGCACGCTACACCACTCCACATACTCACCGACAATACAGCCACGATCCTGTTGCAGATTGGACATCAGTCGTGGCAAGATGCTGTTGCGCATTATGTGTGCGTCATGGGCCGAGCCTGGGAACTTTGCACACACGTGGGTGATCACCATGTCCGCAAGGCACACCACTTGCACATTCAGGGAGTGCGTGTGCTTGCTGTTGCGGTACAGGTGCTCAGTGGCCTGTGGTGGAACAAGGCCAACATGTGTGCAGTCAATGGCTCCAACGACGTGTGGGATTCTGCCAAGGGCATAGAATGCACCCTTCACTGCCGCCAATTCACGAGCCCTGGGGAAGCGGATGTACCTGTTTCGGTACAGCATCATGGCTGCCAGTACATCCCTCAGCACCTTGCTGAACATGGGCTGGGACATTCCTCCTCCACTGCCCACTGTGTGCTGGAATGACCCAGTGGCGAAGAAATGCATGGCGGCCATCACCTTAGCCGTGGGGGTGACAGCTGTCGGATACACCCTGCGGGGACGGAGATGGGGTTCCAACATGGCACACAGTCGATGCAGGGTTGGCCTGTCCAGCCGAAACTTCCTAATGACCTCTGTATCGTCCATGTCCGCCAGCAATTGGTATGGGCGGTCAATGTTCGGTCTCCGCCTAGGGAAAATGGCAGTGGACACATGTCAAAGCAACACAACACATAGCAATTTCGCATACACATCACTGACATGACTGAGCAAGCACATGAGCCACAGCCCAGCTGTCAAGCTGGGACGGCACGGCCACAATACACTTACACAGGTCTCCCAACAATGGCAATGGCTAGTGAGACAAACCACTGCCATGTGCATGCACATGGGGATCTAGGCCCCAATGACTTGCGGGGCGTGCTGATGGGGACTGACTGCATATTCGTCGAGCGGCAACGCCACGGCAACATGAATGTCTGCTGAGCATGGAACTGCTTCCGAGGCTGGATGAGTATGGCACACGACGACGACGATGTGGGCACAGGCTGAGCGGCCAAAACAAGTGGGACCTGTGGCACGAGGGGACATGAGACAGTAGTAGGTGTCAGCACTGCACCCTATGTACAGCACTGTACGGATCACACCTCCCGAAACATTGACAGGTGTCCACATTGACAGCCCCATGCCAAGACGGCTGTGTGCTTGCAGTCACACGTCACAGGTGAGAGGTTACATTGCACGTGCCAGGTGGCAGGCGTACATAGTGGGAGCTGGCATGTGTGTGCATGTGTCTCCTGTTCAGGATCCACCAGATGGGCGCTGACTCTGTACTGACCATTGGACACAGCATGTTCCGTGGAAGGCTTGTGTGTGTGGGATGGTGGCACTGGATGTGCCTCCGTTGGGTGGGGGCCATGCACAGGGCGGGTACGTCGATGATTGCGCATTGTTGGTCACGGTGGGTGCACCCACTAAGATGTGTTGCCCTGTGTTCAATTCCTATGTCCGCATGATGATGGACTGTAGATGTGGGCAGACTACACATTGGTCGATGTGCTGTCTATATGCATGTGCCCTCACACCACGCACAGCTGCCCCTGCACATGTGACCCCTGCTGGACTCGCTGCTGGGTCTGTGGAGCTGATGCACCTACTGTGCGTGGGGCAGACAGCTCTCCTCACTTCCCTCATTGCGCATGTCATGACTTTGCCGCAGGTGACATGGATCATGGAGGGCCCACATGTACGCGTGGGTAGGCTACACATGATTGTTCACTGGTCGCCACCCCCAGTCAGTGTTTCGAATGGGAAGCTTGTCGTGCTGGTGGTATGTTCGATGTGGCGGATGGGCGGGCCTAGGTGCGGGCTTACATTCCGGACATGGGGGGTAGTTGGATTGGCGACTAGTTGCAGTACACACGGGACACGTCTCTTCCTTTCCACATCTGGGTCATCCCTTGTACTCACTGACAGTGATACAGTCATCTTCGCCCCAGCCCTCATGTCCTCCCCTCGCTCCCCCAATATGCATGTGCACCTGCGAGGCTAGCGCTTGCACAGGCAGCCCCAAGCTCGCACCAGAGAGGGCAAGGAGTGTATGTGTGGGTCCAGTTGCACGAGTGGGCTGTCTCAGGGTATGATGTGTTGCGGGACGCCGTCCACCTGCGTGGTGCCCCAAATGGAGACCCGGCCTGCATGGACTATGCATCACAGTCTTCGCCTTCCGGATCCGCCACCTGCGACACCCAGTGGCTGTGGCTGCCCTTGCGGCCAGGCCGCGTCCGTCTGTGACTGATGGCCCACACATTCACTCTTTGGCCTCTCTGGGGAGGGCTCGGGGGTGGTGGCGCACCCGCTTGCACTTAGTCGCAATGGCATGTGGCGTGGTTGGTATAATGGGCAATGGATGGGATGGTGCGAGCCACCTCCCGTGACGTCAGTGCTGCTCGTGCTGTGGTGCGTCCCCCTACACTTCCATTTGACTTGTGCCATGCTAGACGTTGAGGTTCTATTGCCTGCGTGATATGACCAGGAGGAGCGCGAGGAGACCTCTCACACACCATGCTCCACTGCCATCCCGTGCCCTGTATCGCCTGTGCGGATTGACTATGTTGGGGTTACACCTGGTCGACTGGGGCTGTGTGTGCCTTGTCAAGGGGCATGGCGGGCGCACAACAGGATCCAGCTTGTCCACAGAGGGTGGGCTGAGGTGCGCCTGGTACCGCTTTGTACGTGTGCCCGGCTGCTGTGCACACACGTGTTCACTCCCCCCGACAGGTGTCCTCTCACAATGCCCAGGGAAGCGGTGGTGTACTGTTCATGACCCCTCCCAACACGGCGTGCTCCAACTTGGCATGTGCGCATCTACCCGTCACACCCACCCACCTGAGCACTGCGTCCATACGACTTCACACGACACATGTGTGTCTTCCACAGTTGTGCTACTCATTTGCGTTGACATCCAATACCAGTGGACTACATGGTCATGTCACGACTGCCGTGTACTTCACATACTCTCATCCTCTCTCATTCGTACTTGTGAAATGAGTCAGCGGAGACAGTTTTGGTTTCAAACATTATATTGAGTCTTCTGTCCTCTGTGATGCAGTATAGTGGACACTACTGGCAGCGGAATACATGTTGAGGATATACTGAGCATGATTGCAAATGGGATAGGGTGTGGGGTTACATGTGATTGGCTGTTGCATGTGGGATGTGGGCTTCAGAGTTACATCTGCTTGGCCAAGGCTGTGCTAATGTACATTTACGTATAGCTGCGGAGCTGCGGACTTTGACACAGACGGTATACATGTAGCCTACCAGACCGCTTGGCATCATGGGCACAGTCCATCTCAGTTCCATGTGACAGGTTTGCTGCGGTTGTTCCTCATGCACGCGTGCATGTGAGATGACATCAGGGCATGTGCTTGCGTGCATGCAGCGGCGTGCCACTTGTTGTTGCACTGTGGTGGTTACTGGACATGTCACAGTCACTGGGGTCGTGTTGTTGTTGTATGCACTTGTCGTCCATGCAAAGGTCCTGGTATGGGATTCCCGGGGCGGGGGTGGGAGGGGTGCAGCACCCACAGACTCCAGGCGACCTATTCATGTCCACTGAGCGGTGTGTGTGTCCATGGGCGCTGGATCCATGTCGTGTCCTGGTTGTTCGTGCAGTTCCGTCCATGTGGGTGCGATACACAGACCCCATGCCACTGCCTCCCACGATGCATGCGGTGTTCCTGGATGTGATGGGGAACAGTGTGCATGTCCCGGTCATATCCGATGTCATGGCGATGTCGTTGATGGTGTGGTTACAGTTGCCGGTCGTTTGGTATGGCTGTTGTGGTGGTGACTGGCCAGTCCGTGCGGAAGCTAAGCATGGGTGCGGGGTTGGACATCATAGGTCAATCGGGGAACCTGCGTTGTGGTCCGACGAATTTACAGGTTGTCAGGTATGCGATGCCGTCCAGCAGGGCTTCCATGTCATTGGTGGTGTACATGTTTGCCAGCCAATGTAGCGGATGGTGGCTGTCAAGGTGTTGTTCGTAAGTTGTCCCTTGGAGGACCATGATGGGGCAGCATGCTGGGTGACATTCGATGTAGCTGTTCTCGATGATCCGTCGTGTGGAGGCACAGTGGTCCCATTTCAGTGCGGGTGCGATGTTGGCCACATACGCCATGCCCCCATAGGCAGAGCAGGCCCTGTCGTGTGCGTCCAGAGGGAGGAGTAGTGGTAGCAGGTCCGCCTTCAGACATGCCGGGTTGGAGAGGCATATCTCCACGGGATGCTGGTAGGGACACCTCCGACAGTAGAAGACGGGCATGACGCAGCTGAACAATGTGATGCGGTAAGTCAGTCGGTAACTTACGTTCAGCAGGGACAGGAGATCGCATCCCAATATATGTATCAGGTTGGTTTTGTACAGCTTGAGCTGTCCGGCGTAGTTGGGTAGGTGTGTTGCGGTTGCCATTTCGCAGCGGTGCGTTGTGGTGGCGTGCTCCGGCTGTGTGTGCAGTCTGCAATGTGCACGCTCCGAGGTTGCTGTGAGCTCTGTGTAGTCGTAGGGAGACAGGACTTGTGTTCTGTTGGCTTGTTTGGAGGACACGGGCCCTCATCCCACATGCTTCTCAGACAGTTCAAGGTCAGTGATGTGTGACTCCTTCCAATTAACTTGCATGTGGCCGACATGGGGGAGTGTTTTCTTTTTTCTTCCCCGTCCGTTGTGTGCTTCTGTGATATGCGGTATCTGCCCTGTGGTCGGTCTCCTCGGCATGCCTGTGTTGGTCTTTTCTTGGACAATGGCTGTATTCACCGGCTTCTTTCGTAGGGCTGTGGTTTCGGAGTTGGAATGGAAGGTCATTCAGTGCTGTCTGCTCTCCCTTGTGTGGGCGGCAGGCTGCCTTTCCGCTCTGCGTTGGGCCTTGTGTGTGAATGTTATTCTTGGGCCACCTGTTGTCGGTCCCCGGGCTCTTTGGTGTTCCGTTTTATATGTCTTGTTCATATGTGCAGGGTGGTATGGGTGTTTCAGTGTGGTACTGGCGTTCCTCTTCCCGAAGGGGCCCTGCTTCTCCTAGTTGGTGTTGCCGCCGCTGTGTGCTACGCCATGTTTGTTACACTGGGGTGTGTCCTGCTGTTGCGTGACTTCACTGACATGTGTGCGTCGGTTGTGTGGCGTTGGGTGTTGTCCGTGAATTGGGCGTTGGGGACATGTCTGTGGCAGGCCTGTCACGTGTCATGTGCGTTCGGGGTGGGGCTGATGTGTGTGCTGCTTGGTTGTGTCCCTGTGTCTGTGTGCGACGCATGCATGGCGCTGCGGTTGGCCTCTGTGTTGTGCGCATGTGTGGCGGCGTCATCGCCGCTTTGGGGCCGTGACGGGGTCGTTGGTTCCTAGTCCCAGGTGGTGTGTACACATGTGTTACGCGATGTTACGATTTGGCCTGTGTGTCATATGTGGATGCAATGGTGGATGTGTAGTGTACACGCGCTGGTGGGGGGTTGTCCGCTTTTTCCGCCCTTGCACTGTGTGCGCTGTTTGCGTGCACTTGTTGTGTGTGTGCCTACCTGCGTCTCCGCGGTACGTTGCGTCCTTGGTGGTGCATCAGCAGGAGCATGGGGAGGGCCTGCAGTGCTGGATTCATGCTCGGGGAGCCGCTTCTTCGTTGTCCGTGCTCGGCGTCCGTGTTACCGCTTCGGTTTGTCGTACGGTATCTCTTGGCCGTGGGAGCCGTTTGTTTGCGGCATCGTAATTTATACGCCGGGCGGGACGTGTTTCGTCGGACGGTGTGTGTCAGATTAGGCTGCGCCGCTACGTGTACGGGCGCACTTTGATGGCGGACGGTGTTGCTGGCTTGCCGGCGGTGTTTGGCCTACTTTTCGCATCGTAATTGGGCGGGCGTGTGGACTGCTGCGTGCCGGCGGTAACTGGTGGTTTTTGCATCCGCCAGCACGGCGGTTGTGCTTCCGCCCGCCATCGTAATGACCCCCTATATTTTTAATACACTACCCACCCATATCCCCTATAAAACCAACATCCCGCTCCTAAAACAATATAATAATATTCTTTTATTTTATAACATTTAAAATAATTTACAACTTAACATTAACTCTAAAGAAATTCAAATATCAGACAAAAACGATATTTTAACATGTTGATTTTTTTTCAATCGATATTACTAACATCGATATTTAACAAAACACTTCAAAACAATATTTTCAACATCGATATACAGAACATCGATATTTAAGTCTGTCGATATACTTAACTCGATATTTCTGTACATCGATATTAAAAAGTCGATATTTTGACTGTGCACCCAGGTTAGCTACTGGGTCCTTTCAGACAGGAAGGAGCATATTCATTGGAGTGCATGGCCGTGGGTTCCTATATAGTGTAGATAATGGATGAGTATGGGGTGGGAGACCGTGTCAAACACTGTGGAGAGGCCCAGGAGGATGAGGGCCGCCATGTCTCCTCCGTCCAGAATCATGAAGATGTCATCCATGGCAGCAATTACTGTAGTTTCCATGCTATGTGTAAGTCAGAAAACAGACAAAGTTGTGTTGATTAGGTGGTGTTCATTGAGGTATTCGCTGAGGTATGTAACCTAAGTGAAGGGGGTAGGTGGAAGGAGAGGAAGGAGTGGGGTGTCTACGTTTGTGTCCTCCCAAACCACAATCTTTATCACGGAAAAAGTAAACATTACACAAAAGTTGGCACAGAGTCCAAGCCTCAGCAACTACCCATATGTTGTGGACCCTTGAATTCCTCAGTGTCCTGTGATAGGAAAAGGACCAGGGAATTCCAGACCTTTGTAGGGAATGGCCTCACACACCACCCTATGTGTCATGCTTCATCATTAGCCATCCACGCTTACCAAAGAACCCTCTAATGGCAGGCGCAAGTCCTGCTTGGCAGAGTACTTACTGATGAAGGGTGGGGAACGGAATCCAAAGTGAGTAGATCAAAATAATGGTTGTCTTTTCAAGGAAATTCCTTTTATTTGTAGAAAGGAGCGAGATGATTAAAAATCATAAGGAATTCAAGGAAGTGTTTATTACTCCTTCATCTGACAGGTCAACATATTTCAGCCGATGGCCCCAAGCCGGGGTCCATGGCTTGCCATCAGGACTAGGATCCCTAATTTCCTATGCTACAATCAATCATACAAGCAAGCAGGCATATGTATAATACCCATTCTTCTTGTTCTTGCTTGAGATTATTTGCTTCTGCAGCAAATTCATAGATAGCTCCTAGTGTGAGCTTAGAGAAGCCCCATGGAGGAATACAACAAGTGAAGCCTTGTAGTTACACATTTGTCAAAGATCTCAATCTGCCGCCACACCTAGATCAGCATAGGATTCCTCTTGATGCATCTCCATAGGACAGTGTTTGTTTGCAACCTTCTTCCTCTTGAAAAATAAGGTCATTGGTGGCTGCACCTTTGTATTGCCATTTCCCATTTCTTTGCAAATCCCTCCTAGTATTACTGTGTCCTCTGGAAATCATGCACACTATAATGAACGCTTTAAAAATGTTTCGCCTCCTGAACTAAGTTTTAGCATATGTAGTCCTCTCCTTACCAGACGCCCAGTGGGCCTATGTGTATTTTAAGAAGTATTACTATTATAAACTGGCATGACCCTCTGTCCCTTAGAGCACTTGCTTGCTTGGAGATGTTGGAAATGAATGTCTGGTTGTTGATAATCTGGGTTCTTTCAGAAGTGGATTTGTTTTTAAGTGATTTTACTACCCAGAAGGACAGAGGATAATTTGTAGTACACGATAATTAATGAAACTTATTTTAGAGAGTTGGTGGGGTTGGGGTCTGCTAGCTGGGTGGGTGTTCTGGTCATGCGTGCTTTACAGAGAACAGTATTCTCCTGAGTCTCTGAATTTCAAAATAGTATCCACATTAATTCTGGGCTTATGGCTCTCAAAGTAAAACCTATATGTATGTGGCCATAATATATATGTGAATTAATGGAAAAAAGAGAATTGAGAAACCACACTGGAGAAAACAAAATCATGGAAAACCAATTTCAAAGAAAGACATCTTTAAGAAAATACAAGTAAATCAGGGATAGGTGTAGTTTAGGGAAAGAAGGGGCTTCAAGGGTTTAGAGATGGGTATAATTTACGGGTCATGGATGGGTGTAGTTAAGGTGTGGTGAGGTCTTTTTAGAGTTCAGGGTTGGGTATAGTTTAGGGATTGTGAAGGGGTCAGGGATGGATGGTGTTTAAGGGCAGTGAGGGGTCAGTGACTTCAAAGCATCTGAAGTAAGTGTCTGACAATGTAACGATACAAATCTGAAATAATGTCCTCCGAAGTAAAGCACTGAAATAAATACCTCTGACAAAAATGTTTCTGAAAGCAAGACCTGCAACCACTTCATTTATGGGGTAAAAGATAAGCATGCAAAAAACAATTTCAAGAAAAAAACGTTCTATGAACTATATTCTATGAAATGGTAAATTCCATTCATCCTGCATTTTTCAATTAAACAATTTAGGTGAAATGGTTTCTCAAAAATGGTAGTTGTTTCTCTATGAAATCACATACAACCAGGTAGTCAAAAGGAACCACTATAAAGGTAACCGACCGCGTTACAACATTTTTAAGATATTGAATATTGTGATGTTTTTGGAATCCTCACTTCAGAATCACCATCACTAAAAATGGCAATTCTCTTTTCCTTTCTATTCCACCCTGGAGCTGCTTCAACAGTAGCCTGTTCAGAGGTCCGTGTTTTGTCTGTCCGCCTCTCACCTTGCTTTTCATATAATTAGATTACTGAGGCACAGTAGCACACATGTATTTAAGGTTGACTCATCACTTCATAGGAAATAACAATTTTTGGACCCTTAATAACTTGCCCCCTCTGCCCTTGCAGCAAGCATGGAGTAAAAATTATTTTGCGGGGCATCCAACAGAATGCCAAATTTGTTGCAGATTGGGCAAACAGTCTAAAAGTTACAAAGATATTTTTTCAGCTGCCAATATAACAGGATTTCCCATAAGAAATTATTGTGTTTGCATAACTGCAAACTACTAAACAGAAGATTGCCAAATGTTAATGGCAGAGTGACCTTTAAGTCATTTGGTGCATTCACTAGATGCTACTCCATTTGATTTTATGAAAATTCGTTCAGTCACATGGGAGGTTTAATGCAAAATATAAGTGTCCACAGGGCATGTCAAAGTATGTCTGTTTTTTTTTAAAGTTTGCGAATTTTACTGGCAAGTGCAAAAACGATAGAAGTCCATTGCTCAGGCACCCCACTTTGTACATGTGCATTGGACGCTCAGAAAGATTTCCCTCCCAGTGTCGCAAACAATGAGAGAAAACACCAGATAACAGGAAAAAGAGATGCACAGAGTGGTAGATAAGATAATACTTTATTCATATGTGCCTAAGAAAGCACACCCACCTATGAATATGTCTTCAATTGACAGACCGTGGACAGATAATAAAGATAAACCCCTTTACCGAAACCACCCACTGAGTCCAGAGCTAGAGGCCTGTTGGGAAGGCAGTGAGGAGAGGGCTATCTCATATACTGGAGGATCACATCCAGGCCATAAATGGATTTGCTGCAATGTTGCATGAACGTCAATTCACCAAAATCCCAGGGGATGCGGAAGTGACATCACACGCCAATTGACCTTTACGTTCACTCACACACATGCTTACAAATACACAAACAATCACACACTCTCTCTCACATAAACACACTCTCACATGCACATATGTGCGCAACATGCATTTAAAAGCATTTTTACTTACCTCTGCTGCCAGAGTGGGTCATATTCCAGCTAACTGTAATTCATTTTTGATTACACAAATAGTGAACAATATATTGTTATTCACTATTAGACTTTTCCAAAAATTGGCAAAAAACAAGAGATCGGAGCCCCAATTCATGTCCATAAGGACAAGCTGCCACTGATTTTGCTCTGAGGCCAGGGGTCTCAAATACACTGCCAGGATTGCAAGGGGCAAGCCAGGAGTTGCACCTGCGACTCCTGGGGCCTGATTCACAGAACTAACTTACGTCAAAAACATAAACGTAAACGTAAAGTTAGTACTTTTTAGGTATTCACAGAATACACTTACTCATTTTGGTATTCACAGAATAGTACTAACTTTACGTTTATGTTTACGTTTTTGACGTAAGTTAGTTCTGTGAATCAGGCCCACTGGCCTGATTCACAGAACTAACTTACGTCAAAAACGTAAACGTAAACGTAAAGTTAGTACTATTCTGTGAATACCAAAATGAGTAAGTGTATTCTGTGAATACCTAAAAGTACTAACTTTACGTTTACGTTTACGTTTTTGACGTAAGTTAGTTCTGTGAATCAGGCCCTGGGGACCCCTAAATGACGTCCATGCAGTGATGGGCTGATAGGTGCTTCTGTCATCTTGTAAAACTGAGTGGGGCACTCTAATCCCCTTTTTGTGTGGCCTGCCTTCAGACCTTGTACGGATTCCAATAGGCGGAGAGTATTTTATCTTTATGAATAGTGCCCTGATTGAGACACATTGATTATTTTTTTTAAAAATATTTTTATTGGCATTTTGTAATTTTCATTATACATATACGCTCTTACATTACATCATATAGAGGAATAAATGCCAGGTGGTGGGTACATTACAACTCCGATGTGCAGGGCTAAATATTCAATAGCAGGGTCCGGAAACCGGCTCCAATCGCTCCTAGCGCAAACCATATATACAATAGCGCCCGTAAAATTACTACTTTGTCACGTCGCCACCAACCTCTGGCAGTGACTACTGTTCCTGGTACTTGTTCCACTGAGGTTTAATCACCATAACTTGAACATGGGGATGTCCATCGGCTGTCCAAAGTACAAGCATGCCAGTTATATATATCTAAACATTACTACTGTTAACAAAAAGGAGACAGAAGGAAAAAGAAAAAACATCCTTATAACAGGAATACCAAAAATAAGAAAAAAGAGAAAGAAATAAGTAAACCATGTGCAGAGGAGGGCCGTGGTTCGCATCTAGTACATTGCGGGTAGGGGGAATCACAATGCAAGTCACTTATCTAGGTGAAAGAGGATGGTGGGTGGGGTTCCCAATCAGTATCAGAACGACCCTGCGTGCGCAACTGGTCCCACCAAGCTATCGGTCAGGACTGTGGGCAGGGTTCCTCTGGGGTCCACTAGTGCATGCACGCTGCACACTTCCCTGGCATGTCCCCAGGTCAGGGTTGGAGCCCGTCACATCGGATGCAGTGTCTTCGGGCGCCTCCCATGCTACCATCACCTCCCTCCATTGTCCTGCTATTGGGTGTTTCCTCAGGCCTTTAGCCTCTTCCCAACAAAGCGCTCTACATTCTGCCCCAGCCCACATGATGACATCCCTGCTCCAGACCTCGAACTGCGGCGCCCTCAGGGACTTCCACTCCATCGCTATCCTACGTTTGGCCAGGCCTAGTGCGAGGTCAACGAGCCTGTTCCCAACCTTGCATTTTGGGGGTCTGGGAAAGAGACCCAGTAAGCACGTCAGTATTGTGGGGGTAACTCTCTACCCAGCACTCCTTTGAGTTTATTAAGCAGGGGCGCAAGCAGTGGCGTTCCCAAGTCATATGACCAAAGTCCGCATCTGGGTGCCTGCACCTAGGACACGAACGGATTTCACCCCCATATGTCACGTTGAGGCGGTGCAGTGTCATATAAGCCATGTGGGTATAATTGAATTGTATATATTTTAGGCGGGTGTTACGAGAAATCCTCTTAGGGTAGTATAGGACTTTGCGCCACTCTGCGTCCGTAAGCTCTCTACCCCCGAGTTTGTCCCACTTAGGCCGCAGCCCCCCAAGGGGCCCCACGTGTACTGATTGCAGTGCGACATAGAACCATTTCACTAGGTGTCCTGCTGTCCCCAACGTAAACACAGCATGCAGCACTGGGTGTGTCTCCGGCTCGTCCCTCCCCGTCTTCCATAGCTTCGCGAATGTACGGGTCAATGCCTCATATTGAAGGAACTGGCCGGCGGGAAGACCACTGCCCTCCACCAGCTCTGAGAACGGGAGCAGAGAGCCATCCAGAAAGCAATCCCCAACAGTATCCAGTCCTACCTCAGCCCATCGGGCCAGTTGTTCATTCGTGAATAAAGTTTGGGGGTCCCCGTGTGGCAGTCCCACCAGAGGTAGCGTAGGGGTATATTTAGCGGCCCGACGCCCTCTGCCCTGGCATCTCCACCAGGCCTGGAAAGCCGTGCGCTGCAGCAGAGAGCAGCACGGGGTCGGCGTTGCCGGAATTAATAATTTTGCCATCACGAGGTTAGGACTAAATTCCGGAGTTGGTAAACACGTGCCTACCTCATTTACACCCTCCACCCATTGCGCCAGCCACTGCAATTGCGCAGCTAGCATGTATAATTCAAAATTCGGCACCCCCAACCCCCCCTCGGACGTGGGGAGCTGTAGCATTTTAAGGGACACCCTGGTGCGCCCATCCCTCCACACCATGTCTCGCAGCAGGGCGTTCAAGGGGCGGAACCAGCCACTAGGCATAAGGACCGGGAGGTTGACAAAGAAATATAATAAACGCGGCAACATGACCATCTTGGAGAGGGAAACCCTGGCCATAACGGGCAGTTGCAGGGTTCGCCAGAAGTGCACACAGGAACGCAATGAGCGCAGCGCTCTACCCAAATTTCCTTCCTTCAGGTCCTCTAGGGAGTGAAAGATGTGTATGCCCAAATATTTAAAAGTATGCTGAGCCCATGAGATACCGACAGTCAGTGCCTCAGGCCTAGGTGCCGGGCCCGCCACAGGGAACAGATAGGTCTTAGTTTTGTTGACTCGGAGGCCCGAGAGGCGCGCAAAGTCATCCAGGATTCACATGGCCTCTGAAGTGCCCTCCACTGCCCTTGACATGTAAATCAACAAGTCGTCGGCATAAAGGGAGATATGTTGTAGCCGCCCGTCAATAGTTAACCCAATCCCATCCCCACCCAGACGGAATCTTTCAGCCAGTGGTTCGATTGCCAGAGCAAACAAGAGGGGCGAGAGGGGACACCCCTGTCTAGTTCAGCGGGATATCCTGTACTGCCTAGAGATTGTCTTACCGGTTTTTACCCTTGCCGTAGGGGCAGCATACAAGAGTCTTACCCACTGCACCCATTCCTCTCCCAGCCCCATGCGCAGCATCACCTCAAACAAGTACTCCCACCCCACTGTGTCGAAGGCTTTTTCGAGATCAACGGAAAGCACCGCTGCCTGGCTTCTGGTCAGGGTCTCGGCATGATACAATACCGAATAAAGCCGGCGGAGGTTATATGAGGTGTTGCGAGCGGGGATAAAACCATTCTGGTCTGGGTGTATTAATGATTTCATGTGTGGGAGTAACCTCCCGGCCAACACCTTGCTCAGAATTTTAAAGTCCATATTGAGCATGGAGAGAGGCTTGTGATCTTTAACACCCGCACCGGCCCGTTTGGTTTTTGGGAGAGGAATCACCAGGGCCGACTGAGTAGAGGCGGGCTCCCCGGATTCATATGCGTCGGCGTACAGCCTGACATGGTGCGGCGCCAGTATATCTATGAAGCGCTGGTAAAACTCTGCCGGGAGGCCGTCTGGCCCCGGTGTCTTGCCAGGCGCTAATGCGCTAATAGCAGCTCTAACTTCCTGCAGGGTTATCGGTTCTCCCAGTTCTTCCCGGTCCTCCTCATCCAACACACTGAGAGGAAGAGGCTCCAGGAACTCTCGAATGTGCAGCCGGGAAGCCGCAGTAGGGGCTGAATACAGTTGTTCATAGTATGTTAAAAAGGAATCGTTGATCGCATCCGGGTCGTGCACCACTTCCCCAGTGTCTAAACTAATTTGAGTGATCGGGGATCCCCCCAACTCAGGTTTGATCAATCTTGCTAAGAGTCGGCCCGCCTTCCCCTCCTCTCTCTGCACTTTATCCAGGTAGGCCTTATGGTTGTAACATCGCAGGCGACCCAGTGCATCGTTATACTTTGCCCGCACCGACGCTAAGGGCCGTTTCGTCCGTGCCCTGCGCATTGTCTAGTCCACGGATACTGCCCTCCAAGTCCAAGAGTTCCTGTCGTAGCTCTCTATGTGCTCCCATCGCCTGTCCCATGCAATGGCCCCGCACAACGACCTTAAACGCCTCCCATGCCACCTGAGAAGAGGAGGCAGTGTTAGCATTAATAGGGAAGTACGTGTCTAGGAGTG
Organism: Calotriton arnoldi; assembly: GCA_963921515.1. Taxonomy (NCBI): domain Eukaryota; kingdom Metazoa; phylum Chordata; class Amphibia; order Caudata; family Salamandridae; genus Calotriton; species Calotriton arnoldi. The sequence goes on from CAWUFW010019452.1 coordinate 25,961, forward strand.
TGTGCAAAGAAGCGCGGAAAGGGGCATCGTCCAGTATTGCAGGGTTCAATTTCCAGGTGGGAATCGGGGAGCAGCGACCCGGGGGCTGGTGTGTCATCAGCAGGGGGCTGTGATCGGATAGCGTGCGCCCTAAGTATTCGGTGTGTTTAACAGAGCAATTGGAAGCAGGGGAACAGAGGAACGCGTCGAGCTGCGTGTGTACCTGATGAACCGGTGAGAAAAAGGAAAATTCCCTATCCCGATTATGTTGTAGCCTCCAAGTATCTGCAAGGCCCCAGTTTGAAATCCAGTTTCGGAGCCCCAAGGCTGTACGACGTGGCTGCGACCCCAACAAGGGAGGGTGCGAGCGGTCCTTATCAACGTCCGCAACACAATTAAAATCTCCCCCAAGTATTAAGCTACCGCTTAGTTTATCGGCCAATACAGCAGAAAAGGATTCCAGGAAGCCTATCTGGTCTTGGTTAGGAGCATAGATGTTGCCAAGGGTAACCTCCCGCCCCGCCAGCCTCCACGTGACCAGCGCATATCGGCCTTCGACATCTAACCAGGAGCGCTCAAGGGCAAAGGGGACCCCGGGTTTAACCCATATTAGGACCCCTCTGGCAAACGCGGAGGAGGTGGTCACGAAGACCTGGCCCCGCCATCGTCGCTTCAGCTTCCCAGCTTCCTCATTGTTCAGTGGGTCTCCTGAAGCAGCGCAATGTGTATGTCTCTACGCCTCAGGTAGGAATAAATATTATGGCGTTTTGCAACAGATCCCATTCCTCTAATGTTCTATGTGAGGAACCTTATAAGACTACGAGTGTCTGCCATACGTGATGTGTGTCAGTAAATGGCGTGCCACAGGAAGCCCACCCCCATCGCCCCCTTCGGTCCTACGCCACCTCCCCCTCTGCAAACATCAAAACACAAACAACAAACAAAGGGACCCATATGACGGTCAACACCCCAACCCCAGGGCAGTCCGACAACGGCAGAACATCATGTGGAACAGTTAGAACTGGATGAGGCCCCAACCTAGTGCGGCACTCAACGAGGGTAAGCCGATAGAGCAGATATCAGGACGCTCCCACCAGACAGAGCTCACCAGCCCGCAAAATGATGGGGCAGCGCAGGGCGTGATGCAAGCAACAATAGTACAGCATACTCCCATGTACTCCCATGTACCACAGACACCGTGTCCTACCAGTTACATCAAATAATATCGTCTGCAGTGTTAGGAGTCACTACCGGCAGCTTAATACTACTGCTGCTGGAAGTGTCGGATTCATTGTCCTCAGTCTCTCTCGAGGAGCCAGCCCCCGCTTCCGAGGCTGGACTCCGGCTCTGCACGAGCGCCGCCACCGCCTGCAGCGCCGCAGCCCTCTCCTTCTCCGTCTGCGATGAGGAAGGTTTCTTCGAGGTCCCTCTGCGGGGTCTTCGTCTCGGACGTTTCCCAAGTTCTGTGGCCTTCCGCGCGGCGGGCCCAGGGCCCCTGTCTCGCGGTGCCTCCTCTTTGTAGGTCTCCAACCAGTCCCAAGCATCCTTGGGGCTGTCGAAGAAGGGGGTGTTCCCATCAAGAGCTATTCGCAGGTGGGCTGGAAACATCAGGGATTATTGGAGACCTTCCTCCCTCAACGCTTTCTTGACCTCCAAGTATGAGGCCCTCTTCCTCTGCACCTCCAGAGTGGAGTCCGGGAAAAGGGAGATTTTGCTGTTACCCAAAGTGAAAGGGCCCTCTGCCCTCGCCTTCTGCAGGAGAAGGTCTCTATCCCGGAAATGGAGCAGACGGGCAACCACGGGCCGCGGAGGCCTCCCTCCCATGGGCCAATGGCCTGTCCGGCACTTTATGGGCCCTTTCCAGCGTGTAGAAAGTGGACAGGCCCTCAGGTGCTACCACGGTTCTGAGCCAATGTTCCAAGAAGGCCACCATATCATCGCCCTCCGACCCTTCCGGAAGACCCAGGACCCTGATATTGTTCCGTCTTTTGCGCCCTTCGGCATCTTCGGCCCTCCGCTCCAATAAGCACACTCTGTCCGTAAGGGCCCCCACCTGGTGTTCCAGAGCCTTGTGAGCCGGCGCCAGTTCTGCAACAGTAGACTCGGTTTCTTTAACTCTCTCAGACAGTTTCTTATGCTCTTCCCGCAGTAGGCCCAGCCCCGCCGCAACTGTGCTTATGTCCTGGTGAAGAGTGGCCTTTGTGTCGGCTATGGCCTCTAAGATTTTACTGAGCTGTTGCTGCACCGGATCCTCGGGTGTAGACTGCAACTGTTCCTGAGCACCGTCTTCCAGGTCCTGAGGGGCCCCCATCTGGCGGTTCCTGGGCTTGCCCATCTTGTCAGTGGTCAGTCAGACAAATCAAAGCCCACCTTAGGTGAATGTCTATTGCAAGTAGGGCCCGCTACAGACCAGGTCCGGCACTGGGCAGAAGTCCCCTATCTCAGCGTGGGCCACGCCACCACCTGTCGGGGAGCGTCCGTTCAGCTCTCACCCCGCTGGCCCAGTAGGCGTAGCTGCGTGCGGTGGGCCCCGACCACTGCTTCGAGCCCGCTGCTCCGCCCAGGTCTCACTGGATTCCCTTTGTCCGCTGGCGATGTGAGCTGCTAGGCCTGCTATACTACGGGCCCGGGTGGCGCAAGCTTCGGCCCCCCAGTTAAGGCCTGGCGCCCAGGGGTGGCCCCGCCGCCGCCCTGGCCGTCCGACGGAAACCCGACCCCCGACGGGAATCAATTCGTTTATGGCCAGTAGCTATGGGCCGAGTCCTGCAGTCCAAGCCAGTGTCACAGCCTAACTGGCAGATACTGAGATGCTGTCCGAGCAGGTCTCACCCAGCCTCCAGCACGCCTATCTCCACGTGCAGCAGCGCCCACAGTACAGGTCGGGGGGGGCCCTCACAGCCTCAGACGTCACCTCCAGGCCAGCCCCCGGGGACACCACCAGCCGACCCTCCGCGACATCCACACATGGGGGCCCAACCGCCGATGCGCCACCTCCGGTCGGGCCGCAGGCTCCGGTTGGACTCAATCGCTATCTGGGGCTCAGGAGGCAGTTCAGCGACACAAGGGGGCCCCCAAGCGCCGGGGCCCAGCCAAGTCTCGCCCCGGCCAGCTCACTCACCGGCCAGTTGACCTGCCAGGTGAGGGGCTCCGCCCGCGGTGCTCCAGCGGGGGTCGGTCGTGCCCCGAGGGCTCAGCTGCTCCCGTTCTGCCAGCACAGGGTAGCACGCAGGTCAAAGCTGCCCCCCAGGGCACTCGGGCAGGTCCAGCGCTGCCCGCCACTGCAGCCACATCAGGAGACCCACTCGCGCCGCTCCTCACCTCTGGTCCCACTCCTCTGCGCCTGGCGGCAGCTACAGTCCGGGGCAGGGGGGGCCCACCAATAGCAGATGACCCTGCGAGGCCCGTCTCCCAGGAGGCCCAGTCCAGCCCCCACGCCGTTAGGCCTCTGCGTGAATTCCAGACGCCGATGCGCCGTTTCCAGCCAGGGCCGCTGTGTCTTGTGTTCTCCCTCCCGGGGCAGCGCAGCTGTTACCGCCGCTCCAGGAGACAATCTCTCCCCGCTAAGTGCGTCCCCGCACCTGGACCCAGCAGTCAGCGCTCAGGCCGCCTCACTCACCCGGCCGGCAGGCGCTGTGACGGAGGCTCGCCCAGGACGTCCAGACAGCTCTCAGGCCTCACTCCCGGGCCACCGCATCTGCCGCGATCTCGGGGACCCCAGTTGGGCTCGCCACAGCTGCCCAATGTGCAGCGCTGGTCTCGGGGGCAGCGGTGGGCACCTGTCCGAGTCTCGACTCCCCGCTCCGGGAATCACTCAGGCGCCGTGGCGATGAATGCGGCCGCCATTAGCCTCTGTCTCGGGCCATACGCAGCCAAGCGCCTCGCCAGACTGCTGCCGCCGCCAGATCCGTGGGGGCTCCCAGACGCTCACAACGGTGTATGGACCCCTGGGGGGCTGTCAAAGATCTCACAGCGCACCCCGGCTGCCCATTCCAAAAGGATTAAAATGCGGGCTGATGCGGAGCTCTCGGCTCACGCGTCCGCCATGATCCTCGGCTTGGCCACGCCTCCCTGATTGAGACACATTGATGACTGCGGATGTGTTATTTACAGTTTGTCCTCTTTGTTTAGTAACTGAGTGCCAACCAGGCAGCACACTGACATTGCTACCTGCAGAAATGCTGGTTAAGAAATAAGAGGAAATCTAAAGTTGTAGTTATGAAACACCTCCAAAGAAATTAGAATACAGTGGCAAGACAACTAATGCACCTAAAACTACGAGACCAAGGGCCAGATGTACGACCATTTTTTCAGGTTGCAAACGGGAAATCGCCCCGTTTGCGACTGCAAAATAGGTCTGCCCCATGTACAAATCCTATTTTGCGAGTCCGTAACCTATCACCGACTCGCAAAATAGGGATTGCAACTTGCTATTAGGAAGGGGCATGCCTAGGGCGTCCCTTCCTAATAGCAAGTCCCACTGCAATGTAAGATTGTTTTGAGGCCGCAAAACACTTGCAGTTTACCACCCATTTCCCCTTTGTGACTGGCACTGAAAATATTTTTTTAGAGCAGGCAGTGGTCCAATGGACCACTGCCTACTCTTAAAAAATGAAACAGGAAAACGGGCTGCATTTAAAAAAAAAAAACTGCTTTATTTAAAAAGCAGTCACAGACATGGTGGTCTGCTGACCCCAGCAGGCCACCATCCCTGGGAGTGCTAGCCATTCCAAATGGGGTCGCAAATTGCACCTGCCTCCTGAATATTAATGAGGCAGGCAATTTGCAACCCCATTAGGAATCGCAAACAGTGTCTGAGACACTGTTGTACATTCCTATTTACGAGTCGCAAATTGTGAGTCGCAAAACAACGCAATTTGCGACTTGCAAATTGGTAGGGTCGTACATCTGGCCCCTGATCTCGTCTGTGTTAAAAGCCTTTCACTGGCTCCCTACTGCTGGAAGATCCACTTTCAAAATAATCGACCTTACACTCAATGCAATAAACAGAACTGGAAACTTCCTAGCGATGAAGCTAGACATACTTTCAGAACATGACTTTGCATTCCACATTAGCACCACAAATAACCATACCATCCTACAAGAAGAAAACCATCGCCAGCACCTCCTTCTCCATCCAAGCTGCTACATTCCACCACATCTCTCCCAACAATAGTGCAAGAAGACATCAAGAACCAGCTGGAGCGCAGGAGGACAGTGACAATGTATCTATCTGTTAGCGATGACAAACCAGCACTGCTGCCTGACTGGCAAAATAAGAACCATAATAATTCACCATAAAAAAACTAATCCAAACTCAGTACTGAACCTATGTGCATCCCTTCCTCAACAACACACAAGACGGAAGAGACTACAAGTTCCAAATTTTTCAACAATATCAACCATAGAAGAAATCAGTATAACTCCAATCCACAATAAAAGATGTGAGAAATGATAAAAACCTGGGTTCATCAGCGGGAACCAACAGATATAATACAGTTTAACTCAAATAAAAACGTACAATTCAATTGAAAAATTGGGAAAGGTTATTGCATCATTTATGCAGTTTCTGTATGTCATTTCTACATGATGTCTCGCATCCTCAATTCAATATGCAAGAACTACAAACTAACCTTAACAGCCCGATCTAATCACACTGGCTTACCCAGTCTGGCATGCTACCCCTCTACAAAGCACCGTAACGCCTCGTCAAATGTAGTAATCGCTACACAAACATAACAAGTTCACTTGTGGTTACCCCAATTGTATCCCCCCACCCCCCTCGAAGTCTCTTGTATACATCTCATGAATCCTGTAAAGCGCTCTGATACCCTAACGGGTCAAGTTCGCGCTCTATAAAACACAAATAAAAAAATAAATAAAAACAATACTAGAAATACTGGCAACAATCGGAAGTCATTTTCGCAGGGTGTAACACCAGGCGTGTTGTGCATACAGCAGCTGTCCTTTTACTGCACATGTTCTTCCTGTTGAAAGTTGATTTCTGCAGAAGCTGCTTCCGGTCAGGAAACAGCTGAAAACCTGAGTTCGGATATGGCAACAGCTGCGTCTTGCCCTTTGCCATAACTCAGATCCTGATAGGGATTGTCTACTAGCTTTTCTATTCTTATTATTCGTTTGTAAGTGTGGCTTCCTTTCCCTTTCTTTTGGCCGAGGAAACACTAACCAAACAGCAACATTTTTCTAGAAATTATGGTTGCTTGCACTGCGTCATTCATGACTCTATGCTTTGCTTTATATTTGGCCTTCATGAGTGTCTTTTGAGTGCTTGAGCACTGTAACGACTTTACAATAATTTACTGTACTAACGATTTGTCCTTGTCCTTTGTGTACACCCAGCCTTCTCCAACGAGGAGCTTGTGAGCTACTGGTAACTCTCCAGCTACCTGTCAGTAGCTCTCCTGTGTGCAGCCCAACCTACTAAATAAGGTGCGTTTGCTTGGTGAATTAATGTAATTATATTAAAATTAAAAAGCGTGTATTGGTGACAAAATGAGCGTATTAGAAGGAACTCATAGGCTGAAAGAGGAAAATGGTTGCATTTCAAAAATATATTAAAAAGTGATATTTCAATCAATCAATCAGGGGTTTTAAAGCGCACTACACACCCGCGAGGGTCTCAAGGCGCTGGGGGGTGAGAGGGTGTGAGCAGCTCTGATGGTCATTCAAAGAGCCAGGTCTTGAGGTCAGCCGCGGCCGCTGCAGGTAAGAGCGGTGGGGCCAGGTGAGGGGGAGTGATAGCTGTTCTGGAGCGCTTTGGAGGGGTGTCAGGCTTGCTCATTAACTGGCAGAAATCCCATCTATTTCTGTTTGCAGTGGTGGCCCCTCCCCCTCAGGACTTAGGCAGATTGCAATCGGAAGAGACCTTCATCAAATATCTAGGCGTTAAGATCTATCATGACCCTTGAGTCCTCCTTGATGGTAATATTGGTGCTGCCACTAGGGCACTACACGCTAGTGTAAAATTCTGTACATCTATACCGCTGTCCGTGGGTGTTAGAGTCGAAGTAGCAAAGATGGCGACACTCCCCCGGTTGCTTTACTTTTTCTCGACACTGCTCCTGCTTGTGCCACGCCGGCTTTTCCGGGAGCTTGAATCGCTGATGATTGAACTTATGTGGGAAATGGGCAGACAGAGAGTAGTAATGTCCAAACTACAACGTCCAGTAATAGAGGGGAAACTGGTGGCACCGGACCTGGAAACCTATTACCTAGCAACTCAGCTGCAATGGTTCAACCAGTGGATCTACACCGGATGAACCCAGATGGGGAGGCCCCCGGCTTGAGCCTGGATTCTCGGATACTGTTTCAGGTCCTCTTGACCTGGGCGTCTTCAGGGAGGTTCCCAGGAGTTGCTGGTTATCCAGCACTGCTGACAGTTCTGCTTGCAATTAACTTGTGTCAAGCATCTTACTCGCTGGACTGGCCAATACAATGGCTGGAACTAGTAGCTTGGAGTGAAGTTTTACGTGGGCTCTCTGAGTGGGCTACCTATGGGATGACTCGAGTGGGGGATCTCTTCAGAGACTGTGAACTTCTCCCATTTGAGGATTTGTCGGCTGAATTTGGGATACTGGGAGGTCAATTCCTTTTGCACTGAGCGGTAGTGGCCACAATCAGAGGTCACTGGAGAACTGGTGCGGCTGAACCTCCTACTCACCAATGCTGCCAACAGCTCTGTACTGCAACTGGCCACATTAAGGTGGTCACAGGTCTCTACCGGGCACTACAGGCTGACATCATTACCCCTCTGGCAGAACTACCGGGCAAAATGTGAGGAGGATTTAGAATTACAGATTACTGACACGGACTGGGCAAAGACCCTTGAATGCACCCCTGCAGTATCTTGAAATGCCGGGTTCAAGTTAATAAATTTCTACTTCCTTCACAAGGCCTACCTCACGCCTGGCAAAGTCAATAGGTTTTACCTCACAGCTGAGGCGACCTGTCCCAGATGTGGTGAACATGGGGCTGAAATGTTTTATATGGTGTTGGCCTGCCTCTCCCTGACTGGATTTTGGGTGAAAGTGATGAACTGTATTAATGACATTACCCAACGAGCGATTCCCTGTACTCCAATGACCTGCTTACTTGAGGGGTTCCTACGCCCAGCTAAATGTACAATTACTGCTAGGTTTTCAGACCTGGCCTTAGGATTTGTAAAATGGGAGATCACAATGCATTGGAAGGCCACTAGAGGTCCAAGTCTGACTAAATAAAGGGAAGAGCTTGTCAAGTGGGCAGGCTTTGAACGTGCCGTCTTGCTCCGAGAGGTGAATAGTGGGCGTAGTTTGATTGATAGAGCCCGAGCCTGGGAGCATTTAGTGGATAATCTCAAAGATCCTAAGACAGACAAACCTGATGGGTCCCTGATACTTGCAGGGGGTTAGATGGTGAAAACGACTAGGAGCATTTAATTCAAATACAGTACAGGACCTTGGAGGCTTCACCCTTTATGGGGGACAGAGCAGTTACTATATACCCGGGGGCTGGGATTAGGAGGGATGAGATAGGGGGTATGTTCCTTTGTTACTGGAAAGGGCCTGTGTTATGTTGCGTTATGTACATTGATTCCGCACCTTGTTGTTTTATGCTAGTAAACTTTTTACGTTTAATGCACTACACGTATGAACGCGAATATTAATGGTGTCAAGTGCCCAGGACTGAGTTCTTTATGATAATAAAATAAAAAATTTATTAAAAAGAACTAAAAATGGGAAATGTTATGCCAGATGTCTGTGTATTATGGTTTAAATCTTTTTATTGTTTTGTAAACAGATAAAGAACAGCAGCAGCCACCTACATCCACTGGCCGGTGGGGGATGAGAACTTTCGAGGATGCGAAATAAAGTAAGAGAAGAGGTTAGATGACAGCCCATAGCGTAAAAAGAGGGAAGGGGAGTCCCGGCAGCCATTGACAATTATCCCCACTTCTCGATGTCCCACTGTTACTCTGGGCTAAAGTTTTGACGAATGTCTACAACAGGGCTAGTCATCAGGGTTTTCCGCCATCGTGGTCGACGTCTATTATAATCCCGGTTTTTAAAAAAGGCCAGAGAGGGGACCCACGGTGTTATAGACCAATTTCACTTATTGACTCTGCAGTAAAGGTTTTAGGGAGAGTGATTTTAACAAAGTTAATGGACTGGTTGGATGAGAATGATATTTTAACTAATCTCCAATACGGATTTAGAAGTGGTAGAGGCACTCTGGACCAGTGCCTTAATTTACATCTTTTAGCAGGAAAATACATCATAGCCAAAGAGGGGTCGCTTCAGTTAGCTTTCATGGACCTCTCCTCAGCTTTTGATCTGGTAAACAGATCTAAGCTATGGCTTGTCCTGCTAGATATGGGCATAGACCCAAGCTTAGTTTACTTCCTGGCGGACCTTCATAGTGATCTTTCGGCAAGGGTGAGGGTTAACCAGGATGGGAAATGCACACGGTATTTTAAATCTGGTAGAGGTGTACGTCAAGGCTGTATATTAGCCCCATTACTTTTTACGTTGTATATAAATAAGTTGGGCAAAGTTTTAGATTTAGCCAGCCTGGACATACCACGAGTAGGGGACAGGGTTATCCCTGTACTCCTATACGCGGATGATGCCGTGCTACTTGCCCGCACTGCTGTAGGGTTACAAAGACTTTTGGATTCCTTTGGGGCTTATATGAATTCGTTGGATCTCGTGGTCAATAAAGCAAAATCACAAGTTATGACCATGGGCTTGAAACCGAGGAAATCCAAAACCCTGTTCTGTGAAGGTACTGAGCTGACTCGGGTTAGTTCCTTCACTTACCTAGGGGTAGTCTTTGATGAGAGGGGATCTTGGGTACCCCAACAGAAAGTTAAGAATAACGTAATGTCTAGGGCTACGGCCGCTGTGTATGGATTTGCCCAGCGTTTGGGAGCCAAACCAATTGATGCTATGTTGAACATCTACAGGTCAAAATGCTTGGCCATCGCTTTATATGGCGCAGCCATCTGGGGTTATAAGACGATGGAGGGGGTGCAGGTGTGTGAAAACAAGTTCCTGCGTTCCCTTCTGTCGGTCCCCCAATCAACCCCGACTTTCACAATACATCAAGAAATGGGAGTGGGTTACGTAGGAGATCAGTTGAAGTTGGCCCCGGTGGTTTGTTGGCTCAAGACCTGGCTTAACTTAGATTTAACCCTGAATCACATGATTTTAAAGGATTGTGTTTCCATGGATCGAGCTAACAATATTCCATGGCTCGCCTACGTCAAGTCCGCTTTAATTAAATTAGGGCGGCAGGAATTATTTGACCAGCCTGACAAAATAAAGAAAGAGGACCTGGCATGGGTTAAAACACATTTCCTGAATGGGCTGATAGCGGAGCGGGAGGAAATTGAGCTAAAAAATCCACTGTTAGAGCATCTTTCTTACTGAAAACCTCCCCCTGATCGAACCCTATTTGAGATGGGTCACGAGGCCCGCCCATCGTGCACTTTTAACTAGGTTCCGTTTTAATTTAATTCATTTCTCTCTAGGCAACCTGCAAGGATGGGGTAGGCCATGTGACCTGGGTCCTTGTACGTGTGATGATTTCTCAACCCAGGACACATTGCATTTTATGATGTTTTGTGAATTTTATAGTGTTATTCGTAGGAGGTTTTTAATCCCAATTTTGAAGGGAAAGGGTTTTATTCAGGCGAAACCCGCCTTGTTTTATCTCCAGCTGCTGAACAATCTGCAGGAAACTTTTTATATTGCCAGTTTTCTAGTTGCTGCTGTGAGATTGAAAAAAGCGCGGTTCCACCCGATACCCTACAGAGTTATTACTTAGTTTTTATTACCTGGAATTATTGTGTTTTTCCTGTGTCGATTTTTTGATTTGCTTGTGTATAGTAGCCCTGATTTATATGTAATTGGTTGAAGTTTGATTTTATGTGAATCTCCCTTTTTTATTAGATTGTTTTTATTTTGATGAATTGGATCTGTGTTTTTTTTTAAGTGTTTTAATATATTGTACTATGTGGTGTACTTTTATGGTTTTTAGTAACCGAAATAAAGTGGTTTGATGATGATGAGTTCTTTATGATAATAAAATAAAAATTTGATTAAAAAGAACTAAAAATGGGAAATGTTATGCCAGATGTCTTAGGTCTTGCCTGTGTATTATGGTTTAAATCTTTTTATTGTTTTGTAAACAGATAAAGAACAGCAGCAGCCACCTACATCCACTGGCCGGTGGGGGATGAGAACTTTCGAGGATGCGAAATAAAGTAAGAGAAGAGGTTAGATGACAGCCCATAGAGTAAAAAGAGGGAAGGGGAGTCCCGGCAGCCATTGACAATTATCCCCACTTCTCGATGTCCCACTGTTACGGTTGCCCCACACAATCTATTCCAGTGGGTCGCACTTCTTCTTGTACCGCTTGTGTGAAGTGGAGCACACGTAAGTACACTGGGCAGGTCAACTCAATGAATTTGCCCGATAAAAATATAATGGTCGCGCCCCATGTTTTATCAAAGCGAGGTAGTGTGCCCGCCTTGCCTGTGTATTATGAAAATGTACTACAAAGGCAATAGGTCAGGCTTATTTATTGTGAAAAGTATGTGGTAAATCCAATAGGCCTCTAACAATAGATTGTTGTCACATTATGTTACAGTCCGTAAAAAGTATGTGGCTACATGTAATCTCACAGATTAACAGAGTAGGCAAGGGTTTTTATGCTGGTCACTGTTAGACCTGACAGCCTTAGGGTGTCCTTCCCCTCAACTTTTTGCCTACCTCCTCCACTTTTCTGACCTCGTTTTTGCTGGCTTTAGGACTCTGAGCACTTTACCACTGCTAATCAGTGCTAAAGTGCATGTGCTCTCCCCTCTAAACATGGTAATATTGTCTCATCCCCAATTGGTATATTTAATTTACTTATAAGTTCCTAGTAAAGTGCGCTACATGTGCCCAGGGACTATAAATTAAATTTTACTAGTGGGCCTGCAGCATTGATTGTGCCACCTACTTAAGTAGCCCTCTAACCATGACTCAGGCCTGCCAGTGCAGAGCCTGTATGTGCAGTTTACACTGCCATGTCGACCTGGCAAAGCAACCCTTTTGCCAGGCCAAAAGCTTCCCTTTTTATACATATGCCACCCCTAAAGTAGGCTCTGTATAACCCATAGGGCAGGGTTGTAATGTTTTTTTAAATGGCAGGGCATTTTGATTTGGTAGTGAAAAACTCCCAAAGTCATTTTCACTATTGCAAGGCCTAGCTCTCCCATAGGGTAACATTAGCATTATCTTATTATATTTTATAAACGTAATTCTCAATTGGGAAGAGATGAGACCTCTACTCTAAGTCAGGTGTCTCTGGAATCGCAATTTAAAATCACAGCTTATGGTGAAGTCGGATTTTAAATTGCAATTCTGAAAATGGCACTTTTAGAAAGTTGGCATTTTCTTACTTTAGCCATTTGGTGCGTGTTGTCTGTCTCTGATCGATCTGGGGTGGGTCACAGCTGGGCTTTGTGTATACCCGCCAAGACAGCCACACACAATGGGAGCTTAGATATGACGGGATGGGCCATTCTGGGAGGATGGGAAGGAGGAGCTGCTGCGTGGAGAAAATCGACGCATCATCTCTACTGTGTGGGGAAAATTGATGCATCACATCTGCAGCGGGATCGACCCCAATGCATCGCAAGGCTGCACCCCTCATCTTCGTCGACGCATCCAGGAATAAGGTACTTTTGTTCGGCGGACCTCACTGGGTCGCTGTATCCGGCCCATGCTTCATTGTGGTCAGCTTGAACTTTTGACTTGGTCCCAGTCTGGCGTGTCCAGATATCCCAAATATGCACTTATTGCTTTCAAGCACTATTTTACAGTTTATTGTTTAAAAAATCATATCTCAAGTTCTACTTATTGGATTTCTGTCATTTTGATCTTGTTTTATTTATTAAATTAAGTTCTATTTTTCTAACCTAGTGTGGTATCTTTTTATGTTGGGTTTTTACTGTTTTACTATTTGAAGTTTTGCGCAAATACTTTGCACACTGCCTCTAAGTTAAGCCTGACTGCTCTGTGCCAAGCTTGACACTTACCCTGACTAGGATTGTGCATGCCGTTTGACTAAGGGTTACATCTCCAGTCAACCAACAATCCAATTTCTGATATTGGTGGCAGCACTGGGACAAGGACTTGTGTTTGAGAAGGGCCATATAGTAACTTTGGGGAAATTTACGAGCCCCTTTGTGTTGCTCCTGCACCACGCAACATGATGCAAGAATGACGCAACTTAAAAATTAGAATTGTGAAGCCACGCAAGACCACCTTGTGTGGCCCTGAGTGGCTTCATCTCAAGTAATGCAACGCAGCACAAATCGCTGTGTTGCATTACTCTACGCTGGGGAGGCGTTTCCATGGATGTTGCAATGGTGTTCCCACGCAACATTTATGAATTTTGACACATTCCCAGATTTACCAGAAGTGATAGACCCGGATTGCGCCAAAACCTACGCCTCCCCAGGTGAGGTAACGAGGAGAAATGTCTTTATTTCTCCTAGTTTTTTCCTCTTTCTATGTGTGCTGCATTATGCAGCACACATAGAAAGAGCTTAAAGCCTCAGTGGATTGTTTTTGTGCTGGATGGTGCCCCTTCCTGCACAAAAAGAATCCTTCATGCAACGCAGGCACCCTTGCACCATGGTACAAGGGTGCCTACATTGGTGCTAGGCAGCCAAAAGGGCGCCAGCGCAAGGGAAAAGGCAAGAATGCGTCATACGGACTTAAATACAGTGCATTCCTGCCATTTCTCTGTCACCATTGCAGTGCAGCAAGGTGACTTGTGGGCTACACTGTGTGACTTGGCCATACATATGGTCCTAGTTGTACACTACCAATCCACATCCAAGACCAATTCGAATTAAAAATTCTCCATAATTGGCATTTTTGATTTTTCTGCAAAATCATGTCTGTTACTAGTTCTACAACTGGAAACATGGAATTTGAGCTGGCCAATTTGGAAGCCTATACTGTGGCCCAGCTCAAAGACTTTTGCAAAGAGATTGGGCTTCCTGCCACCAAGAAGGTGGAATTACAAAAGGCGCTCAAGGCCTGGGCAGAAGCACTCTCCGAGGAGGACGACCACACAGCTGAGGATGTTGGATTGAGGAAGCATGAGAATGGCTCTTCTAAGGAACCTATAAAAAATACTCCTATAGACTAACTAATAGTAAACATAAAAACTGTGTTACCTAAATACGATAAGGAGGTGTCTATGTGAAGATCTAGAACTGCAGACACCCAGGGGTGCGCAAGGAAGCAATTCCTTTTTGTTTAGTTACCCTCACACACCCTAGTGGTGTCATGTTTCATCATCGGGTCACCCCGACGCCTATAAGTCGGGGTGGGCTCGACCACAGTGTTGGGAGCTCTTTGGAAAGTGAAGACCATGGGGATTAAAGATAAAAACCCTCCGACAGGCCCCGGTTTCCCTTTATTATTGGGTCTGTCAGGGATATTAAAAATAATTAAAAGAACGGGTCAATGGGAGTGATTATGGTCCTATGACCCTATTGCCAACATGTTTCAGTCCTGGGATGGCCGTAAAGGTCCTGGACTTTCTTCAGGGCAAAGGTCGTCCTCCCTGGGAACAACAGTGAAAGGTGAGTCCCTATCCTGTGAATGAATAAGGGCAGAGTAGCTGCTCCTTTTGTGTAGATAACAGATGATTAATCTGTTATACGCTGTCCTTCATCTCTGAAAAACACAAAAAACAAACAAACACCATATCGTTTCTTTTGAATATACATCACTTGTGTAGTTATTAACACTCCTAATTAGGTGCGTTGACTGTGACCCAACATCTAATAAATGCCAGGTGAGTGTGCAAATGGAAGTTCTCATTTACATCATACTCGTGCCATACACACCTATATCTGTAACATAATAGTGCTATGCGGCAGATAAAAGTGCGGTGGCGATTTTACTCGCATACTGACTTTATCAGCAGGCCAGTGTGTGTACTTATTCAGAAGTGAAAATATCGCGTGACAGTCTATAAGAACAGCAATAGGCTGCTATCAGACAGTGTACTATTGTGCAGGTGTACACTCGCATCTTTGCTTTAATAAGTATTATTCATAATAAAAGCATCCATTTTCTTACCCAATTTGCGGAGAAAAACTGTGTCTCAGGGGCTCGCTAGGCGTGATGGAATAGTCCTGTAGTCAGACTCTATTGTATTGTTCGGAGGTAGGGAGAGGATGAAGTACACCGGAAGTTTTTAGACAGGGCAGAAAATCTATGTCGAGCAAAATCACAAGACTAAACCTGTTGTAACCACCTGTCACCCCCCTACTTACTTTTTCAAGGGTCCTATCCCGCCATTGGCTGTCACGCGATATTTTCACTTCTGAATAAGTACACACACTGGCCTGCTGATAAAGTCAGTATGCGAGTAAAATCGCCACCGCACTTTTATCTGCCGCATAGCACTATTATGTTACAGATAAAGGTGTGTATGGCACGAGTATGATGTAAATGAGAACTTCCATTTGCACACTCACCTGGCATTTATTAGATGTTGGGTCACAGTCAACGCACCTAATTAGGAGTGTTAATAACTACACAAGTGATGTATATTCAAAAGAAACGATATGGTGTTTGTTAGTTTTTTGTGTTTTTCAGAGATGAAGGACTGCGTATAACAGATTAATCATCTGTTATCTACACAAAAGAGCAGCTACTCTGCCCTTATTCATTCACAGGATAGGGACTCCCCTTTCACTGTTGTTCCCAGGGAGGACGACCTTTGCCCTGAAGAAAGTCCAGGACCTTTACGGCCATCCCAGGACTGAAACATGTTGGCAATAGGGTCATAGGACCATAATCACTCCCATTGACCCGTTCTTTTAATTATTTTTAATATCCCTGACAGACCCAATAATAAATGGAAACCGGGGCCTGTCGGAGGGTTTTATCTTTAATCCCCCTGGTCTTCACTTTCCAAAGAGCTCCCAACACTGTGGTCGAGCCCACCCCGACTTATAGGCGTCGGGTGACCCGATGATGAAGCATGACACCACTAGGGTGTGTGAGGGTAACTAAACAAAAGGAATTGCTTCCTTGCGCACCCTGGGTGTCTGCAGTTCTAGATCTTCACATAGATACCTCCTTATCGTATTTAGGTAACACAGTTTTTATGTTTACTATTAGTTAGTCTATAGGAGTATTTTTTGTGGTATAAAATCTTGACTTGGGAGGTTATACTCCAATGTAAAATCCTCTCTACCCTCTGGGCATTAGGGATCACTTCCCCATAGCCCTATGTTTATATCTTCTAAGGAACCACCTGCAGTGGCGGAGGGTGAAAGCCTTGAATTTGAGACCCATGTCAGACACGGAGCATTGTCTCCTTCCGCGACCTGTCCCCAGAGGAATGGAGGTATAGGAGGGAGGAGAGAGCATTCAAGCTGTAGCTGGCCAAATAAAAAATGGAGGAGAGGAAACTGGCCATGGAGGAGAAAAAGGCTGAAAGGGTCTTGGAAGCAAAGATGGCTGAGGCAGAGAGAACATTAGCAGAGAACAAATGTTACTGGCTCATGAACTGAGTGTAAAGGAGCTGGTTATCAAGGCCAGGCAGGCAGACTCCAGCAGAGATGGTGGCAGCATACCTGAAGTATTTGAAGGAGACAAACGGGTTTGCAAACCATAGGATTTACTGCCCAGTTATGTGGTGGTAGATGACATTGATAAGTGGTTTTCTGTTTATGAAGCTGCACTGAAGCTACATAAGGTTCATGAGGAGCACTGGGGGTGGTCTGTAGAAACACATGCCTACTCTGGGGAAGGACACACTTCTTCCACTAGAGGTTGGGGACCAAACAAAGTATACCCCTATGAAGGCCATTTTAATTGCCAAATTTGGGCTGACCCCTGAAGAGAATTGCCAAAGATTCAGGAACAGCCAGAAACTCCCCAACCAATTCTGGGTAGATTTTGTGAATTACTCCAACAAGGCATTGAATGGTTGGGTGCAGGGCAGCAAGGGTAATGATTATGTTGGACTGCACAATTTAATCATAAGAGAATACATGCTCAGTATCTGTTTTACAGAGTTGCGCTAGAATCAAGTTGATAGCACTCTGACTCACCCCAGGAAGCTTAATGAGGAGGCAGGCCTCTGGGCTAGCACCAGAGTGTCAAAAAGGTATCTGGGGGGAATCCCACAAAGGTGTTCAGGGTTCCCGAAAGAAGAATGAGGGAGGAGAAAAACTGGAAAGTAAGGAGTTCTCACAAGGCCTCAAAATATTTCCCAAAGGGGTAGTGGTAACCAGTCCCAGTCTGATCCTCAGAAGAAAAGGTTCTATGATCACAAAACAGGGAGGTTTGTACCCCAATGTATAGAGTGCTGCAAATATGAGCACAACAAGGGCGACTCCAAATGTCTCAAGAGGGCACAGTCCCCCACCTGTGGGCAGACACCTGGGTTGCGATTGTACCGCTTGGGGAGGAGGTAGTCCCAGATAGCTTTAGGGAACAGATAAAGGTAACCCACGCGTCTGTGGGGGATAGAAAAGGTGCCAAAAGCCCACATGCTAGTCAATATTCCAAAGTATGGGCAGTGGGTCACCATTAACGGACAACGGGTGGAGGGTTTGCGTGACACAGGAGCCAGCATGACTACTGTCAGGTTGTGTCTGCAAAGCAGGTCCTACTGAACGCATTCCACCAAGTGATAGTCACCGACAATCAAGAGAGCCATCTGGTGGCTGTGGTTCCCTTTGAGTGCGGGGGGGTTCTCAGGTTCTCTGAAAGTTGCTGTGAGCCCTCTCATGCCTGTTGATTGTTAGCTAAGCAGTGACCTGGAGCACACTACCTGGAACGAGGTAGAGCTCAGGTCTTACTTGGAGATGGTGCGCTTGCCTAAGTGGGACTGTAGGTCCATAGCTGCCCAGAAAGAGAGTCAAGGGTATCTGGAGCCTGGAACAATGGCCCAGACAACTGCCAAGGAGAGGGGCAAGGGGTGTGGGTAACCAGCCTCTGAAGTTACCATGGTGGAGGTTGACGGAGCCCCTAAAGAGGAGGCCACCGAGCCAACTGGGGAAGTCATTGCCACCCTAGGTGAACTGTCTACACTTGCTAGCTGGCAAGTTAAGGGTGGGCCCACCAGGGAGGAATTCTGCAATGCGCAAAAGGTGACAGGTTAAGTGATGCAAACCGTTACCTGGCGACTTGCACCGCGGTGTTGCAGAGACAATAAGAACCCACCTCCTAGTGCCCTACCTGTTCTTCAAGGATTGCAATTTTCTTTGGAAATTATGGGTAAAGTTTGGAGAAGGGTGTCAACTTCCCAGTCACGTCTGTCCTGTTGTCGACCTTTTAAAAAGTGGGGGAAGTTACTAGGGTGATCTACGCTAGAGATAACAATCTCACCCACCAGTTGTGAAGTATGAATCACCACCATAATGCTCTGTACCTGCGATCAACTTGAAGACCGCCTTATGAGATTCGTGGTTTTCCTGCTTATCTTCTGACTGGGAAGTGTTTTCACTAATGTTTACAATAAAGACCAATAAACCATAATCAAATAAAAGTCAAAGGAACATGGCATTCAATAAACTACGCTCATAATACTGATACGTACATTTGACACCTCTGGTTTTATTATGTAGAACTTATCATTCTAAAACGTCTTTGCAGAAGTTACTTCACGTCTGCGGAGTACTGGAAAATATAGAAGAGAAGGCAGGACAACATATTATGGTTGAGAAAAGTGTGAGGGTGTTCTCTCAATAAAGTTGGGTTTGGATGCAGGTGGGGGAATTCCTCCTTTTGGACTTAGTGCCCTCACACACCCTTGCGAGTGTCATGCTTCATCATTGGGCGTTGCTCCTCGTCGGGGTGGCGCTGCAGTCCTCCACGGGCCCCGCGAGAGGGCTCTTTATCGGAGATCTTTTTTAGGAGACGCCGCAGTTGTGCATGTGGGTGTGTGGGCCTGGAGAAGTGAATGAGTGAGTTCAAATTACCTTCACGGTACCCAGAACCTAGTTTTATTCAGGGGTCCGGAAGATAAGGTTAAAATACAAGGGATACGGAGCACCTCCTTAAAACAAATGTGGAGGTGGAATGAGTATCTTACTGCTGCTCTCACATCCGTGAAAATAAGTGTGAAGAAGTGAGGTTAGGTCAACATGTTTCGCGCTTCATATAGGTCCCTAGTGGATCCGGGGAGCGCTTCGTCAGGACCGTGTGGTGAAGTGTGGTGAAAGTAAAACTAGGAGTCAGGGAAAAGACACCCTATAATCCTACTATACCTATAATCAGGTTTCAGTGCGTCTAGGCGCTGAATAGAACATCTGAATCGAGTTCCATTGCCCAACCTAGTGATAAAAGAGATAAGACAAAAGAGAGAGACACACAATTGCAAACAAACATGTGAGTCACATGTTAATCATGGCAATCTCAGGTACTTGAAAGAGGTACAGGTTGCCATTTTACATCATATTGCATTACAGTGGGCATGCTGTGTGTCAAATGCCAAATCAACATACTGCCATGTGTGACAGAGTGCTGCACCTTGTATCGACCTGTTTGACGGCAAGAACACAGGTGAAGAGTCACCCTTAGTTGGCAAGGCATCGCCAGGGGTGACCATTACAATGCATGCATACATAACTCAGTAGTGAACCCCATGGTTACGAGGTTGATTTCGAAACTGTGTCAGAAAAAATGAAGGCATTGCTGCCATGGTGTTCGTGGCAGTCCGTTAGCCTTAACAAGTGTAGGTCTTGATGATCTAAGCGTATAGGTAATCAAATACTCAGTGTGGGTGATGATACGGTGTAACGCAATGTGACAAATACACCACTTATAAGGGCAAGAAAACCGCCTACCCCTCTATTTTGAATGGTTGGCCTCACCGGCAATCGTAGCGGAAATGAGGGTTAATATATGTGGGTGGATAGGCACACAATAAACTAATGAGTATGAGGTCCTTTATCACCTGTATTGTAAAAACATTCTTTTACCTGGATCGTAGAGAGAAGCACAGCTGGAAGGTACTCACATTCAATCACCTCTCAGGAAGCCCATTACCTGCCCCTCCGCTCGCTGACCGCCGGTAGTGTGAGTGGAGCCGGCTCGTCATGTTATACACGCGAGTGCTGGATGGGGCGGAAATGACGTTCAGGGGGGCGTGGTGGGTTCACGGGTCAGTGCGTGTGCGGAGCGTGTGTAGCGCTGCCCCGTGTTCGCCAGAAACACTGGCAGCCATCTTGGGGCGGTGTTGTAATACAATTCACGCGCAACAGTGGCGACCATATTAGAGGAGTGGACTAATTGATTAAGTGTGGTGGTATGTCAGGTATCGCAAGGGATGCACATAGCCAACATTATTATTGACAGCTGGTGTGGGAGAGTTTTCAATCTGTTCCTGTCAACGATGTTATTGGACAGCTAGTGTAAGTTGTGCGTTAATTGTGATGTAGTGTACATCGTCTTGTATGAATGTCCGTGTACTAGCCGAGATTGTATTTAGAATGTGGAGCGACGGGAGTTTCCTCAATCTGCTCTTGTGGATGGTAGGGAACCGGAGAAGACAAACCGTGCCCCAGTGCTGTCAAATAGGTGATGAAGTCACTGTTACGGGCTGATCCTGAAGGTGATCTGCTAGAGATAGAGCATGTCATCACTTCTAATGGGGCTCGCACATTATCAATTGTGAGGTCACGTGTCTAGATGTCTGCTCAGGGTAGTGAAGCCTCATGTCACTGCAGCTGGGGGTTCACTGGGGTTCTAATTCACCAGTTCGGCCGAGGGTATCTCATCGTTCAAGCCCAATGAGTTGCTCTTTAATCGAAAGACCCAGCGTTGTTCCTGCCTGAATAGTGTGCTATTAGTCCAGTTGGGATTGGATTCGATGATTGTCCATCTGAGACTGTTAGGGGTATGGTTCTTTTCAGAGAAGTGATTTAACAGTTTGGTGTTGGTTTTCCTACACCGTATGGTGCTCCTGTGCTCCCCTATTCAGAGTTTAACAGGTCTCGTGGTCATCCCTACATATTTCTTATTGCAGGGACATGTGATGAGGTATATGCAATTTTTCGTATTGCAGTTCGTATGTTTTCTCTGGTGCCAGGGTCTGGCCAGACCTAGGTCAATCTGTTTGGAAACTGATGTGAGGGGACAGACAGAGCAAGTCCCGCAGGGGTGGTGACCCTCTACCGGGGGTAATGCCCATAAGGTGGATTGTATGGGGGGAGTCATTTTTGGATGTGTGTGAACCAAGAGATCTTTGAAATTTTGGGTGCGTTTAAATGCAAAGAGAGGCGATGGCCCTGGGGTGAAAGAGCCTGTCTCCAGAATTCCCCAATGCTTTCTAATCACTTTCTGGATTTTGTTGGAATTGGGAGTGAATGTGGTTACACACGTGATTGTTTCTGTCTTTGGTCTGTCACTAACTTCCAGGAGGGCATCCCTATGGTTGTTCTTGGCCCGTTTATGTGCCTGACGTATTATTGTCTTGGGATAGTGGTGTTCTGATAAGTTGTCTGACAGAATTTTTGATTGTTTTTCAAACTCACTTAAGGTATCGCAGTTCCTGCGGAGACGTAAATATTGTCCTACAGGAAGGTTGTTCCTCAGTGCTTTTGGGTGGTGACTTTCATATATGAGGAGACTGTTCCGATCCGTGGGTTTTTTGTAGTTAGTAGTGTGGAGGACCCCTTCATGTAGGGAGATTTTGAGGTCCAGAAACGGAATGCTTTCTTGTGATCTGGTTCCGGAAAACTTGAGAAATGGGTCCAGAGTTTTGATCCATCCACAGAACGTCACACATTGTTCTTCATCGCCCCTCCAGAAGAGGAGGATATCGTCGATGTAGCGGCGCCACATTACAATATTGGTCTTGGTGGGATTATTGTCCCCTAGGATGAATTTGTCCTCAAAATTAGCCATATACAGGCATGCCAGACTCGGAGCGAAGGTGCTTCCCATGCTGGTGCCTTGCATCTGGTGGTAGAGCTGTTTTTGAAAGGCAAAGAAATTCTCTTTCAGGGCTAGGGAGGCACATTCACAGATAAACGAGATGGGTGTTTCATAGGGCCAAGGATCGATGTTCTGCAGTGTTGATTCCAACACTTCAAGCGTGGCATCTTGGGGAATATTCGTGTAGAGTGCCTCCACATCCAGAGTGACCAGAAAGTTGATGGTTTCAGGTTCGTTGAAGTTTTCGATCAGGTTGAGGACTTCAGTAGTATCCCTCAGGTAGGTTGGAGTTTTAGTGACAACTGGGCGTAGGTAGAAGTCGCAGAACTTACTCAGTGGTTCCAGCAGTGAGTCGATCCCCGACACAATGGGACGTCCTGGAGGGGGGTTGATCCCCTTGTGGATCTTCGGTAAGGTGTAGTAGTACGGGATCCTGGGGTCATCATTGATGAGGAATGCTGCTTCCTGTGAGGAGATCCATCCTTCGGTTTCTGCTTCATTGACCAGGCTCTTGATCTTGGCCGTCAATCGAGGTGTGGGGTCTTCATCAATGGGCAGGTAGTATTTAGTGTCGGTAAGTTGGCGGCGGCACTCAGCATCATAAGTGCACACATCCTGGATGACAATGGCGCCGCCTTTGTCGGCTGGTTTGAGGATGATGCTGGTGTCCTCGGTGATGGCCTTAAGTAGGGTCCTGTCCTCATTGGACATGTTGTTAAACGGGCGCCTAGCTGGGATGGCAGAGACATCCTTCAAAATGGCTTGTTCGAAGGTGAGTACTTCGTTGGGTGTCATGGGTGCAGTAGGGGTGAACCTAGACTTGTTCTTTAGACCCGTCCCGGTAGTGGGGGTCTCTGGTTTGTCCTGGAAGAAGACTTTCAATCTCACCTTCCGGAAAAATTGATGTAATTCCTGGTGGAGTCTGAATGAATCCTCGGACGGTGTCGGGACGAAATCCAAGCCCTTCTCCAAGAGCTCGAGTTCGCCCTCAGACAGAGGTCTGGAGGAGAGGTTCACCACTAATATTTCTGTCCTGATGTCTTGCTCCGTAACGTCATCGGTTCTGGGTCCTGCCAGTGGACATTCTTGGGTCCTCCTCGTCTTCTTCCTCTTCCTTTGCTTCTCCCTCTGTTGTAAAAAGGGGGGTTCGGGAATTGGTGGTATTGGGGTGCCTGGAGCGGGTGTCCTGGTGGTATGTTCCACATCGGTTGGGGTCCCATCCACTGTCCCGGGTACATCTGTGGTTGGAATGGATGAGGTGGAAAATTCTGGAATAGGGGTGGCGGATGTTGTCTCTGAGTTCCTTTGGAGTTGGGTGCGTAATTCCTGCCTTCGTAGCTGGAGTCGCTGCTTAGTTTTGAAAGACGTAGTCGTCTTTGGTATATGGATAGATCTGCAGTGCCACCCCCACGAGGAGCAACGCCCGATGATGAAGCATGACACTCGCAAGGGTGTGTGAGGGCACTAAGTCCAAAAGGAGAAATTCCCCCACCTGCATCCAAACCCAACTTTATTGAGAGAACACCCTCACACTTTTCTCAACCATAATAGGTTGTCCTGCCTTCTCTTCTTTAGGAACAGCTACCCCTCAGTGAGTATAACGCTAGTCTTTGGGAGCATTGGTACTGGACCTATTTTTTCTAAACTGCTCCCTGTCCCCCTCTTTATAGTGTGTTGTGACTTAGTACGGCAGCCAGCCGTGGGACACTATTACTGTCTATACTTCCTCTCTTTAAATCCCCCCATCTCCCCCAGACATACACGGACCCCCCATACAACTCTTTAGGGGCCACCACCCTAGGCATTTGCATACATACCAGAAAATGGACCACCCAGGTTTGAGCTTTGATGATGATACAGTAGCAGAAATTCTCAGGGCACCATCACTCCTAGCAGGAGACAGCAGTGCAGCAACAAGCAGCAAGAATGATGACTGGAAAGCCTTACAATCGCTAAGGAAACTACAGATTAAGACAGCCCTACATGGGATAATTATGACAGAATACCTACGAGCTAATATAGCCCCTAACGTCCTTCTGGTTACACTGACCCCGAGGATCTTTTTAGAGGATCTAACCTTCCATCGTGAATGGTCCAAAATTGCATGGAAATGTACACGAGACTGGCTTGTCCTAATAATCAACACGGCCAAGCGCCTGTCCGAAGAACTCTTGATCCAGATCACTTTAGCTGAAAACGGACTAAAAGCTGGGATTTCTATCACAGCATTTAAATCACGCCTGGCAGAGGTCAATGAGGAGATGAACGAACACAAAGAGTTCCTCACTAAACAAAAGATCACCAAACTCCAGAAGGACATGAAACGCTTTGATCAAGAAAAGATCTATCCATATACCAAAGACGACTACGTCTTTCAAAACTATGAGACGACATCAGATGAGGGGAGCAGCATCCATTCAAGGAGATCGGGATCAACAAGCAGCGACTCCAGCTACGAAGGCAGGAATTACGCACCCAACTCCAAAGGAACTCAGAGACAACATCCGCCACCCCTATTCCAGAATTTTCCACCTCATCCATTCCAACCACAGATGTACCCGGGACAGTGGATGGGACCCCAACCGATGTGGAACATACCACCAGGACACCCGCTCCAGGCACCCCAATACCACCAATTCCCGAACCCCGCTTTTTACAACAGAGGGAGAAGCAAAGGAAGAGGAAGAAGAAGAGGAGGACCCAAGAATGTCCACTGGCAGGACCCAGAACCGATGACGTTACGGAGCAAGACATCAGGACAGAAACATTAGTGGTGAACCTCTCCTCCAGACCTCTGTCTGAGGGCGAATCCGAGCTCTTGGAGAAGGGCTTGGGTTTCGTCCCGACACCGTCCGAGGATTCATTCAGACTCCACCAGGAATTACATCAATTTTTCCGGAAGGTGAGATTGAAAGCCTTCTTCCAGGACAAACCAGAGACCCCCACTACCGGGACGGGTCTGAAGAACAAGTCTAGGTTCACCCCTACTGCACCCATGACACCCAACGAAGTACTCACCTTCGAACAAGCCATTTTGAAGGATGTCTCTGCCATCCCAGCTAGGCGCCCGTTTAACAACATGTCCAATGAGGACAGGACCCTACTTAAGGCCATCACCGAGGACACCAGCATCATCCTCAAACCAGCCGACAAAGGCGGCGCCATTGTCATCCAGGATGTGTGCACTTATGATGCTGAGTGCCGCCGCCAACTTACCGACACTAAATACTACCTGCCCATTGATGAAGAGCCCACACCTCGATTGACGGCCAAGATCAAGAGCCTGGTCAATGAAGCAGAAACCGAAGGATGGATCTCCTCACAGGAAGCAGCATTCCTCATCAATGATGACCCCAGGATCCCGTACTACTACACCTTACCGAAGATCCACAAGGGGATCAACCCCCCTCCAGGACATCCAATTGTGTCGGGGATCGACTCACTGCTGGAACCACTGAGTAAGTTCTGCGACTTCTACCTACACCCAGTTGTCACTAAAACTCCAACCTACTTGAGGGATACTACTGAAGTCCTCAACCTGATCGAAAACTTCAACGAACCTGAAACCATCAACTTTCTGGTCACTCTGGATGTGGAGGCACTCTACACGAATATTCCCCAAGATGCCACGCTTGAAGTGTTGGAATCAACACTGCAGAACATCGATCCTTGGCCCTATGAAACACCCATCTCGTTTATCTGTGAATGTGCCTCCCTAGCCCTGAAAGAGAATTTCTTTGCCTTTCAAAAACAGATCTACCACCAGATCCAAGGCACCAGCATGGGAAGCACCTTCGCTCCGAGTCTGGCATGCCTGTATATGGCCAATTTTGAGGACAAATTCATCCTAGGGGACAATAATCCCTACAAGACCAATATTGTAATGTGGCGCCGCTACATCGACGATATCCTCCTCTTCTGGAGGGGCGACAAAGAACAATGTGTGACGTTCTGTGGATGGATCAACACTCTGGACCCATTTCTCAAGTTTTCCGTAACCAGATCACAAGAAAGCATTCCGTTTCTGGACCTCAAAATCTCCCTACACGAAGGGGTCCTCCACACAACTAACTACAAAAAAAACACGGATCGGAACAGTCTCCTCATATATGAAAGTCACCACCCAAAAGCACTGAGGAACAACCTTCCTGTAGGACAATTTTTACGTCTCCGCAGGAACTGCGATACCTTAAGTGAGTTTGAAAAACAATCAAAAATTCTGTCAGACAACTTATCAGAACGCCACTATCCCAAGACAATAATACGCCAGGCACATAAACGGGCCAAGAACAACCATAGGGATGCCCTTCTGGAAGTTAGGGACAGACCAAAGACAGAAACAATCACGTGTGTAACCACATTCACTCCCAATTCCAACAAAATCCAGAAAGTGATTAGAAAGCATTGGGGAATTCTGGAGACAGGCTCTTTCACCCAAGGGCCACCGCCTCTCTTTGCATTTAAACGCACCCAAAATTTCAAAGATCTCTTGGTTCACACACGTCCAAAAATGACTCCCCCCATACAATCCACCTTATGGGCATTACCCCCGGTAGAGGGTCACCACCCCTGCGGGACTTGCTCTGTCTGTCCCCTCACATCAGTTTCCAAACAGATTGACCTAGGTCTGGCCAGACCCTGGCACCAGAGAAAACATACGAACTGCAATACGAAAAATTGCATATACCTCATCACATGTCCCTGCAATAAGAAATATGTAGGGATGACCACAAGACCTGTTAAACTCCAAATAGGGGAGCACAGGAGCACCATACGGTGTAGGAAAACCAACACCAAACTGTTAAATCACTTCTCTGAAAAGAACCATACCCCTAACAGTCTCAGATGGACAATCATCGAATCCAATCCCAACTGGACTAATAGCACACTATTCAGGCAGGAACAACGCTGGGTCTTTCGATTAAAGAGCAACTCATTGGGCTTGAACGATGAGATACCCTCGGCCCAACTGGTGAATTAGAACTCCAGTGAACCCCCAGCTGCAGTGACATGAGGCTTCACTACCCTGAGCAGACATCTAGACACGTGACCTCACAATTGATAATGTGCAAGCCCCATTAGAAGTGACGACAGGCTCTATCTCTAGCAGATCATCTTCAGGATCAGCCCGTAACAGTGACTTCATCACCTATTTGACAGCACTGGGGCACGGTTTGTCTTCTCCGGTTCCCTACCATCCACAAGAGCAGATTGAGGAAACTCCCATCGCTCCACATTCTAAATACAATCTCGGCTGGTACACGGACATTCATACAAGATGATGTACACTACATCACAATTAACGCACAACTTACACTAGCTGTCCAATAACATCATTGACAGGAGCAGATTGAAAACTCTCCCACACCAGCTGTCAATAATAACGTTGGCTATGTGCATCCCTTGCGATACCTGACATACCACCACACTTAATCAATTAGTCCACTCCTCTAATATGGCCGCCACTGTTGTGCGTGAATTGTATTACAACACCCCCCCAAGATGGCCGCCAGTGTTTCTGGCGAGCACGGGGCAGTGCTACACACGCTTCGCACACGCACTGACCCGTGAACCCACCACGCCCCCCTGAACGTCATTTCCGCCCCATCCAGCACTCGCGTGTATAACATGACGAGCCGGCTCCACTCACACTACTGGCGGTCAGCGAGCGGAGGGGCAGGTAATGGGCTTCCTGAGAGGTGATTGAATGTGAGTACCTTCGTGCTGTGTCTCTCTCTACGATCCAGGTAAAAGAATGTTTTTACGATACAGGTGATAAAGGACCTCATACTCATTAGTTTATTGTGTGCCTATCCACCCATAGATATTAACCCTCATTTCCGCTACGATTGCCGGTGAGGCCAACCATTCAAAATAGAGGGGTAGGCGGTTTTCTTGCCCTTATAAGTGGTGTATTTGTCACATTGCGTTACACCGTATCATCACCCACACTGAGTATTTGATTACCTATACGCTTAGATCATCAAGACCTACACTTGTTAAGGCTAACGGACTGCCACGAACACCATGGCAGCAATGCCTTCATTTTTTCTGACACAGTTTCGAAATCAACCTTGTAACCATGGGGTTCACTACTGAGTTATGTATGCATGCTTTGTAATGGTCACCCCTGGCGATGCCTTGCCAACTAAGGGTGACTCTTCACCTGTGTTCTTGTCGTCACACAGGTCGATACAAGATGCAGCACTCTGTCACACATGGCAGTATGTTGATTTGGGCATTTGACACACAGCATGCCCACTGTAATGCAATATGATGTAAAATGGCAACCTGTACCTCTTTCAAGTACCTGAGATTGCCATGATTAACATGTGACTCACATGTTTGTTTGCAATTGTGTGTCTCTCTCTTTTGTCTTATCTCTTTTATCATTAGGTTGGGCAATGGAACTCGATTCAGATGTTCTATTCAGCGCCTAGATGCACTGAAACCTGATTATAGGTATAGTAGGATTATAGGGTGTCTTTTCCCTGACTCCTAGTTTTACTTTCACTTCACTTCACCCCACGGTCCTGACGAAGCACTCCCCGGATCCACTAGGGACCTATATGAAGCGCGAAACATGTTGACCTAACCTCACTTCTTCACACTTATTTTCACGGATGTGAGAGCAGCAGTAAGATACTCATTCCACCTCCACATTTGTTTTAAGGAGGTGCTCCGTATCCCTTGTATTTTAACCTTATCTTCCGGACCCCTGAATAAAACTAGGTTCTGGGTACCGTGAAGGTAATTTTAACTCACTCATTCACTTCTCCAGGCCCACACACCCACATGCACAACTGTGTCGTCTCCTAAAAAAGATCTCCGATAAAGAGCCCTCTCGTGGGGCCCGTGGAGGACTGTAGTGCCACCCCCACGAGGAGCAACGCCCGATGATGAAGCATGACACTCGCAAGGGTGTGTGAGGGCACTAAGTCCAAAAGGAGGAATTCCCCCACCTGCATCCAAACCCAACTTTATTGAGAGAATACCCTCACACTTTTCTCAAACATAATAGGTTGTCCTGCCTTCTCTTCTTTAGGGACAGCTACCCCTCAGTGACTATAACGCTAGTCTTTGGGAGCATTGGTACTGGACCTATTTTTTTCTAAACTGCTCCCTGTCCCCCTCTTTATAGTGTGTTGTACTGGAAAATATACACTGAACACTGTGCTGGATTGATGCTATTGAGAGCTGATTATTTGTTATGATCTGACACTGATCACGGTATGACTGAGTAATAGCACAAGGTTGCATCAAGAATCTAGTTAGTACGATGGATATTTCAAGTTCTTATCACAGTTTTGAGCTCTTTAGTAGTTTGTAATTAGTTCAGCATCAAACAATATTGATAACATGCTTTGTAGCGTCCATGCCCTTTATTATTGCCATTAGTATGCAGGGTTAGTAGCACATTAATGTCTTGTCAACAGCGCACAAGCATTAGGCTTGTAAAATGACTTTTTACCTGATTGTTGTGCTATCCGATCTGCGATGCAATTAGTTTTTTGGTTTACCTTAATGATTGGGTCTTTTTCGGTAAGAGCTTATGGGTCTTTCATTCAATGTTGTTGTTTTCACTTTCAGGGGCTGTTGTTGCTGCTGAGAGCCGCCACTGGAGCTGTGAAGAACCGGAACACGCTCTGCGAGGAGACGCGATCAGGAACAGGTAGGTGTTCTCATGGCAGGATCCTAGACATAAAGTGCCTGTTGAGGTTGGGGTGTGGTTTAAATAGACTGTGCCCAAACCCCACCCAAGATGGCCTCCGGGATTACCACATCCCACAAAACGTCAGCCAAAACCCGCAATAGGTGAAAATTTGCAGTCCAAGTATTCACGCTCTCTTTCTTAGGTTGCAATAAATGTCTACACATTGGGGAGCTGAGTATTACCTCATACTGTGCTGAGGGCTGACATATTCTATAGTATGTTACGGTGCCAGCAATGCAACGCGGTGTCAACAAGGTTTGTGATACTGAAAATAAGATATCAGAATATACATATGACATAGGAACATTATTCACATGACGATGGTCTATCAAATGACATGATTAATGTTACACAAGACATGATTTTTTCTGTACTTGGGATCTCCGACAGGAGTGTCCCACTCTTGAGGGCTTGAGGTGGCAGGCCTCAGCCCATGCAGGATCACCTAATTTACTGGGAGAATTATGTCCTCTGTAGTGAGCCTAAGGCTCCTGGAACTGGGGCAATCTGTGTGCTGGTGGTCCCCAAGTGTTACAGGGCCTTCCTACTGGGTTTGGCTCATGATATACCCCTGCCGGCACATTTAGGGCAAGTAAAGACCATCGCCAGGCTTGTCTCCCACTTCTATTGGCCCAGAATAGAGACAGCCTCAGATGTATTCTGCAGGTCCTGTCTCTTCAGCAGTGCAGTGGGAAATTGGGGAAAAAGCACAAAGCTCCCCTGTCCCCACAACCAGTCATTGGCACCCCTTTTGGAAGGGTGGGCATCAACGTTGTTGGACCCTTGGGCCCAAGACAGCCTTAGGCAACAGGTATGTCCTGGTCTTGGTGGACTATGCCATTTGCGACCCAGGGGCCATCCCTCTGAGGTCAGTGACTGCACCCGTGGTGGCTAGAGCTCTGATGGGGATCTTTACCCATGTTGGGTTCCCCAAGGAAGTAGTGTATGACAGAGACACTAACTTCAGGTCTGCGTACATGAAGTCCATATGGGGTGAGTGTGGTGTAACTTACAAGTTCACCACACCCTATCACCCTCAAACCAATGGTCTTGTGGAGAGACCTTGAAGAGCATGAATATGGGCCTCCCTGAGCCCATGAGGTGTATGTGGGATGTCCTCTTGCCATCCCTTTTCTTTACCTACTGGAAGGTGCCACAGAAAGCAGTAGGGTTCAGTCCCTTTGAACTCCTCTATGGGCACCCTGTTAGGGGACCTCTGAGTCTTGTCAGGGAGGGGTTGGAGGAAGCTCCCAAGAAACCCCCAGGATATGGTCAGCTCCATGCTGTTCCTCTTCAACCAGATACATCACTTCTGGAAAAAGGCAAAAAGCAAGCACGAGGCCAGTCAAGAAGTAATGTAGCTCTGGTATGACCAGAAGGCCACTCTAGTGTAGTTTCAGCCTGACCAGAAAGTATGGGTCATGGAACAAGTAGAGCCCAGAGCTCTCCAGGACCACTGGACCGGCCCATACGAAGTCAAGGAGCAGAAGGATGAGTCCACCTACTTGGCGGATCTCCAGACTCCTAGGAACCCCCAAGGGTGCTCTATGTGAACAGGCGCACGTCTCACTTTCAAGAGATCCGAAGTGAGCATGCTCCTTGTGACAGATGAGGGGGTGGAAGAGGAGATCGAATCTCTTCCTGACCTCCTCTCTACACAGCAACACCATGGGGCAGTAGATGGGGTTAACCTCTCTTCCACCCTGACCCCAGAACAGCAGACGGACTGTTACCAGTTGCTGGGACAGTTTGCCTCACTGTTCTCACTCACGTCTAGACTAACGCGACTCTGCATTTTTGATATTGACACTGGAGACAGCTTACTTGTCAAGAACACAATTTACAGGTTGTCAGACTGGGTGAGGGGCAGCGTTAAGGGGTAAGTCTCCAAGATGCTGGCATTAGGGTTGCCTGAGCCCTCAAGTAGTCCCTGGCCCAGCCCTGTCGTGCTGGTACTGAAGGCTGCCCCACTGGGCATCACACCAGAATCCGGTTCTGTGTGGACTACTGAGGACTTAATTCCGTCACCAGGACTGACACACATCCCATCCCCAGAGCTGATGAGCTCATTGACAGGCTGTGCGCTGCCAAATTCCTCAGTAGCTTTGATTTGTCATCGGGGTCCTAGCAGATCGTTCTTACTGAGGGGGCAAAAGAGAGGCCAGTATTTTTAACTCCAGAGGGACACTACCAATTCCAGGTGATGCCCTTTGGCTTAAAAAAATGCCCCTGCTACCTTCCAATGGTTGGTTAAAAGGGCCCTAGCTGGTAAGGAGGACTTTTGTGCCGCCTACTTTGACGATATTGCTATCTACATTTCCAGCTGGGAGGAACACCTACACTCTACGAGGTGCTTCAGGCCCTGCAACAGGAAGGCTTGACCATCAAGACCAGTAAGTGCCAGGCTGGGCAGGGTTTTGTTGTGTACCTGGGACATCTTGTAGGTGGGGCCAAGGTGCAGCTCCTCCAGGCCAAGATTGAAACCATAATGGCCTGGCAACCTCCTAAAATCCAGGCAGAAGTGAGAGCCTTCCTAGGCCTCACAGGCTACTACAGAAGATTTGCTAAGGGTTATGGCACCATTGTTAGTCCCTTAACTGAGCTGACTTCCAAGAAGCAGCCCAAATTTGGTGATCTGGATAGAGGCTTGTTAGAAATCCTTGATACCCTTGAGGAAGATATGTGTACAGCACCTTTACTCAAGGCACCTGATTTCTCCAAGCAATTCATCATGCAAATGGGTGCTTCAGTACATGGCATAGGGGCAGTCTTAGCACAGCTGAATGAGGAGGGCCATGATCGCCCAGTAGCCTTCTTTAATAGAAGGTTACTTCCACAGGAACAGAGATGGAGTGCCATTGAAAGAGAAGCTTTTGCTGTGGTCTAGGCACTGGAGAAGATGAGACCATACCTGCTTGGGACTCACTTCCTGGTTCAGACAGACCACAGGTCCCTCTGATGGCTCATGCAGATGAGGAGCGAAAATCCCAAACACCCAGCCCTGAATTCAGCTTGGAGGGAGCAGCACATAGTTTTCTTATAGGCTCATGCATTATTTGCTGCGGAAGAGCACTGTGCCCCAGTGGTGGTTGGTGACATACAAAAATGGTGGGGCGCTATACGAGCATAAATAAAAATAAACATTTAACTAAGAAAAAATACAAGTTTCACTTACCTTAGCCTACAGCATGTCCTCGATGTTCTCCAGTCCCTGGCTCCCTAATCCTCTGAACGCGAGTTCTCATAGCCAACTACCTTATCAAATCCAGAAGCTGCTCTCATGCTGTTAACAATGTTAAGCAGCATGAGTGAAGCGTCTGGATTGGCTGGAGCAGGCTGGGTCTGCACTCTGAAAGGCACTGGAGGCATGTGCTTGCTCTCCAAACCCAACTGGGTTGGAGAGGTTTGAATTACGCATGTCGGGCCGGCCGTAGCAAGATAACTGGCCAAACCGACATGCGTACTTCAAACTGAAGTGGCCACTCCTCATTGCTGCCATTCAGCAGAAATGACGCATTGGCCCTGCCATGCCCTCACACTCTGTTCGGCACAGAGCAAAAAATAAAAAGGTCATAAAATGATTTTATTACCCTTTTATTTTTCACGCTTTCTGCAGCGGTGTGTGGTGGGCAACTCTCCTCTGCTCCTATGGAGGAACCACTGCTGCTGCACCCCTGGATATTGTGTCAGGCACTGAAGTGTTGAAAAAGTCAATCATTTTTATTCACACAATCAGCTGTAACATCTGTTGCTTTTTATCTAATTGTTTTCCAATATTTGGAAAATTATTCTGTGATATAAATTGTATGACCATATTAAAAAAACATAAAAACTTGCGACTGCATATCTCCAAAGAGCCCATGAAAGGGCTGGATTTGTTTGCTTCATTACAGCGGTTCAGCATGGGACTGCTTCTTAAAATATTTTCCAGGGCCACATTTTGAACCTTGTCCATCCTGGGAGTGACCAGCAGAGGCAGAGCTATGCTTAATGCACCACATTCAGTCATACTGCACCCCAGAGTTGTCCGGGTACCACTGTACCCCAGTTATGGCTGCTTCTTACTATCCAGGCAGGAGGCAGAAGTCCATTTTCTTGTTTGCATTAGGGCCTATGGCTTCATTCCTGCGCCAAGGAGCTGCTATTCAGTCGGAAATATCTTGATTCCAATGGCACAGTGTGCACAGGTCTCACATGTGGGCATACCCGTCCCACTTAGGGTGTTGCACTAAAGATGCAACGCCAAGTAATTACCAGTGGCTGAGATTACCTCAAGCATTCCCTTCATCACTTTTTTGTGTATGAAGCCCTAAGTAGGAGGAGTATGCCCCAACATGGGTCCCGCACATACTGTGCTCCTGAGCCAAGCTGTACTTGACTAATGAGCACTAATAAGGACAAAACCAGTCTTGGGTTGCTTGTGTTCTGGTTCAGGAATTACCTGGTCTGTAAGTTCAGGCTGGGCTCTTCCTATTGGAGCAGGGTCAACACTGATTCACATATGAATGCGTCCAAACTGAGGAGGCATGGTGTCATGGTGTGCAAAATACCGGCGGACTACGATGCGGCCCCAAGTAATTAACAGTGGCTGAGATTCATTCAAGCATTCCTTCCATTACCTTTTTGTACACTTCAGTGTGACGCTCTAAGTAAAACAGGTATGCCCATACATTCGTCCCATGCACAATGTGCCCCTGAAACCAAGCAATACACGATTGATGAGCCATAATTTGGGTAAACCGGTGCTTGTGTGCCTGGTCAGGCAGAACCTGGCCTGGCTGTTTGGGCTGGACTGTTCCTATTGGAGCATGGTCAGGACTGATATGCATATGACTGGGTCCAAACTGAGGATGCAAGGTATGCAAAACAACAATGGTCCTGGTGATGCGGACCTGAGTAATTAATTACCAGTTGCTGAGATTCTATCCATCACTTTTGGTCTACTACAGGCATGGGAGCCTGAAAATACCTTCTTTCTGGAAGGATATAAAAGGTTTTTCCGTCCGGCAGAGGGTTCTAGCTCTGGGCGAGCAAGGGGGGGCCTAATTATATTTGTAGACTTGAAGCTTCAAGGCATTATAAAGCACTTGGCATGGGATTCTCTAGTCGTCCAAGGGCTTACCTTAATGAGTAAATTGTACAGATTTGCTCTGATCAATTTTTATAATGCAAAACAGCAACATCATGGGTCGGCAAGCACTGCAGAGCTAAGAGGGTATCTCGAGCAGCTACAGGGGGAAGGTCTGATGCAGGCTCAACTACTCCTAGTGGGAGATTTTATTTGTCATCTGTGTCCCAACCTAGCTGTGAACCCCCAAGATTGGTCGACCAGCTCTATTAGTGAGGGACTGCACATGGAACATACCACTGATGGGCGGGATTTGATGCCCTCCTTAATAACAATGGCTTATTATACACAATGGACTTGCATGCTATTCCCCCTGGTTCTTCCTTCCCCCGACATATAAAGGTAGGGGCTGCTCAACAATCATTGATTTTATTTTTGTGTCATCCTCCCTGAGGAGGGTTATGTCCTTTTTTAATATCCAGCACAGCCCATTTAGTGACCACAACCCTCTGACCCTGGAGCTCGTAGTTTCAGGGCAACAGCCTGCATTGGGCAGAATTACTGGGGGCATGATTTCTGCCATAGACCAAGGAAGGCGTTTAAGGTGGTCACAAGTGGACGTTACTGATTTTAACAGATCTTTGCAATAGCCAGCAGGAGATCTTGACCTGTTTAGATCCGCAAGCCGTGGGGGAAGAAACCATTCAGGCATTAACTGTTCTTGCTAATTCAATCAACGCTCTGCTAACAGTCCCAGTAGCTTCTTCCCATGCGGTAACCCCAAGTTGGTTTGACAGTGAGTGATCCGGCGGGCTTAGGGACCTGAAGATGATCTTAAAGCAGATTCCGCGTGACAGAGCCCGGGTGGCGGCCTGCCGCAGTACTTACAAGCAGGTGGTTAAGGGGCGCAAACGTCACTTGCAAAAACTAGCTTGGAAAGAACTAGCAGAGGCATGTAAACAAAGGGAGAGCACTGGTTTTTGGAGGGTCATTAATAACCCTTGTTTTTCAGACCCGGATAAACTGGTGCTTTGTCATAATATCTCCGCAGATACATGGAAGGAACACTTTGAAGCAGTTTACAATCATGGCTCTAGTAACTCAGACTCACTGAACCCAATTTCCCTCTACAGGGTGGAACACATTAGTTTCACTTTGGTGGAAGTCAGAACAGGCTTTGAAGGATTGTCCCGGAATAAGGCCCCAGGGCATGATGGGATTGCCCCCGATCTTTTTTGTCATAATCCAGATATATGGGTTCCACTCTTAACAAGAGTTCTAAATGCGACAGCCTCATCATCTATCCCCACCTCTTGGTCCTCTGCCATTATCGTTCCGATCTTTAAGAAGGGAGACAAGAACAGCCCACATTGTTACCGTCCTATATCTCTCATAGGGATCACTGACAGAATATAGAATGCCAAAATATCGACCTGCCAAAATATCGTGGATAAAATATAGAATGCCAAAATATCGAATTCCTAGCTACAAACAGGTAAGTACAAAAATATCGAATCCAAAATATTGTTGTAAATAATATAGGGGCCCATTACGATAACCGGCGTTAAAAAATCCGCCATCTACTATAGCCTGAGAAAACCACCCGCCTGCACCATGGGAATACCGACCGAGCAATTATGAAGTCGCGAAGCAACCTCCGCCCGCGGCGGTAAAAACACACAAAATTCCGCCCGTCCATGTCAGAGTAGAAGATTATCCGTCCGCCACGGACGCAATCCCGCCCGAAAACCCAAATCCGCCCGCTCTGACGACCGAGACAACGACCGTGAAATTATGATCTCCCCGACATGAGCGCGGAAAATCCACATATTCCCCGCCCGCCACGGTTAACAACAGTGATGAATAACTGACACGGCGGAAGGCCTGGCGGCCACGTCCGTGCACGGAAATCATTTGCGGAACAAAGAAATACACACAACATGGCCAACAAGTCCACACAGCAAACTACGCCAAAATACCCAAACACAGAACACATCCCAAAGACACATCCCCCTGGCAAAACTAAAAAACTACAAATCCCAGGACACCAGACACAACATACCTGAAAACGACAGCCCATCATGACACACCCACATAGGTAAGTACAAAAGCAGCCCCTTCACAGACCACAATCCCTTGCACTACTACAAAGCGAAGACGCCATCAGAGAACCTAGAGAGCCACAAAGGAAAGCAGCACACCACACGCACGCACACATCACACTCATCACCAACAACACCACCACCATCACCACTGAAACAACGGCACCACGAACCCCCTGCACATCACACACCGCACACCACACACCCACCACACCAGCACCACAAATACCAAACCACACACCATGGCAACACAAAGAATGCCTAAGTACACTGCCACTGAGTTGACGGTCATGGTCGACGAGATCATCAAGGTGCACCCACAAATCTATGGGAACCAGGTCCAACAGACACCAGTAGCCACCAGAAACAGAATGTGGAGCAGGATCGTAGACCAGGTGAATGCAGTTGGGAACGTGCCACGCAACCGGGGTGAAATCACAAAGAGGTGGCACGACCTGAAAAGCGTGGTCAGGAAGAAGGAGGCCAAGAATCGTGAGCTGGCTGACAGGACTGGCGGCGGAAATCCCGCGCTATTCAAGACCTTCAAGGCGTGGGAGGAGAAGGTGCGAGGCATTCTACATCCGGAGAGTCTCACCGGAATACCAGGGGGAGTGGAGGCTGGTAAGTACAAACAAATGTATACCAGCACACCGCTATGTACTGTCATGCACTACCAGAATGCCATAGCTCCGAGGGCCAAACACCCCCATGTCCAGTACACAATACACAAGACATCTCTCACACATGCAACAGACACTCCCACACACTCAGCCCAAAGGTACCAACAAACAAAACCATGGGGGCATGTGTACAGTCAGCCAGCACCACAACTCCCACCAGGTCCCCTTGTACCCCAGATGCGCCGGAAGGAGCACTCCCCACACCCACACTCATGTGTCAGCCATAGCTGCACTAACCAACAAGTAACAGGTAAGTAGCCTTACCACAAAGTCCGTGTATCGGAGGGGGGACTGCAGAAGTACAACCCCCACCAGGCCCCTAGTCCTACAGCGCAGCAAGATGGAGCACTCCCCACACCCATGTGTCAGCCATTGCAGTGCACACCTTCACCCGACAGGTAGATATGTTTCCCTACATGGAGGGGTGTCTGTGGGTGGTAAGCCATCACCACAACTCACAACACGGCCACCACTCCCACAGACCAGCAAGATGGAGCACCCCTCCCTCTCATAACCATGTGGTAGCCATTGCATTGCTCCCTCCAAACCAACAAGTAGGTAGACTACTGTACAGGGCGGGGTGTCTGTAGGCATGAGGACTGTACTACGACTAACATTTGGGACATGTCACGTAGCAGAGGAACAGGTAGCACTGCTCCCTGTCATAATCATGTGACTAATGTGCACACGGACATGAATTACAGAGTCATAGCCCACATGAGCCATCTCAAATACACTAACACGTAAGGAGTCACGTCTGCATGCACAAGTCTCACTGGAGTACTGACCCACATGGCGTGCACTGTGCCAGTCATCACACACATCAGCAACACCATCGAAGTCTTGTCCATGTAGTCGTGTCTGCTTGTTCCGTTGACATTGTACAACATCACCCATGTAAGTCTATCTTGTCTCACTGTAACAGAGTGGAACCCCAGTAATGTCACATACACCACTGGACCCATGAACCACCCAGCTACACAATGCACATTCAAAATCTCATCCATCTCATCGTTCAGCCCCAGTGTCATGAAAGGTATATCATCTAAACAGTTGTCCCATATACAGTAGTTCAGCAAAGATTCCTGCCGATGACCAAAAATGTGTCTGCAGTGTCTGAATCGCACGCCACACTGTGATTTACAACATACCTAATATAGTCAACACCCCAAGAGCACTGCATTGCTGCACATGGCTGAGGGTAGCACGCACACCAAGGAATTGTCCCATCTGCAATACGTTGTGTGGCACACAACCATTACTCACTCACTACAATGCTTGCAGTGTAATGTCCCTAAATGATAACAGTGAGCAGATATGCTGGGTATGTCAGACATACACACACCTTTGTCTCTGCAGTGTCGTGTGGCCAAAACACATGTCCCCTTCTGCACCCATATGTCACAGTATGTACCACAAAACCATATTTCATATCAAAAGCGTTGATGGAGCTGTACTCCTTATCCCATCTGCGTTTCTAAGCGTTTCATTTGAACCCCAAAACCATATTTCACCTCAAAAGCGTTGATGGGGCTGTACCCCTTTGCCATCTGCGTTTCTAAGCATCTCATTTGAACCCCAAAACCATATTTCACCTCAAAAGCGTTGATGGGGCTGTACCCCTTTGCCATCTGTGTTTCTAAGCGTCTCATTTGAACCCCAAAACCATATTTCACCTCAAAAGCGTTGATGGGGCTGTACCCCTTTGCCATCTGCGTTTCTAAGCGTTTCATTTGAACCCCAAAACCATATTTCATCTTAAAAGCGTTGATGGGGCTGTACCCCTTTTGCCATCTGCGTTTCTAAGCGTTTCATTTGAACCCCAAAACCATATTTAATCTCAAAAGCGTTGATGGGGCTGTACCCCTTTTGCCATCTGCGTTTCTAATTGTTTCATTTGAACCCCAAAACCATATTTCACCTCAAAAGCGTTGATGGGGCTGTACCCCTTTTGCCATCTGCGTTTCTAAGCGTTTCATTTGAACCCCAAAACCATATTTCATCTCAAAAGCGTTGATGG
Organism: Calotriton arnoldi; assembly: GCA_963921515.1. Lineage (NCBI taxonomy): Eukaryota > Metazoa > Chordata > Amphibia > Caudata > Salamandridae > Calotriton > Calotriton arnoldi. The sequence goes on from CAWUFW010019452.1 coordinate 65,495, forward strand.
GGCTGTACCCCTTTTGCCATCTGCGTTTCTAATTGTTTCATTTGAACCCCAAAAACATATTTCATCTCCAAAGCGTTCATGGGGCTGTACCCGTTTCCACCAAAGCCACAAAATGTAGGGGTACTGCAACACACACCGATTGGCTAACCAAATCCGTCCCATGCCATATGCACCCATCACACTATTCCATTCCCTTGATCACGCACACACATTGTAGAGCCATACACACGCATCTGGGAAATCAGTGCACAACTGTGCACAAACTGTGAATGTCAGACATCTAACACAAACCTTGCAAGGTGCAACACAATAACCTTTCGTCTCCGCCCCACAGGTGACGAACAGCATGATGCTGGAGAGGGAGACAGCAGCCATCACAGCCAGTCCACAAGCCCTCCACCCGGACTCACGGATGTGGAAGACCTGGACACCTCTTCGGACGAGGACTCCCGACCAGGCACATCTGGTGTGGCAGGGCGCAACCGCTCCCCAGGACCCCTCCTACCCACCAACCCATCTCCCAGGGCTGGTGACCAGTCCCAGGCCCCTGCTGCCACAGTCATTGCGACCACCACCACCGCTGCAACCACCACCACCACCACCACCAGGGCCTCCCTGACCACTCACCCTGCGCAAGGGGTGGTACGCACGTCGACATCGACCCTGGGAGCCACAACGAGGCCCCGGGTGACCAATGTGGCGAGTGGGCAGGTCGGTGGCAGCAGTTCAGGTGGGAGGAGCAGGGTCAGGCCAACGCCATCAGAGCCTGGGAGCCAAGCCCTGCCACAAATCGCCAGAGTCCTTGGGGCCTATGAAGAGGCCCAGGGACAATGGGCCCGGTCAGCTGCCGATACGCGGGAAGTCCTTGGGGTGTTGAGGTCCATGGACGCCCATATGGGCCAATTCGTGACCCGTATGGGCAAACTTGTCGACCTCATGGGCCAGCTAGTGGTGGCGGTGAGGGCCCAATCAAGGCCAACCACACCACCTCCGCCACCCCGCCCCACCTGCTGGGGCGCAGGGTCGTGCAACATCCAGTTCCCCTGCGTCCACAGCGAGTGGGCAATCCTCAGCCACCACCAGCAGCCCACAAACACAACCCCCCCCTCAAACGTGGAAGGGGTCGTCCGAAGAGGAAACAGGTGTCCAGAGATGACTTCGCACGCTCCAAACGCCAGTGAGTCAGCCAGCCACGGTGGCCATCTACTGCATTCACCTGGACTACTATCCTACCCCACACTGCCATGTGAATGGCATGTGTCTGTCGGATTGTGGACCCAGAACAACATGTGTACACCTTGACCATCACGCGGACATGTCCGTCAACTCATTGTTTCAGCATGCACTACTTTTGTGATCACCTTGCCCACAATCACGTCACCGCTTAAAATAAATACACCTGGATCACATTCTGTTTTATCTGCTCTGTGTTTAATCAAGGATGTGCAACCGTCACCATGATCAGAAATGCATCTGGAGTGTGGTATGTCGATAGGCCAGGAGAGGCTGTAGGGACCTAGGGGTGAAAAACAGAACAAGAGTCCATTGAATGTGTGTGTCACACACTCATCACACAGTACTTGTCATCAAGTTTAAGCAATGTACACACATCTCACAGAGCAACAGGGCACAATGCTACAGCCACTGTCAGTGGCATACTACCCTGGACATGGACCATTGCCACACAGCACTCAGTGAACAATAGGCCGCCGTGACAATGCACACATACACCTACACAACTACAGCAACATCAGCCGTCGTACATGGTCACTCACCGTCAAGTGAAGTAGCGGGCGATGAGCTGCTGACGCTCATTCACTGCTTCCTCCTCTCCACTGTCCTCGTCACTGGACACGGCTTGGTCTGCAGGCGGGGGCCCTGGCTGATCACCGTCATCCACTATCAGGGGGATCTGCCTGCGAATCGCGAGATTGTGCAGCATGCAGCATGCCACAACTATCTGGCACACCTTCTGTGGGGAGTATGCCAGTGCACCCCCGGTGCGGTCCAGGCATCTGAATCTGGACTTCAGGAGTCCAAAAGTCCGCTCCACCACACGTCTGGTCCTCCCATGTGCCTCATTGTATCTGACATCAGCTGGTGTCCTAGGATTACGTAGTGGGCTCAGCAGCCAAGGCCCGTTAGGATATGCAGAGTCACCTGGGTGTGAGAAACACAGAGAATCGTTGCAATTCCAACAGGATACAAGACAGCATGTCACACCCAGCACGCTACACGAGTATGCATACTCACCAACAATCCATGCACGGTCCGGTTGAAGATTGGTCATCATTCGTGGGAGGATGCTGTGGCGCATGATGTGCGAGTCATGGGCGGATCCGGGAAACTTCGCACACACGTGTGTGATAATCATGTCCGCCAGGCACACCACTTGCACATTCAGGGAGTGGAAATGTTTCCGGTTCCTATAGATGTGCTCCATGACCTGTGGTGCAACAAGGCCAACATGGGTGCAATCAATTGCACCAACAACGTGGGGGATGCGTCCAAGGGCATAGAAAGCACCCTTCACTGCCGCCAAATCACGAGCCCTGGGGAATCGGATGTACCGGTTCCTGTAGAGCATCATAGCTGACAGGACATCCCGTAGCACCATGCTGAACATGGGCTGGGACATCCCACCTCCACTGCCCACCGTGTGTTGGAAAGATCCGGTTGCGAAAAAATGCAGTGCAGCCATCACCTTAGCCGTGGGGGTGAATGCTGTAGGATACACCCTGCGAGGACGAAGGTGGGCTTCCAACATTGCACATAGGTGATGCAGGGTGGGTCGGTCCAGACGGAATTTCCGTATAACCTCCACATCCTCCATGTCTGCCAGCAATTGGTAGGGGCGATGTATGTTTGGTCTCCTCCTAGGACAGATGGAAGTGGACACATGTCAATGCAACACACCACATGGCATTTTCACATACACAAAACTAAAATTACTGACAAAGCAATAGAACCACAGAACAGCTGACAAGTAGGGACAGCACAGCTACAATACTCTTACACCGGTCCCCTTACCAATAGCAATGACCACTGACACAAACCATTGCCATGAGCATGCACATGGGGATTTAGGCCATAATAGCTTGAAAGGCATGATGATGATTTCAGACTGCATATGTGGGAAGCGGCAACACCACGGCAATATACCTAGCTGCTGTGCCTGACACAGCTTCCGAGGCTGGGTGAGTATGGCACACACCAACAACACAATGTACACAGGCTGAGCGGCCCAAACAAGTGGGTCCTGTTGCACAACGGGATATGAGACAGTCAATGATGTCCCTAGTTCACCCAATGTACAGCACTGTACGTATCACACCTCCAACACACATTGACAGGTGTACACATTGACAACTCCATGACAACACAGCTGTGTGAATGCAAATACACATCACAAGTGACACGTAACGTTGCACGTGCCAAGTGGGAGATGTACATTGAGAAATATGGCATGTGTGTGCATATGCACATCCCATGCTCCCATGCTAATGTGTACATGATGATGTGCCAACAGACATGTGGGGGCTGAGCACTGGCCGTCAATGCCTATGCACACAGCATGAAGTGGCCCTGTCTAGTGTGGACATGCTCCAACACACAAATCATGGCCACACCTGCAAATGCATGGCGCACATTAAACTGTGGATTCCACATGGCACCAGCGGACTGTACCCGCCATGGACCAGGCCCTTGAGGCCAACTCTAATGGCCCTCGCGGTTGCATCCTGCGTGTTCGACTATAGAGGTAAGCGTACCGGGACAGCTCGGAGCAGGCCATTGTGTGCATTTGAAGTAGGCAGACATGGTACACCAATTGCAGCAGCTTGGACCCACTGAAACAGCCCCAGGGGGCTTTATGAGTGTGGGAGGGAGACCGGCATTACCACAGCTTCCAGGGACTGCTGCCTGGCATCCCTCAACAACACCTGCTGCTGCTGCCACATGTCCACCTTCATGTCGACGACTCTGAAGATATGTCCAGGTCCACTCACCAGCGAGGAGTTGGAGATCCTGGATTCCGAGCTCCACGCACACTGCCCAAGGCTATTTCTTGCAAAAGTTGTGTGTGTAAGACAACTACAGTGTGTGTGGGAGTGCATGTGGGGGACACACATGTCGTTGATCCGCAGCACTATGAGTCTGAGCCTGTGGGGTTCCAACATGCACTGCTTACCATGCTTACTACAGGTGGAAGGGGTATGTAGGCTCTCTGGCGCTTTCCCATGCATGTCCCTCCCGAGTGGTGGTACATGGCATTTTCATGTCAGACATCCAGTGACGCAGCCACTTGGCAATGCAGGACTCAGGGCAGTTATTGCTTGTGTGAATGGCTGGCTGGGTCCCTGCTGGCCTTCTCAGTCTCAGCAGACCTGGGCTGCACATTGACCGCCCAATCCTAGAAGGAAACAACACTGACTGTACAGTGGGTTACATGTGTCTTTTGTTCACAACTCTCCGGAAATGCGCAAACTCAGCCCTGGCGATTGAACACTCCAGGCCTTGTGATAGGGATGTGTGTGAGAGATAGTGGCACTGAATGTGACCTCCATTGCGGGGTGAGCCATTCACAGGGCGAGTACGTTGAGGGCTGCGCAGTGTTGGACACAGTGAGTCCACCCACAAAGATGTGTTGCCTTGTGATCTATGTGTTGGTCCACCTGACAATGGACAGTAGATGTGGGCAGACTACACATTGCTCAATGTGCTGGCATCCTGCATGTGAATGGGATGGACAGGTACTGTGTACACACTCCCACCAGCATGCATTCATGTGTGGTGTACACATGCTGTTAGGCCATGTCCGATTACTTCTTGGCTCTGTTACACATCTCTGAGTATTTTGGATGGGTCAGCATCATGCCACTGTGATTGGTGGATGTGGGTGATGATGAGAAGTGTATGAGTGATATTCCAACCCTCTTGTGTACCATCCCTGCAGTTGGAAGTCCTCCAGCCCAAGGCCTTGTGATGAGCCATTGCATCCAAGTTGATGCCTCTGTGTATGTGCAACCGACAGTGCAGCCAATTCCACAAAGGGTGTGACGTCATCTGCCGGATGAGCGACTACGTGGCGAAAACGAATCGGGGGATGCCCCCTCGTATTGTCAGGTTAGCACGGCGCTGCATTTCACCACTAATGGTCTGCATCTTGACAGTCACACAGCCTGTGCCGGATGCACGTTTGTAGGGGCATCAGCAGCAAGCAAGTGTACAGTATTGTGGGATGGTGTCTTTTGCTGTGAGAGGCAGCATGTGTCCACAGCCTACCCATAATCTGGGTAATGTGATGTTTGTTGTGTGATGCAGTGGGTTGTAAGTGTACTCTGTGCTGGGTGCATCTGACATGCATATGCGATTCCTGAGGGTCAAGATGTAATTTGAGCACTCTGCATTGTCAATGCATTCAGAGTCGTAGCCCTCAGGAACAACCTGTAGTAGGCTGGAGTGGCAATTCACATGTATGTTTGCAGGCACTGTGCCTACTCTGATTTCGTTCGGACATATGTGTGCGATGCCTCACCTCATATTCCTGGTACTTACACATCCGGCACACTGTGCAACAGTAGTTGTGCTCGTGCGAACGACAGGTGGATGGCATGGGCTCATGACCATTGTGGACTGTCATGTTGCAGTCTGTGTGAGTGGTGTCCCATTCTGCTCCATGCAGGTATGTCCTTGGCCTAATTACGTAGTGGTCATCCTTGCCACCATCAGGACAGTGGGTGTGCACACAGCGATTTGTGGCTATGGTCGCAGGGTGACACAGGCCGGGTGTTGTGCTATGTGCACAACACATGTGCCACTTATTAGCGGCTTCATTTTCTGTACGCCAGCCATTACGTGTTGATTGTGGTGGCTGTATACAATTGCACAGGTATCGTGCAACATGTGGATTTGGGAATGTTCTGTGCTGCTTCCCTTGCACATGTCTGTTTAATTGATGCCAAATGAGTGAGGCCACCTCGCTCTCTCTCATGTGGCATCTCCTGTGGGTGCTGAGGAACAGGGGACGGTCAACAGTGGTGAGGCATCGGATGAAGCAGCTGCACAGGAGCTGAGTGAGACAGATGTGACCAGCGCCTCGGAGGGGCCAGACGTGTGCTGGATGAATCACAGGCCGAGACGGCAATTTCGGCGTCATCTGAGGACAGAGGTGATGCATCCATGTTTGCTAGCACAGGGGACGTGGACTCTGGCTCCTCTTCAGCCACGCAGAGGCCAATGCCCGCCCTCCCATCTACTTCCACTGGTGCAACACGTGTCGGCACAAGGATGAAGGATAGAGTGTCCTTCACACCAGGCACAGCTGCCCCTGCACATGTGACCCCTGCTGCCCTCAGTGCTGGGTCTGTTGAGCTTGTGCGGCATCTCTGCGTGGGGCAGACAGCTCTCCTCAATTACTTCATTGCCCATGACATCACCTTGCCGCAGGTGACATAGTTCATGGAGGGCCTACATGTACGCGATGGTGGGCTACACCAGACTGTCCAATGGTTGTCCTCCCCAGTCAAGGTGGGCCTTTAACTGGGCCAATCTCAGGCTGACATTCCTGACCCTTTCTCCACCCCCTGGAAAGTGGCACATCTGACAACAGCAGGGCACGAGTCCTAAAAAAGAAGTGGGTGGACGCTGACGTCACGACAGGAAGTGACATCACGAAAGGTGGCTTGCACCGTCAGACTCATTGCCTCCCCTCGCTCACCCCTTATATGCGATTGCATCGGAGAAGCCAGCGCGTGCACAAGCAGCTCCGATCTCGCCCCAGAGAGGCCAAAGAGTGAATGTGTGGCTCCATTTGCTCCAGTTATCGAGCTCGCGGTAAAATAAGTGGGGGACGCCGTCCACCCGCGTGGTACCCCGACTCGAGCCCTGGACAACAGTGACAATGCATGACAGTCTCCGGAGTCCGGATACACCACATGCAACACACAGAAGCTGTAGCTGCCCTAGCGGGCCAGGCCGCAAACACCATCCCAGACGAAAGGTAGACCCACCCCGGCGCGCATAGTCATTACATCCGCTGCCATTGACAAGGGACCCATAGAGTGAGATATGGTCCTCAGGGTGACGGGCCTCCGAGCCATCCCCCGCCAACGAGTGTCATGCAACTCACACATATCGCAAAGCCAATAGGACACTTTGCCTGCACACCAGGGCTCGAGTCGGGGTACCACGCGGGTGGACGGCGTCCCCCCACTTATTTTACCGCGAGCTCGATGACTGGAGCAAATGGAGCCACACATTCACTCTTTGGCCTCTCTGGGGCGAGATTGGAGCTGCTGCTCACGCGCTGGCTTCTCTGATGCAATCGCATCTAAGGGGTGAGCGAGGGGCGGCAATGAGTCTGATGGTGCAAGCCACCTTTCGTGACGTCACTTCTTGTCGTGACGTCAGCGTCCCCCCACTTCTTATTTAGGACTTGTGCCCTGCTGCACACTGAGAATGTGTTGCCTGCGAGATGTGACCAGGAGAAGGGCGCCATGACCTCCCACCCACCAAGCTCCACTGCCATCCCGTGCCCTGGGTAGCCTGTGCAGGTGGACAATGTAGGGGGTACACCTGGAGGACAGGGGATGTAAGTGCCTTGGCAAGGGCCTGGCAGATGCACAGCAGTATCCAGCATGTCCCCAGAGGGAGGGCTAACGTCTACACCTGATGCAGCATTGATCGTGTGCCCGCCTGTTGTGCCCACACGAGTTCACATTCATCCCCAGACAGGTAGGCTTTCCAAATACCCAACACAGTGGAAATCTACCCCTCCGGAATCCTCACCACACAGTCTGTTACAACACTGCATGAGTGCACCTACCCGTGCCACCCACCCACCTGGGCCAAGCAGCCCTCCCGCTTCGCATGCCACATGTGTGTCTTCCACAGTTGTGCTTCTCTCTCAGGGGCGGACCTCCAGCTGTCCCGTAGCACACAGACAGCACCGAGTCGGACTGGCATCCTGTTTGAATGGTAGGCACCCTCACACAACTACCTGTGACACAGTGGTGGCTGTAATGGCTATTGTGACTGCCATGGCAGTGTTGCTGGCCATGGCAGGGTACACTCACACACATTGCATACGCAGCTTTTCGTATCACTACTCTGCACATCGGACTGGCCACTGTCCCTGGTGTTGAACAATATTGCCGCCTGTCTATGTAATCTGTGACTGGATGCTGTTGTTCCTGTAGTCGGTTGTGTCTGTGTAGTTGCTGATTGCAGTTGTTACTGTGTGTGCATAGTTAAGTGAGGCACATGCCGTGTATGGTACCTCAACAATTGCAATGTCTGGTCTCACATTCCAATGTATTTTACACGTGGCAGGGACTTCACTTCTTTCAGACTCTGCTACTTGTGTGTGTGATGAAGAAGTATTTTTGTGACACGGATTGTCTGCATGTATTTGGTGGTATTTCTGCGAAAATGTATACGTGTCATGTTTGCGGGCAAGCAAAGCACAGGGTGTGAGTCTTGCCACAGGATGACAGGTAGCATGTGCAGAGTGTGCGGGTATGTGTGAGCTTACTTTCTGTGTGGCCAGCAGTGTAGGTGTATGTTAATCTTGTGATGAACATTGAGCCTGGGCACACGGCTTACTTTCAATGTGTGCATTTGGGAGGTGTAGGTATGTGTGGTGTGAAGGGTGTGACTTTAGGGTAGTGTTGGTGTGTGTGTGTGCGCTCTGGCAATGTCGACTACACACATGTGTTACCCAGGGCCATGGTGGGTGTTTGTATCCGTGTTCAGATCTGTGAATGTGAGCACATGTGTGTATTGTATGTTGCACAGTGTGCAGTGTGTGGGTGTGTCCTTGCAGTTCAGGATGACTCCTACTTGATATGTTTTGGACATTGTGGGTCTGCAGGGTGTGTGACTGTCAAGATTGTGCCTTGTTTAATTGAGCATGTATGTGAATTTCTGCAGTTCGTACTCACTGTGCAGACCTGCCCACCCACACTGATATCGTGTGTGTGTTTTGTCATGCATTGCTGTAGCATGCTTCTTGCGTGGCTCCTAATTTTGCTTGATGACTGTGATGTCAGACTGTGAAGGTAATTGTACACATATGTAGGACTGTGCTTTGTAGTGACCAGTCCGTCAGTGTTAATGTGATGATCTGTTGGGCCACGTCAGAGTCTGACAAGCCAAGGCCCACGACCTCTGGTATTTCACTAGGTCCACTGTGGCGGCAACTCATATGCATTGACATCCAATGACACTAGACTACATGGTCATCTCACGACTCTCGTGTACTTCACACACTCTCATCCTCTCTCATTCGTACTTGTCTTCGATAATAATTCTACATAGTCACATATTTGCTTCAAGGCATGTATTTGAACTTACTTCCTCTGTGATGCAGTATAGTGGACACTACTGGCAGCAAAATGCATGTGGAGGATATACTTAGCATGATTACACATACAAAAGGGGGTACAGGTAGATGTGATTGGTTGTTGACTGTGGAATAAAGGCTTCAGAGTTACAACTGCCTTGCCCTTGCTATGCTAAAGTACATTTGCTCATTACTGAAGAGCTCTAGACTTTGACACAGACAGTATTCATTTTGCCTACCAGACAGCTTGACATCATAGGCACAGTACATCTCAGTTCCATGGTACTGGATTACTACAATAGTGACTCCGACACACCTGCGTCAGAGGTGACATCAGAGCCTACATGCATGCAGCAGCGTCTCACAGGTTGTTGCTATGTGGTGGCTACTGAACATGACACAATAACTAGGGCCATGTTGTAGGGGGTTGCATTTGTTGTCCATGCAAAAGTCCTGGCACGGAAGTACAGACGATGGTGAGGTGACAGTTCTCACGTAATACAGCAGACAGATAAGTGTGCACTGACAGGTGCATGTGTTCAGGTGCGCAGAATTCATATTATAGCATAGTTGTTCGTGCAGTATTGGCCATGTGGTTACTGTACACAAGTCCCATACCTCTGCCTCCCCCTGTTCACGCAGAGACACGGGATATGGTGAGGAACAGAGTGCATGTCCCGAAAATGTCCGATGTCATGGCAGTGGAGTTGATGGTAAGGTGTTTGTTGCAGATTGTATGGTATAGTTGTTGTACAGCTAACTGCCCGGATCACTGACAAAATATCGAAGGTCAAAAATCGACCTACAAAAATATCGGAGCAAGAATATCGATGTCAACAATATCGATATCCTATCTACAACATGGTAAGTACAAAAATATCGAGGAAAAATATCAATGTCAAGAATATCGTTATCAAAAATATCGTTTTCTTTTTTGTTAAAAAAATATGTAAAACTAACTAAATAATACTTATAAATAAAATAGACATAGTTAAAAATATTTTATAATGTTTAAAATTAATAAGTAATATATATAATTTAATAAAACATTAATTAAACATATACATATAATATATAATATATATACTTACTTAATAATCAGTGTTAATAATTATTTTAATAAATTATAAATTAATAAAAAATATTATAAATTACAAATACATCTATACACATAAAACAATAACATAAATAAAAATTAAATAATTATGTATAACAAATTTAAAAAATTAAATTTACTTTTAATATTTTTAAAATTAATTATATACTACATTAACTAAAATAATACAAAAAATATTAAATAGCGGAGGGAATAAAACTACTATTTCAACTCCCAAAAAAACAACAGTAAGAAAAATGTTGGATAGCGTAGAGGTTAAAATTACTATTCCCACTCTAGAGAGTGCAACAGTAGAGAAACTATTGGATAGCGTGGGGGTAAAAATTACTATTCCCACTCCAGGTAGCGCAACAGTAGGGAAAACGTTGGATAGCGAGAGGGTAAAAATTAATATTCCCACGCCAGTGAGTGCAACCGTAGGGAAAGCGTTGGATAGCGTAAGGGTAAAAATTACTATTCCCACTCCAGTGAGTGCAACAGTAGGGAAAGTGTTGGATAGTGTAGGGGTAAAAATTACTATTCCCACTCCAGGGAGTGCAACAGTAGGGAAAGCGTTGGATAGCGGGAGGGTAAAAATTACTATTCTCACTCCAGTGAGTGCAACAGAAGGGAAAGTGTTGGATAGCTTAGGGGTAAAAATTACTATTCCAACTCCAGAGAGTGCAACAGTAGGCAAAGTGTTGGATAGCGTAGGGGTAAAAATTACTAGTCCAACTCCAGAGAGTGCAACAGTAGGGAAAGTGTTGGATAGCGTAGAAGTTACAAATAACATACTTATAAATAAAAATTTTTTTTAAAATAATTAATGAATTATTAAATAACTGTAAACTATTTACCAATACCAATAAATAATTATTAAAAACATAGGGGCCCATTAGGATGGCGGGCGGAAGCACCACCGCCGTGCTGGCGGATGCAAAAACCACCAGTTACCGCCCGCATGCCGCAGCCCACACGCCCGCCAAATTACGATGTGAAAAGGCAGCCAAACACCGCCGGCAAGCCAGCGACGCCGTCCGCCATCAAAGTGCGCCCGCTCACGTAGCGGCACAGCCCAATGGAGACACACCGCCAGACGAAATCACGTACCGCCCGGCGTACAAATTACGATGCCGCAAACAAACAGCTCCCACGGCTAAGAGACACCGCACGTGAAAGTGAGGCGGAAACCCGAACGCCGAGCACAGACACCGAAGAGGCGACCCCCCGAGCATGAATCCAGCACTGCAGGCCCTCCCCATGCTATACCTGATGCACCACCAAGGAGGCAACGTACCGCGGAGACGCAGGTAGGCACACACACAACAAGGGCACGCAAACAGCGCACACAGTGCAAGTGCGGAAAAGGAGGACATGGCACCCCCCAACACCCCTGCGTGGACAAGACACATCCACCACTGCACCCACAAATGTAACACAGGGCAAATTGCAACATCTCGCAACTATCATGGGCACACCACCTGGGACCAGGAACTAACGACCCCGTCACGGCACCGCAGCACAGCGGCGATGATGCAGCCACACATGCGCACAACTCAGCGCCCAACCATAACGCCATGTATGCGTCGCACACAAACAACACAGGGACACAACCAAGCACCACACACACCAGCCACACCCAGAACGCACATGACACGTGACAGGCCTGCCACAGTCATGTCCCCAACGCCCAATTCACGGACAACACCCAACGTCACACAACCGACGCCCACATGTCAGTGAAGTCAGGCAACATCAGGACACACCCCTGTGTGACAAACATGGCGAAGCACACAGCGGCGGCAACACCACCCAGTAGAACATGGGCCCCGTCGGGAAGAGGTACGCCAGTACCACACAGAAACACCCATACCACCCTGCACCCATGAACCAGACATACACAACGGAACACCAAAGAGCCCGGGGACCGACAACAGGTGGACCCAAGAATGACACCCACACACAAGGCCCAACGCATAGCGGAAACACAGCCTGCCGCCCACACACGGGAGAGCAGACAGCACTGAATGACCTTCCATTCCAACTCCGAAACCACAACCCGACTAAACAAGCCGGAGAATACAGCCATTGTCCCAAAAAAGACCAACCCAGGCATGCAGAGGAAACCAACCACAGGGCAGATAGCGCATATCACCTAAGAACATACCGAACGGGAAAGAAAAAATATAAAACTCCCCCATGCCGTTCCCATGCAAGTTATCTGGAAGGAGTCACACACCACTGACCTTGAACATTCAGAGAAGCACGTGGGATGAGGGCCCGTGTCCTCCGCACAAGCTAACAGAACACAAGTCCTGCCCCCTACGACCATCACAGACCTCACAGCAACCTCGGAGCTTGCACACTGCAGACTGCACACACAGCCGGAGCACGCCACCACATCGCCCCGCAGCAAAATGGCACCTACAACACACCTACCCAACTACGCCAGACAGGTCAAGCTGTACAAACACAACCTGATACAGATAATGGGATGCGAACCCCTATCCCTGCTGAACGTAAGTTACCGACTGACTTACCGCATCGCATTGTTCAGCTGCGTCATACCCGTCTTCTACTGTCGGAGGTGTCCCTTCCACCATCCTGTGGAGTTGTGCCTCTCCAACCCGGCATGTCCAAGGGCGGACCTGCTACCACTATTCCACCCTCTGGACGCACACGACAGGGTCTGTTCAGCCTATGGGGGCATGGCGTATGTGGCGAACATCGGACCCACACTGCAATGGGACCACTGTGCCTCCACACGACGGATCATGGATCACAGCTACATCGAATGTCACCCAGCATGCCCCATCATGCTCCTACAAGGGACAACTTACGAACAACACCGTGACAGCCACCATCCGCTACATTGGCTGGCAAACATGTATACCACCAATGAAATGGAAGCCCTGCAGGAAGCCATCTCATACCTGTCAACCTGTCAATTCGTAGGACCCCGACGCAATCCCCCAATTGAGCCATGATGTCCGACACTGTACCCATGCTTAGCTTCCGCACGGACTGGCCAGTAACCACTACAACAGCCATACCAAACGACCTGCAACTGATACCACACCATCAACGACACTGCCATGACATCGGATGTGTCCGGGACATGCACTCTGTTCCCCAACACATCCAGGAACTCTGCATGTATCGGGGGAGGCAGTGGCATGGGATATGTGTATCGCACCCACATGGACAGAACTGCACGTACAACTATGCCATGACATGGATCCTGCGCCCATGGACATATGCACCGCACAGTGGACAGGAATCGCTCGGCTGGAGTATGTGAGAGCTGCACCCCTTCTCCCCCTCCCCGGAAATCCCGTAACAGGACCTTTGCATGGACGACAAGTGCATACAACAACAACACGACCCCAGTGACTGTGACATGTCCAGTAGCCACCATATGGCAACAACAAGTGGGACGCCGTTGCATGCACGTAAGCCCATGCCTTGATGTCAACTCACACGCACGCGTGCATGAGTAACAACAGCAGCACACCTGTCACATGGAACTGAGATGGACTGTACCCATGATGCCAAGCGGTCTGGTAGGCTAAATGTATACCATCTGTGTCAAAGTCCGCAGCACCGCAGCTATTTGCAAATGAACATTAGCACAGCAACGGCCAAGCAGATGTAACTCTGAAGCCCACATCCCACATGCAACAGCTAATCACATGTACCCCTACACCCTTAGCTATGTGTAATCATGCTCAGTATATCCTCCACATGCATTCCGCTGCCAGTAGTGTCCACTATACTGCATCACAGAGGACATAAGTCACAATACATGGTTTGAAGAAAGAAACTGTCTCTGCTGATTCCTTTCACAAGTACGAATGTGAGATGATGAGAGTGTGTGATGCACCCGGCAGTCGTGACATGACCATGTAGTCCACTGTCATTGGATGTTAACGCAAATGAGTAGCACAACTGTGGAAGACACACATGTGTCGTGTGAAGCGGGAGTGACGCTTCGCTCAGGTGGGTGGGTGTGACGGGTAGATGCGCACATGCAAAGTTGAAACACGCTGTGTCGGGAGGGGTCCGGAACTGCACATTACCGCTTCCCTGGGCAATGTTAAAGGCCACCTGTCGGGGGGATGTGAACACGTGTGTGCACAGCAGCCGGGCACACGAACAATGCGGTATCAGGCGTACACGTCAGCCCACCCTCTGTGGACAAGCGGGATCCTGTTGTGCGCCCGCCAGGCCCTTGACAAGGCACACACAGCCCCTGTCGACCAGGTGTATCCCCAACATTGTCAACCTGCACATGGCAATCCAGGGCACGGGATGGCAGTGGAGCATGGTGGGGGAGAGGACTCGGCGCGCTCCTCCGGGACACATCACGCAGGCAAAACATCCTCAATGTGTAGCATGGCACAAGTCATATGGAAGTATTGGGGGACGCACACATCACGAGCAGGAGTGACGTCACGGAAGGTGGCTCGCACCATCCCACCCATTGCCTACATCTCCACACACGTCACATGCCGTTGCAACAGAGAAGCCAGCGCGTGCGCAAGCACCTCCGAGCCCGCCCCAGTGAGGCAAAAGAGTGAATGTGTGGGTCCATCAGCCCCAGATGGACGCGGCATGGGCCGCTAGGGCAGCTACAGCCTCTGTGTGTCGCAGGTGGTGTATCCGGACTGCGGAGACTGTTATGCATTGTCTATGTTGCCCGGGTCTCGAGTCTCGAGTCGGGGCACCACGCAGGTGGACGGCGTCCCGCCACACATCATACCGTGAGACAGACCACTCGTTCAACTGGACCCACACATACACTCCTTGGCCTCTCCGGGGCGAGCTTGGGGCTGCATCTGCATGCGCTAGCCCCACAGGTGCAAATGCATATTGGGGGAGCGAGGGGAGGCCATGAGGACAGGGACAAAGACGACTGTATTACTGTCAGTGAGTTCAAGGAATGACCCTGATGTGTACAGGAAAAGACGTGCCCCGTGTGTATTGCAACTAGTCGCTAATCCGATCACCCTCCCATGTCCTGCATGTAAGCCCGCACCTAGCCCCGCCCACCCGCCACATTGAAATTAGCACCAGCACAACATCAGTCACATTCGAAGCACTGACTGGGGGTGACAACCATTGGACAAACTTGTGGAGGCCACCCACGCGTACATGTGGGCCCTCCATGATCCATGTCACCTGCGGCAAAGTGATGACATGCGCAATGACGGAAGTGAGGAGAGCTGTCCGCCCCACGCACAGATGGTGCATCAGCTCCACAGACCCAGCAGCGAGTGCAGCAGGGGTCACATGTGCAGGGGCAGCTGTGCCTGGTGTGAAGGCACATTCAAATTGACAGCACATCGACCAATGTGTAGTCTGCCCACATCTACAGTCCATTATCATGCGGACATAGAAAATGAACATAGGGCAACACATCTGTGTGGGTGCACCCACTGTGACCAACACTGCGCAATCATCGACGTACTCGCCCTGTGCATGGCCCACCACGCAACGGAGGTCACATTCAGTGCCACCATCCCACACACACATCCCTATCACGAGACATGGTGTGTCCAATAGTCAGTACTGAGTTAGCGCCCATCTGGAGGGTCCTGAACAGGAGACACATGCAACCCACTAGGCAGTCGGTGCTGTCACCTACTGGCATTGTGCAGTCAATGTGCAGGCCAGGCCTGCTGGGACTGAGAGGGGCAGCATGGCCCAGCCTGACATTCACACGAGCAACAAGTGCACTGAGACCTGCATTGGCAATTGCAGACGTTGGCCTGCTCCCAGCTGGCCCGGGACGCCTACCTCCATAGTGGAACACGCAGGGTGCAACCGCGAGGGTCATCGGAGTTGGCCGTAATGGCCTGGCCCATGTTGGTGACAGTCCGCTGATGCCATGTGCACCACACAGTATGATGTGCGCACTGCATCTGCAGGTGTGGCCATGATGTGCGTGTGGGTGCAGGTGCACAATGGACGGAGCCACAACATGCCGAGTGCATAGGCAGGGACGGCCAGTGGCCGGCCCCCACATGTCTGTTAGCATGTCATCATCTGCACATTGGCATGGGTGCATGGTATACGCATATGCACACGCATGTCATCTCTCACTATGTACATCTGCCACTTGGCACGTGCAAGGTTACGTGTCACATGTGATGTGAATTTGCAAGCACACAGCCGTGTTGGCATGGGGCTGTCAATGTGTACACCTGACAATGCTTCTGGAGGTGTGATCCGTACAGTGCTGCACATAGGGTGCAGTGGTGACACCAATGACTGTCTCATATCCCCTCGTGCCACAGGTCCCACTTGTCTTGGCCGCTCAGCCTGTGCCCACATCGTCGTTGGTGTGTGCCATACTCATCCAGCCTTGGAAGCAGTGTGATGCACAGCAGCCAGTCATGTTGCCGTGGTGTTGCCGCTTGCCGAATATGCAGTCAGTCCCCATCAGCACGCCTCACAGGTCATTGAGGCCTGGATCCCCATGTGCATGCACATAGCAATGGTTTGTGTCACTGCCCATTGCTATTGGTGGGAGACCTGTGTAAGTGTATTGTGGCTGTGCTGTCCCTGCATGACAGCTGTTCTGTGACTCATGTTCTTGCTGTGTCATATCAGTTATGTGTATGTGAAAATGCCATGTGGCGTGTTGCTTTGACATGTGTCCACCTCCATCTTTCCTAGGCGGAGACCAAACATTTACCGCCCTTACCAATTGTTGGCGGACATGGAGGATTCTGAGGTCATCCGGAAATTTCGTCTGGATCGACCAACCCTGCATCGACTATGTGCCATGTTGGAACCCCACCTCCGTCCTCGCAGGGTGTATCCGACAGCATTCACCCCCACGGCTAAGGTGATGGCTGCACTGCATTTTTTCGCCACTGGGTCATTCCAGCACACAGTGGGCAGTGGAGGTGGGATGTCCCAGCCCATGTTCAGCATGGTGCTGAGGGATGTACTGGCAGCCATGATGCTGTACAGGAACAGGTACATCCGATTCCCCAGGGCACGTGAGTTGGCGGCAGTGAAGGGTGCATTCTATGCCCTTGGACGGATCCCACACGTCGTTGGTGCCATTGACTGCACCCATGTTGGCCTTGTCCCACCACAGGCCACTGAGCAGCTCTTCCGCAACCGGAAGCACACGCACTCCCTGAATGTGCAAGTGGTGTGCCTTGCGGACATGGTCATCTCCCACGTGTGTGCAAAGTTCCCAGGCTCGGCCCATGACGCGCACATCATGCGAAACAGCATATTACCACGACTGATGACCAATCTGCAACAGGACCGTGGCTGGATTGTCGGTGAGTATGTGGAGTTGTGTAGCGTGCTGGCTTAAGGATGCTGTCTACTGTCCTGTTTGAATTGCAACGGTTCTCTGTGTCCCCCACGCCCAGGTGACTCGGCTTACCCGAATGGGCCCTGGCTGCTCAGTCCATTACGAAATCCTCGGACCCCAGCAGATGACCGCTACAATGAGGCACATGGGAGGACCAGACGTGTGGTCGAGCGTACCTTTGGCCTCCTCAAGTCCAGGTTCAGATGCCTGGACCGCACCGGGGGTGCGCTGGCGTACTCCCCACAGAAGGTGTGCCAGATAGTGGTGGCTTGCTGCATGCTGCACAATCTGGCCATTCGAAAGCAGATCCCCCTAATTGTGGATGACGGAGATCAACCAGGGCCCCAGCCTGCACACCAGGACAGCTCCAGTGAAGAGGACAGTGGAGAGGATGAAGCTGTGAATGTGCGTCAGCAGCTCATCGCCCGCTACTTCACTTGACGGTGAGTGACCATGTACGACGGCTGATGTGGCTGTAGTTGTGCAGGTGTATGTGTGCTCTGTTACTGGGGCCTTTTGTTCACTGAGTGCTGTGTGTCAATGGTCCATGTCCAGGTTGGTATGCCACTGTCAGTGGCTGTAGCATTGTGCCCTGTTGCTCTCAGAGATGTGTGTGCATTGCTTGTAGTTGGTGACAAGTACTGTGTGATGAGTGTGTGACACACTCATTGAATGTACTCTTGTTCTGTTTTTCACCCCTAGGTCCCTGCAGCCTCTCCTGTCCCATCGACATGCCACACAGCAGATGCTATTCTGCTCATGGTGGCGATTGCACATCGTGGAATAAACCCAGGACACATTAAGCCGATTGTGATCAAGGTGTATTTATTAACAGCGGTGACATGTGATTGTGTGCAAGGTGATGACAAATGTGGTGCATGCTGTGACAATGAGTTGACGGTCATGGCTGCGTGATGGTCAAGGTGTACCCATGGAGTTCTATGTCCACAGTCCAACAGACACATGCCATTCACATGGCAGTGTGGGCTAGGATCGTATTCAAGTCAATGCAGTAGGTGGTCAAGGTGGCTGGCTGACTCACTGGCGTTTGGTGCGGGCGAAGTCCTCTCTGGACACCTGTTTCCACTTCGGACGGCCCCTTCCACGTTTGGGAGGGGGGGGGTGTTGATGTTCCGCTGGTGGTGGTTGAGGAGTGCTCACTCGCTGTGGACGCAGGGGAACGCGATGCTGCACGAACCTGCGCCACAGCAGGTGGTGGCGGAGGTGGTGTTGCTGGCCTTGCTTGTGCCCTCCCCCACCACCAGCTGGCCCATGAGGTCCGCGATTTGGGCCATGTGGGCGTCCATGGACCTCAACACCGCAAGGACCTCCCGCGTGTCGCTTGCCGACCTGGCCCATTCGCCTTGGGCCTCCTCATAGGCCCCAAGGACTCTGTCGATTGGCGGCAGGGCTTGGCTCCCAGGCACAGTTGGCGTTGGCCTGGCCCTGCTCCTCCTACCAGTACTGCTGCCACCGACCTGCCCACTAGCCACATTGCTCACCACGGTCCTCGCTGTGGCTCCCAGGGTGGACCCAGTCGGCCGGACCACCACTTGCGCTGGGGCTGGGGCCAGTGATGACGTGGTGGTGGTTGCGGCAGTGGGAGTGGCCGCAACGACCGTGGGAGTGGCCGCCACAACAGTGGTAGTGGCCGCTACGACAGTGGCAGCAGGGGGCTGTGAGTGGTCATCAGCCCTGGATGATGGGTTGGTGGGTGGGAGGGTGCCTGGGGTGCGGTTGGGCCCTGCCACACCAGATGGGCCTGCTGGGTGGTCCGTGTCCGAATCGGAGGACAGATCCTCCACATCCGTGAGTCCTTGTTGGGGGCTTGCAGGCTGGCTGTGCTGGCTGCTGTCTCCATCTCCAGCATCCAGCAGTTCGTCACCTGTGGGGGGAATGAGATATGTTATTGTGTTGCACATGACAAAGTATGTATAGGTTGTCTGACATCCACAGTTCGTGCACAGTCATGCACAGGTTTCCCGGAGCCGTGTGTGTGGCTGTGCTATTTGTTGTTGTGTGGGCATGCCAATGGGACTGTGTGCTGTGGACATGTGGCATGGGACGGATTGGCAATGCCGATGGGTGTGTTGCTGTGCTCCTGCTTTTTGTGGCTCTGATGTATGCGGACTCCAGACCCATCGTGGAGGTTGGTTTGTACTATGCTCTTGGGGTTCAAATGTAACGCTTCGAAACACAGATGGCAAAATGGGGGTCAGCCCCCTGAAACGCATTTGAGATGAACTATGCTTTGGGGGTTCATATGGAACGCTTAGAAACGCAGATGGCATAATGGGGGTCAGCCCCCTGAAACGCATTTGAGATGAACTATGCTTTGGGGGTTCATATGGAACGCTTAGAAACGCAGATGGCATAATGGGGGTCAGCCCCTGAAACGCATTTGAGATGAACTATGCTTTTGGGGTACATACTGTGTGCCATGGGTGCAGAACGTGACATGTGTTGTGGCAACATGACAGTGCATGGTCTGAGGTGTGTGTATGTCTGACATACCCTGCATATTTGCTGTCTGTTGTGATTTCTGGCCATGTAATTGGACGCATTGTTATGAGTGAGTGATGGTTGTGTGCCACACGACGTATTGCAGATGGTCCAATTCCATGGTGTGCGTGCTGCCCTGTGCCATGTGCATCAATGCAGTGCTCGGGGGTGTGTGGCCCATGTTATGTGTGTTGTTGCTCACAGTGTGACGTGCGCTTCATTCACTTCTGGCACATGATTTGTCATGGGCATGTTTCTTTGCGTGACTACTGTTTGTGGACCAGCTGTTCGGATGACATACCTTTCATGTGACTGGGGCTGACGGATGAGATGGATGGTATGTTGTATGTGCATTGTGTGTCTGTGTGTTTGATGGGTCCAGTGGTGTTCGTGTGCATTTATGTTGTTCCACGCTGTTGCGTCTAGTGTGGTATGTCTTACATGGGCGTAGTTGTGGGATGTGTGGTTGACAGGCAGTAGGGGCTACATGGACAGGACTTCGATGGTGTTGCAGTTGTGTGTGATGGGTTGCACTGTGCCTGCCGTGTGGTTCTGTGATCAGTGTGACTTGTGCATGCAGACGTGGCTCCTTGGGTGTTGCTGTGTCTGTGATGGGTCATGTGGGGTGTGACTCTGTGGTTCATGTCCGTGTGCACATTGTTCACATGGTTGTGGCAGGGAGCAGTGCTGCGTATTCCTCTGCTACTTGACATGTCCCATGTGTTAGTCGTAATTCAGTCCTCATGCCTCCAGTCACCCCGCCCTGTCCAGTTTCCCACCTGCAGGTTGTTTTTGAGCGTGCACTGGACTGGATGCAACATGGTTATGGGCGGGGGGTGCTCCATGTTGCAGGTCTGTGGGGGTGGGGGCGGTGTTATGGGTCGTGGTGATGGCTGGACACCCACTGACACCGTTTGTCCTGGGGCGGGATGTCTACCTGTCGGCTGCCGGTGTGCACTGCAGTGGCTGCTACGTGGGTGTGGGCTGTGGGGGTGCTCCGCCTTGCTGTGCTGTAGGACTAGGGGCCTGGTGGGTGTTGTACTTCAGCTGTCCCCCTCCCACCCACTGCCTTTGTGTTGCGGCTACTTACCTGTTACTTGTCGGTTGGTGCAGCTACGGCTGCCACATGGGTGTGGGGGTGCTCGTTGTGGCGCTTCTGGAGTACTAGGGGACCTGTTGGTAGTTACGTGGCTGGCTGGGTGTACACATGCCCCCATGGATTTGTTAGTTGATATGTTTGGGCTGTGTGTGTGGTGGTGCCTGTTGCATGTGTGTGTGATGTGTTGTGTATTGTGTACTGGACATGGGGGTGTTTGTCCCTCGGAGCTATGGCATGGTGGTAGTGCATGTGAGTACATAGCGGTGTGCTGGTATACATTTGTTTGTACTTACCAGCCTCCACTCCCCCTGGTAATCCGGTGAGGATCTCCGGATGGATGATGACTCGCACCTTCTCCTCCCACGCTTTGAAGGTCTTGTAATGCGCGGGATTCCCTCCGCCAGTCGTGGCAGCCAGCTCTCGATTTTTGCTCTCCTTCTTCTTGACCAGGCTTTTGATGTCGTTCCACCGTTTGTTTATCTCTCCTCTGTTTCTGGGTACGGTCCCGACTGCATTGACCTGGTCTACAATTCTGTTCCACATTCTGTTTCTGGTGGCTAGTGGTGTGTGCTGGACCTGGTTGCCATAGATTTGTGTGTGCACCTTGACGATCTCGTCGACCATGACCGTCAGCTCAGTGGAAGTGAACTTGGGCATTCTGTGTGATGCCATAGTGTTTGTGGTGCTGGTGCGGTGTGTGATGTGTGATGTGCAGGGGGTTTGTGGTGCCGGTGTTTGGTGGTGGTGGTGGTGGTGGGTGTGATGTGTGCGTATCTGTGGTGTGCTGCTGTCCTTGCTGTGTCCTCTCCTCTCCTCTCTGCTTTGCAATGTTGCAAGGGGTTGTGGTCTGTGGAGGGGCTGCTTTTGTACTTACCTGTTTGGGTGTGTCCTGATGGTCTGTTGTTTTCAGGTGTGTTGTGGCTGGTGTTCTGGGCTTTGTAGTTTATTTGTTTGTCCAGGGGTGGTGTGTTTTCGGGATGTGTACTTTGTCTGTGTATTTGTGCGTGGGTTGCTGTGTGGACTTGTTTGCCATGTTGTGTGTGTTTGTTTGAGTCTGCGGCTGTTTCTGTGCAGGGACGTGGCCGCCATGGCTTCTGCCGTGTCCATTTTCTTCAGTGTTGTTTCGGCTGGCGGGCGGTGTATTTGTTGTTTTTCCGCGCTGATGTCGGTGCGATCGTAATTTCACGTGCGGTGTCTCGACCGTGAGGGCGGGCGGTTTTGTGTTGTCGTGCGTCTTTCCGTCCGTGGCGGGCGGTTTGACTCCGACTCGGGCAAGGGCGGGCGGTATTTTGTGTGTTTTTTCCGCCGCTGGCGGTTTTCGGTTCGAGGCATCCTGATTGCTGGGTCGGTATTCAGAAGGTGTAGGCGGGCGGATTTTTGCCGCTTTCATGGGTGGCGGATTTTTTTACGCCTTGTATCGTAATGGGCCTTATAATTACCAATAGAAAATGT
Organism: Calotriton arnoldi; assembly: GCA_963921515.1. Lineage (NCBI taxonomy): Eukaryota > Metazoa > Chordata > Amphibia > Caudata > Salamandridae > Calotriton > Calotriton arnoldi. The sequence goes on from CAWUFW010019452.1 coordinate 88,326, forward strand.
ATTAACAATAAATTAATAATAAATACCAATAAATAATAATTAATAAATATTAATTACTAAATAATAAATATTGAACAATAAAATATTTTTAACAAAAAACATATAAATTATTAAAACTTAATTACCAATTAACTAATATTGAACAATTAAATGCTTTTTTATACCAAAAATAATAATAATTAAACATTAAGGGGCCCATTAGGATGTCGGGTGGAAGCACTACCGGCGTGCTGTCGGAGGCAAAAACCACCAGTTACCGTCCGCCCGCCGCGGCCCACACGCCCGCCCAATTAGGATGTGTAAAATCAGCAAAACACCGCCCGTAAGCACGCGACGTCGCCCGCCATCAAAGTGCGCCCGTACACGTAGCGGCGCCAACCAATGGAGGCACACCGTCCGACGAAATCACGTACCGCCCGGCGTACAAATTACGATGCCGCAAACAAACAGCTCCCCCGGCTAAGAGACACCGCACGAGATACCAAGGCGGAAACTCGACCGCACGAGTACAGACACCAAAAAAGCGGCCCACCCCGACATGAATCCTGCACTCCAGGCCATCCTCATGCTCTACCTGATGAAGCACCTAGGAATCAACGCGCCGCGGCGACGCAGGTAGGCAGACACATAACAAGGGCACGCAAACACCGCACACAGTGCAAGGGCGGAAATATTGTACATGGCCCCCCCAGACACCCCTGTGTGGACAGGACACATCCACCACTGCACCCACAAATGTCACACCGGGCAAAATGAAACAACTCGCAACAACCGGGCACACACTACCCGGGACCAGGAACTGACGTCCCCGTCACGGCAATGCAGCGCAGCAGCGATGACGCAGCTACACATGCGCACAACGCAGAGGCCAACTACAGCGCCATGCATGAGCCGCACACAAATAACACAGGCACACAACTACACACACCACACACCAGCCCCACCCTGAACGCACATGTCACGTGGCATTCCTGCATCAGTCATGTCCCCAACCGGCAACTCACAGGTGCCAACATGACGCCACACAAGTGCACCGAACAGGGCAGTGACGTCACGCCAAAATAGGACACACCCTTGTGTGCATAACATGGTGAAGCATACAGCGGCTGCTACATCACGCCGCAGAATATGTACCTCGTCCGCAAAAGGCACGCCAGTACCATACAAAAATACCAATACCATCCTGCACCCAATACCAATACATGCAATACGTAACATGAAAAAACCCGGGTGCCTGACAACAGGTGTTACCAATTACAACACACACACACAAGGCCCAACGTATAGCGGAAACGCAGCGTGCGGCCCACACACGGGAAAGCAGATAGCACTGAATGGCCTTCCATTCCCACTCTGAAACCACATTTCGACAAAACAAGCCGGAGAATACAGCCATTGTCCCAACAACAAGCCAAACAGAGGCATGCCGAGGAAACCGTCCAATGTGCAGATAGCGCACAACATGAAAGAAAGTTCTGACCACAAAAAAAAAATAAGACCACTCCTCCATGTGGTTCACATGCAAGTAATCTGGAAGGAGTCAGACACCACTGACCTTGACCATTCATAGAAGCATGTGGGATGAGGACCTGTGTCCTCCGCACAAGCTACTATAACCCAAACCCTACCTCCGTACGACTATTCCAGATTTCCCAGCATCGTCGGAGGGTGCACTCTGCTGACTGCACAGCCGGCTGGAGCACGCCATCACATCGCCCTGTAGCAAAATGGCTGTCACACCACACCTACCCAACTACGCCGGACAGATGCAGCTCTACATGGACAGCCTGCTACAGATAGTGGGCTGTGAAAACCTGGCCACGCTGAACGTAAGTTACCGAGTAACTTACCGCATCGCAATGTTCAGCTGCGTCATCCCCGTCTTCTACTGTCGGAGGTGTCCCTTCCACTGTCCTGTGGATTTATGTCTCTCCAACCCGGCATGTCCAAAGGCGGACCTGGTACAACTGTTCGCCCCCTGGACGCACACGACAGGATCTGTTCAGTCTATGGGGGCATGGCGTATGTGGCTGCAATCGGACACACACTGCAATGGGACATGTGTGCCTCCACACAACGGATTCTGGATCACAGTTTCATTGAATGTCATCCAACATGTCCCATCAGGCTCCTACAAGGGACAACTTACGATGAACACATTGACAGCCACCATCCGCTCCATTGGATGGCATCCATGTACAACACCAATGCCATGGAAGCCCTGCTGGAAGGTATCGCATACCTGACAACCTGTCAATTCGTCGGGCCCCGACGCAATACCCCCAATTGAACAATGATGTTCAACACCGTACCTATGCTTGGCTTTCGCACGGACTGGGCAGTCACCTGTACAACAACTATACCATACAACCTGCAACAAACACCACACTATCAACTCCACTGCCATGACGTCGGACATTTTCGGGACATTCTCTCTGTTCCTCACCACATCCAATATCTCTGCATGAACAGGGGGAGGCAGAGGTATGGGACTTGTGTACAGTAACCACATGGACAATACTGCACGAACAACTATGCTATAATATGTATCCTGCGCACATGAACATATGCACCGGTCAGTGCACACTAATCTGTCAGCTGTATCACGTGAGAACTGTCACCTCACCTTTGTCTGTACTTCCGTGCCAGGACTTTTGCATGGACAACAAATGCATCCCCCAACAACATGACCCCAGTGAATGTGACATGTTCAGTAGCCACCACATTGCAACAACTAGTGACACGCTGCTGCATGCACGTAGGCTCATGCTCTGATGTCACCCCTCACGCACGTGTGTCGGAGTAACTACTGTAGTAAACCTGTACCATGGAACTGAGATGTACTGTACTCATGATGTCAAGCTGTCTCGTAGGCAAAATGATTACTGTCTGTGTCAAAGTCGAGAGCTCCTCAGTAACTAGCAAATGTACATTAGCATAGCAAGGGCAAGGCAGTTGTAACTCTGAAGCCCTCATTCCACAGTCAACAACTAATCACATCTACCCCTAACCTCTTTTGTATGTGTAATCATGCTAAGTAGATCCTCCACATGCATTTCGCTGCCAGTAGTGTCCACTATACTGCATCACAGAGGACGTAAGTCCAAATACATGGCTTGAAGCAAAAATGTGACTCCGCTGAATCATTTCACAAACACAAGTACGAATGAGAGAGGATGAGAGTGTGTGAAGTACACGACAATCGTGAGATGACCATGTAGTCCACTGTCATTGGATGTCAACGCAAATGAGTAGCCGCAACAGTGGCCACAGTGCAATACCACAGCTCCTGGAGCAGGACTTGTCAGACTCTGAAGGTGCCCGAAAGATCATCACATCAACACTGACGGCCTGGTCAATACAAAGCACAGTCCTACACATGTCTACAATTTCCCACACAGTCTGACCACACACTCAGCAACCAAAAGTAGGAGCCACGCAAAAGCATGCCACAGCAATGCCTGTAAAAACACACACACGACATCAGTTTGGGTGGGCAGCACTGCACAATGAGTAAGAACTGCAGAAAACCTGACATGCACAATTGAACTAGGCACAATCTTGACAGTGACACACCCTGCACACACACAACGTCTGAACCATAACAAGTAGGAGTCATCCTGAACTGCAAGGACACACCCACACACTGCATTCTGTGCAACATACAACACACACATCTCATCATATACACAGACCTCAACACGGTGACAAACATCCACCATGGGCCTGGGAAACATATGTGTGTAGTCGACATGGCCACAACACACACACACACCAACGCCACCACAAACTCACACCACCCACACCACCCACCACCACCTCCCAAATGCACACATTGAGAGTAGGCCATGTCCCCAGGCACAATGCACATCACAAGACTAACATACACCTACACCTTTGGACACACAGCAAGTAAGCTCACACATGCCCGCATACTCAGCGCATGCTGCCAGTCCACCTGTGGCTAGACTCACACCCTGTGCATTGCATGCACGCAAACATGACACGGATACATTTACCCAGAAATAACACCAAATACATGCAGTCAATCCGTTGCACAGAAAAGCAGATTCATCACACACACAAGTAGCAGAGTCTGAAATAAGTGAAGTCCCTGCCACGTGTACAACACATTGGAATGTGAGACCAGACATTGCAATTGCTGAGGTCACATACACGGCATGTGCCCCACTTAACCAAGCACACACTGCAACAACTGCAATAATCAACTACACAGATACAACCGACTACAGGAACAACAGCATCCAGTCACAGATTACATCGACAGGCGGCATAACTCATCAACCCCAGGGACAGTGCCCAGTTCGATGTGCCGAGTAGTGACACGTAGTGCCGCGGATGCAATGTGTGTTAGTGTGCCCTGCCATGGCCAGCCAAAACTGCCATGGCAGTCACAATATCCATCACAGCCACCACTGTGTCAGAAGGAGATGTGTGAGTGTGCCTACCAATCTAACAGGATGCCAGTACGACTCGGTGCTGTGTGTGTGCTACGGGACAGTTGCAGGTCCGGCCCTGAGAGAGTAGCACAACTGTGGAAGACACACATGTGTCATGTGAAGCGGGAGTTACGCTTGGCCCAGGTGGGTGGGTGTGACGGGTAGGTGCGCACATGCAATGTTGAAACACACTGTGTTGGGAGGATTCGGGAGCACTAGATTACCGATGTCTTGGGCATTTGTAAAGACCACCTGTCTGGGGACGAATGTGAACACGTGTGTGCACAACAGGCGGCCACACGAAAGATGCTGCATCAGGTGTAGACGTCAGCCCACCCTCTGGGGACATGCTGGATACTGCTGTGCGTCCGCCAGGCCCTTGCCAAGGCACGCACATCCCCTGTCGACCAGGTGTACCCCCAACATCGTCCACCTGCCCGGGCTATCCAGGGCACGGGATGGCAGTGGAGCATGGTGGGTGAGAGGTCATGGCGCGCTCCTCCTGGGCACATCACGCAGGCAACACATCCTCATTGTGCAGCATGGCACAAGTCAAATATAAGTAGTGGGGGGACGCACACATCGCGCCCGGGAGTGACGTCACGGAAGGTGGCTCGCACCATCGCACTCATTGCCTATTTCCCCACACACGTTACATGCCATTGCAACAGAGAAGCCAGCGCGTGCACAAGCAGCTCCAAGCTCGCCCCAGAGAGGTCAAAGAGTGAATGTGTGGGTCCATTAGCTCCAGTTGGACGCGTCCTGGGCCGCTAGGGCAGCTACAGCCTCTGTGTGTTGCAGGTGGTGTATCCGGACTGCGGAGCCTGTCATGCATTGTCAATGTTGTCCAGGTCTCGAGTCGGGGTACCACGCAGGTGGACGGCGTCCCGCCACTGATTATACCGCGAGACAGACAACTCGTTCAGATGGACCCACACATACACTCTTTGGCCTCTCTGGTGCGAGCTCGGAGCTGCCTGTGCACGCGCTGGCTTCTCAGATGCAAACGCATATTGGGGTGAGCGAGGGGAGGCCATAAGTCTGACGGTGCAAGCCACCTTCCAACATGTCACATCCGGTCGGGATGTCAGCGTCCCCCCACTCCTCCGATTTAGGACTCGTGCACTGCTGCCGTCAGATGTGCCACTCCCCAGGGGGGTGGGGAAAGGGTCAGGAATGTCAGACTGAGATTGGCGCAGTTGAAGGCACACCTTCACTGGGGGTGACAACCATTGGACGGTCTGGTGTAGTCCACCCACGCGTACATGTGGGCCCTCCATCATCCATGTCTCCTGCGGCTAAGTGATGTCATGGGCAATGACGTAAGTGAGGAGAGCTGTCTGCCCCATGCACAGATGGCGCATCAGCTCAACAGACCCAGCACTGGGGCAGCAGGGGTCACATGTGCAGGGGCAGCTGTGCCTGGTGTGAAGGACACCCTATCCTTCATCCCTGTGCCGACATGTGTTGCACCAGTGGAAGTGGATGGGAGGGCGGTCATTGGCCTCCGCGTGGCTGAAGAAGACCCAGAGTCCACGTCCCATGTGTCATACAACATGGATGCATCACCTCAGTCCTCAGATAACGCCGAAATTGCCCACTGGGCCTGTGGTTCATCCAGCACACGTCTAGCCCCTCCGAGGCGCAGGTCACAACTGTCTCACTCAGCAGCTGTGCAGCTGCTACATCCGAAGCCACCCCACTGTTGAGCGTCCCCTGTCCATCAGCACCCAGGGGAGATGCCACATGAGAGAGAGCGAGGTGGTCCCACTCATCTGGCATCAATGACACAGACATGTGCAAGGGAAGCAGCACAGAACATACCCAAATCCACATGTTGCACGATACCTGTGCAATAGTAAACAGCCACCACAATCAACACCCAATGGCTGGCGTACAGGAAAGGAATCCACGAATTAGTGCCACGAATGTAGTGCACATCGCACTACACATGGCCTGTGTCACCCTGCGACCATAGCCCCAACTCGCGTTGTGCACAACCACTATCCTGATGGTGGCAAGGATGTCCACTATGTAATTAGGCCAAACACATACCTGCATGGAGCAGAATGGGAAACTACTCACACAGACTGCAACCTGACAGCCCACAATGTCCATGAGCCCATGCTATCCACCTGTCGTTCACACGAGCACAACTGTTGTTGCACGGTGTGCCGGAAGTGCAAGTACCAGAGACACTTTTCCGGAGGGTCCTGAACAGGAGACACATGTAACCCACTGGGCAGTCTGTGTTGTCACCTACTGGCATTGTGCAGTCAATGTGCAGCCCAGGCCTGCTGGGACTGAGAAGGGCAGCATGGCCCCAGCCTGCCATACTCACGAGCAACAAGTGCTCTGAGACCTGCATTGCCAATTGGCTGTGTCACTGGATGTCTGACATGAAGTTGCCATGTACCACCACTCGGGAGGGACAGACATGGCAAAGCGCCCGGGAGCTCACATACCCCTGCCACCTGCAGTAAGCATGGTGAGCAGTGCATGTTGGAACCCCACAGGCTCTGACTCCTGGTGCTGTGGATCAACGACATGTGTGTCCCCCACATGCACTCCCACACACACTGTGGTTGTCTCACACACACAACTTTTGCAAGGGATAGCCATGTGCAGTGTGCGTGGAGCTCGGAATCCAGGATCTCCAGCTCCTCGCTGGTGAGTGGACCTGGACATATCTTCAGCGTCATCGACGTTAAGGTGGACAGGTGGCAGCAGCAGGTGTTGTTTAGGGATGCCAGGCTGCAGTCCCTGGTAGCTGTGGTAATGCCGGTCTCACTCCCACAGTCATATAGCCCCCTGGGGCAGTTTCAGTGGGTCCAAGCCGCTGCAATTGGTGTACCGTGTCTGCCTGCTTAAATTGCAGACGATGGCCTTCTTCCAGCTGGCCCGTGACGCTTTCCTCCATTGCGGGACACGCAGGGTGCAACCGCGAGGGCCATTGGAGTTGGCCGTAAGGGCCTGGCCCATGGCGGGTACAGTCCGCTGATGCCATGTGCACTACACAGTATGATGTGCGCAATGCATCTGCAGGTGTGGCCATGACTTGTGTGTGGGAGCAGGTCCACACTGGACAGGGCCACAACATGCTGTGCACATGGGCAGGGACGGCCAGTGCTCAGCCTCCACATGTCTGTTGGCACATCATCATGTACACATTGGCATGGGAGCATGGGACATGCATATGCACACACATGCCATCTTTCACTATGCACATCTCCCACTTGGCACGTGCTACGTTACGTGTCACTTGTGATGTGTATTTGCAATTACACAGCTGTGTTGTCATGGAGCTGTCAATGTGTACACCTGTCAATGTGTTTTGGAGGTGTGATCCGTACAGTGCTGTACATAGGGTGAAGTAGGGACATCAATGACTGTCTCATATCCCCTCGTGCAACAGGAACCACTTGTTTTTGCCGCTCAGCCTGTGTCCATTGCGTTGTTGGTGTGTGCCATACTCACCCAGCCTCGGAAGCTGTGTCAGGCACAGCAGCGAGTTATATTGCCGTGGTGTTGCCGCTTCCCAAATATGCAGTCTGTTTACTTTGTCATGCCTTACAAGTTATTAAGGCCTAAATCCCCATGTGCATGCTCATAGCAATGGTTTGTGTCACTGCTCATTGCTATTGGTAAGGGGACCTGTGTAAGTGTATTGTGGCTGTGCTGTCCCTACTTGTCAGCTGTTCTGTGATTCAATTGCTTGGTCAGTCATTTTTGTTTTGTGTTTGTGAAAATGCCATGTTGCGTGTTGCTTTGTCATGTGTCCACTTCCATCTTTCCTAGGAGGAGACCAAACATACATCGCCCCTACCAATTGCTGGCAGACATGGAGGACGTGGAGGTAATCCGGAAATTCCGTCTGGACCGACCCACCCTGCATCACCTATGTGCCTTGTTGGAACCCCACCTCCGTCCTCGCAGGGTGTATCCAACTGCATTTACCCCCACGGCTAAGGTGATGGCTGCACTGCATTTCTTCGCCACTGGGTCATTCCAGCACACAGTGGGCAGTGGAAGTGGGATGTCCCAGCCCATGTTCAGCATGGTGCTACGGGATGTAATGTCAGCTATGATGCTGTACAGGAACCGGTACATCCGATTCCCCAGGGCTCGTGAATTGGCGGCAGTGAAGGGTGCTTTCTATGCCCTTGGACGGATCCCCCACGTTGTTGGTGCAATTGATTGCACCCATGTTGGCCTTGTAGCACCACAGGCCCTGGAGCACATATATAGGAATCGGAAGCACTTCCACTCCCTGAATGTGCAAGTGGTGTGCCTTGCGGACATGGTCATTACACATGTGTGTGCGAAGTTTCCAGGATCGGCCCATGACTCGCACATCATGCGCAACAGCATCCTACCACGTCTGATGACCAATCTGCAACCAGACCGTGCTTGGATTGTTGGTGAGTATGTGTACTCGTGTAGCGTGCCTGGTGTGCGATGCTGTCTTGGGGACAGTTGGAATTGCAACTAATCTCGGTATTCCTCACACCCAGGTGACTCTGCTTATCCGAATGGGCCTTGGCTGCTCAGCCCATTACGTCATCCTCGGACACCAGCTGATGTCCGCTACAATGAGGCACATGGCAGGGCCAGACGTGTGGTGGAGCGGACTTTTGGCCTCCTGAAGTCCAGATTCAGATGCCTGGACCGCACCGGGGGTGCACTGGCGTACTCCCCACAGAAGGTGTGCCAGATAGTTGTGGCATGCTGCATGCTGCACAATCTGGCTATTCGCAAGCAGATCCCCTAATAGTGGATGACGGTGATCAGCCCGGGCCCCCGCCTGCAGACCAGGACGGGTCCAGTGACGAGGACAGTGGAGAGGAGGAAGCTGTGAATGTGCGTCAGCAGCTCATCGCCCGCTACTTCACTTGACGGTGAGTGACCATGTACGACGGCTGATGTAGCTGTAGTTGTGCAGGTGTATGTGTGCATTGTGACGGAGGCCTTTTGTTCACTGAGTGCTGTGTGGCAATGGTCCATGTCCAGGGTAGTATGCCACTGACAGTGGCTGTGGCATTGTGCCCCGTTGCTCTGTGAGATGTGTGTACATTGCTTGTAGTTGGTGACAAGTACTGTGTGATGGGTGTGTGACACACTAATTGAATGGACTCTTGTTCTGATTTTCACCCCTAGGTCCCTACAACATCTCCTGGCCTATCTACATGCCACACAGCAGAGGCATTCCTGCTCATGGTGGCGGTTGCACATCGTTGATTAAACCCAGGGCACATGAAGCAGATTGTGATCAAGGTGTATTTATTTACAGCGGTGACATGTGATTGTGTGCAAGGTGATGACAGAAGTGGTGCATGCTGTGACAATGAGTTGACGGACATGGCTGCGTGATGGTCAAGGTGTACCCATGAAGTTCTATGTCCACAGTCCAACAGACACATGCCATTCACACGGCAGTGTGGGGTAGGATCGTAGTCAAAGTCAGTGCAGTAGGTGGTCAGAGTGGCTGGCTGTCTCACTGGCGTTTGGAGCGTGCGTAGTCCTCTCTGGACACCTGTTTCCTCTTCGGAAGGCCCCTTCCACGTTTGGTAGGGGGGGTTGTGTTGGTGGGCTGCTGGTGGTGGCTGAGGACTGCTCACTCGCTGTGGACGCAGGGGAACTAGATGTTGCACGACCCTGCGCCACAGCACGTGGTGGCGGCGGTGGTGTGGCTGGCCTTGCTTGGGCCCTCCCCACCACCACCAGCTGGCCCATGAGGTCCACAAGTTGGTCCATACGGGTCACGAATTGGCCCATATGGGCGTCCATGGACCTCAACACCCCAAGGACCTCCCGCGTGTCGGCAGCCGACCTGGCCCATTGTCCTTGGCCTCTTCATAGGCCCCAAGGACTCTTGAGATTTGTGGCAGGGCTTGGCTCCCAGGCTCAGATGGCATTGGCCTGACCCTGCTCCTCCCACCAGTACTGCTGCCACCGACCTGCCCACTCGCCACATTGGTAACTACGGTCCTCTGTCTGGCTCCCAGGGTCGAGCACAACGGGCGTGCCACCCCTTGCGTAGGTGCTGTGGCCAGGGATGGCGTGGTGGTGGTTGTTGCGGCGGTGGTGGTGGCCGCAACGACCGTGGCAGCAGGGGTCTATGACTGGTCAGCAGCCCTGGGTGATGTGTTGGTGGGTAGGAGGGGCCCTGGGGAGCGGTTGGGCCCTGCCACTCCAGACGGGCCTTCTCGGTGGTCCTCGTCCGAAGAGGTGTCCAGGTCTTCTACATCCGTGAGTCCGGGTCGGGGGCTTGCGGACTGGCTGTGCTGGCTGCTGTCTCCCTCTCCAGCATCCAGATGTTCGGCACCTGTGGGGAGAATGAGATAGGTTATTGTGTTGCACCTTGCAAAGTTTGTATTGGTTGTCTGACATTCACAGTTCGTGCACTGTCGTGCACAGGTTTCCCAGTGGCGTGTGTGTGGATGTACGATGTGTGTATGCGTGGGCAAGGCATTGGAACTGTGTGTTGTGTTCATGTGGCATGGGACGGATTAGCAATGACAATCAGTGTGTGTTGCTGTACTCCTACATTTTGTGGCTTGGGTGTATGCGGGCTCCAGACCCATCGACGCTTTTGAGGTGAAATATGGTTTTGGGGTTCAAATGGAACGCTTAGAAACGCAGATGGCAAAAGGGGTACAGCCCCTCAACGCTTTTGAGGTGATATATGGTTTTGGGGTACATACTGTGACATATGGGTGCAGAACGGGACATGTGTTTTGGCAACATGACAGTGCAGAGACAAAGGTGTGTGTATGTCTGACATCCCCAGCATTTCTGCTCACTGTTATCATTTATGGACATTACACTGCAAGCATTGTAGTGAGTGAGTGATGGTGTGTGCCACACGACGTATTGCAGATGGGCCAATTCCTTGGTGTGCGTGCTACCCTCGGCCATGTGCAGCAATGCAGTGCTCTTGGGGTGTTGACTATATTATGTATGTTGTACATCAGTGTGATGTGCGCTTCAGTCACTGCAGACACATTATTTGTGATGGGCAGGTATCTTTCCAGTACTACTGTATGGGGGCCAGCTGTTCCGATGACATACCTTTCATGACACTGGGGCTGACAGATGAGATGGATGGTATGTTGGATGTGCATTGTGTGGCTGTGTGTTTCATGGGTCCAGTGGTGTTTATGTGCATTACTGGGGTTCCACACTCTTAGTTCTAGACAGGTTAGACTTACATGGGCGATGTTGTACGTTGTGTGGGGGACAGGCAGTAAGGACTACATGGACAGGACTTCGATGGTGTTGCTGATGTGTGTGATGAGTGGCACAGTGCCCGCCGTGTGGGTCAGTACTCCAGTGGGACTTGTGCATGCAGACGTGGCTCCATGGGTGTTGCTGTATTTGTGATGGCTCATGTGGGCTATGACTCTGTAATACATGTCCGTGTGCACATTGGTCACATGATTATGACAGGGAGCAGTGCTGCGTGTTCCTCTGCTACGTGACATGTCCCAAAATGTTAGTCGTAATACTGTCCTCATGCCTACAGACACCCCGCCCTGTACAGTACTCTACCTACTTGTTGGTTTGGAGGGCGCAATGCAATGGATGCCATATGGTACTGGGAGGGAGGGGTGCTCCACCTTGCTGCGCTGTAGGACTAGGGGCCTGGTGGGTGTTGTACTTCAGCTGTCCCCCCTCCGACCCACTGACTTTGTGTTCCGGCTACTTACCTGTTACTTGTCGGTTAGTGCAGTCTATGGCTGACACATGGGTGTGGGGTGTGCTCCACCTTGCTGCGCTGTAGGACTAGGGGCCTGGTGGGTGTTGTACTTCAGCTGTCCCCCTCCGACCCACTGACTTTGTGTTCAGGCTACTTACCTGTTACTTGTTGGTTAGTGCAGTCTATGGCTGACACATGGGTGTGGGGTGTGCTCCACCTTGCTGCGCTGTAGGACTAGGGGCCTGGTGGGTGTTGTACTTCAGCTGTCCCACCTCCGACCCACTGACTTTGTGTTCAGGCTACTTACCTGTTACTTGTCGGTTGGTGCAGCTATGGCTGACACATGAGTGTGGGTGTGGGGAGTGCTCCTTCTGGCGCATCTGGAGTACAAGGGGACCTGGTGGGAGTTGCGGTGCTGGCTGACTGTACACATGCCCCCATGGTTTTGTTAGTTAGTCTGTTGCATGTGTGAGTGATGTCTTGTGTATTGTGTACTTGACATGGGGGTGTTTGTCCCTCAGAGCTATGGCATAGTGGTAGTGCATGTGAGTACATAGCGGTGTGCTGGTATACATTTGTTTGTACTTACCAGCCTCCACTCCCCTGGTATTCCGTTGAGACTCTCCGGATGTAGGATGCCTCGCACCTTCTCCTCCCACGCCTTGAAGGTCTTAAATAGCGCGGGATTTCCTCCGCCAGTCCTGTCAGCCAGCTGCCGATTCTTGGCCTCCTTCTTTTTGACCACTCTTTTCATGTCGTGCCACCTCTTGGTGATTTCGGCTCTGTTGCGTGGCACGTTCCCGACTGCATTGACCTGGTCTACGATCCTGCTCCACAACCGGTTTCTGGTGGATAGTGGTGTCTGTTGGACCTGGTTCCCATAGGTTTGTGGGTGCACCTTGATGATCTCGTTGACCATGACCGTCAGCTCAGTGGAAGTGAACTTGGGCATTCTCTGTGCTGCCATGGTGTGTGGTTTTGTGTTTGTGGTGCTGGTGCGGTGTGTGTGTGTGGTGTGTGATGTGCAGGGGTTTGTGGGGCCGGTGTTTGGTGGTGGTGGTGGTGGTGGTGGGTGCGTGTCTGTGGTGTGCTCCTGTCCTTTCTGTCCCGCTGTGTTCTGTGCTCTCGTCCTCAGTTTGTAGTGTTGCAAGGGATTGTGGTCTGTGAAGGGGCTGCATTTGTACTTACCTATGTGGGTGTGTCATGATGTGCTGTTGTTTTCAGGTGTGTTGGGGGGATGTGTTTTCGGGATGTGTACTGTGTTTGGGTATTTGGGCGTGGCTTGCTGTGTGGACTTGTTGGCCATGTTGTATGTGTTTCTTTGGTCCGCGGATGGTTTTTGTGCAGGGACGTGGCCGCCAGGGCTTCCGCCGTGTCCATTTTCATCACTGTTGTTTACGATGGCGGGCGGTGTATTTGTGGATTTGCCGCGCTCATTTCGGGAAGATCCTAATTTCACGGCCGGTGTCTCGGTAGTCAGGGCGGGCGGTTTTGGGTTGTCGTACGGGTTTGCGTCCGTGGCGGATGGATGGACTTCGACTCGGACATGGACGGGCGGTATTTTGTGTGTTTTTTCCGCCGCGGGCGGTGTTTGCTTCGCGACATCGTGATTGCTCGGTCGGTATTCAGAAGGTGTAGGCGGGCGGTTTTTTACCGCTATGGTAGATGGCGGATTTTATTCCGCCCGGTATCGTAATGGACACCTAATTATCAATTAATAATTTCGTCTTAATATATTAATTAAATTTATCAATAAATAATATTTAATAATATTTAATTACCAATTGATGATAAAACAACAATAAATTAATTTTTAGAACCAAAAAATTCTAATTAAAAAAAATAACAATTAATAATTAATGTCCAATAAATTAATTATCAATACCCAAAAATAAATTTAATAATTACTTAATTAGATTTCAATTACTTCCAAAAGTATTCCCCTATAAACGCACAACACACTCCAATAATAAAATAATACAATTAACATAATGACCAATTAATCAATTAATAAAAATTAATAACCAATTAATAAAAATTAATTACCAATTATTAATTAATTAACAATAATATAATTATCAATACCAATTAATTAAAATAAATTATAACTTAATTACAATTAAATTACATAATGATCAATTAATCAATTAATAAAAATTAATAACTAATTAATAAAAATTAATTACCAATTATTAATTAATTAACAATAATATAATTATCAATACCAATTAATTAAAATAAATTATAACTTAATTACAATTAAATTACTTCCCACCCTATTCCGCTATAAACCCACAACCCGCTACAGAACTTAAACGCAAAAAATAATTAAAATTAATTTATAATTCCTAAAAATTAATAATTAATTTAGTATAATTAAATTACTTCCCACCCTATTCCCCTATAAACCCACAACCCGCTACGGTACAAAAAAAGAACAATAACTTAAAAAAAACATTATTAACATATAAAAATTGTATACATATATTTTTAGACAAGTAGAACACTTAACAAAAACACATATAACACATCCATATTAAAAACATAACAAAATACATAACAATAATACAAATATCGATATTAGTAACATCGATATTAGTAACATCGATATATTTGATTTCGATATCACTAACTTCGATATTACTTACCTTAGGGTCGATATTCTGTCCATCGATATTCTTAACATCGATATTCTGTCCCTTCGATATTGTGACTTCGATATTAGTGTATGTCGATATTTTATTTTCGATATTTTGACTGCTCACCAACTGCCCACTCCGTGCGAAAGCCAAGCATAGGTACGGTGTTGAACATCAATGTTCAATTGGGGGTATTGAGTCGGGGACCGATGAATTGACAAGTTGTCAGGTATGTGATACCTTCCAGCAGGGCATCCATGGCATTGGTGGTAAACATGGTTGCCATCCAATGAAGCGGATGGTGGCTAGCAACGTGTTCATCGTAAGTTGTCCCTTGTAGAAGCCTGATGGGACATGTTGGATGACATTCGATGAAACTGTGATCCAGAATACGTTGTGTGGAGGCACACTGGTCCCATTGCAGTGTGTGTCCGATTGCAGCCACATACGCCATGCCCCCATACACTGAACAGATCCTGTCGTGGGCGTCCAGGGGTGCAAACAAGTGTACCAAGTCCGCCTTTGGACATGCCGGTTTGGAGAGACATAAATCCACAAGACAGTGGAACGGACACCTCCGACAGTAGAAAACGGGGATGAAGCAGCTGAACATTGCAATGCGGTAAGTTACTCGGTAACTTACGTTCAGCATAGCCAGATTTTCACAGCCCACTCTCTGTAGCAAGCTCTCAATGTACAGCTGCATCTGTCCGGCGTAGTTGGGAAGCAGTGGTGCAACAGCCATTTTGCTACAGGGTGATGTGATGGCGTGCTCCGGCTGCCTGAGCAGTCAGCAGAGTGCAACCTCCGACGATGCTGGGAATTCTGGAATGGATGTACGGCGGCAGGACTTGGGTTATAAGCTTGGGCGGAGGACACAGGCCCTCATCCCACATGCTTCAATGAATGGTCAAGGCCAGTGGTGTCTGACTCTTTCCAGATTACTTGCATTTGACCCACATGGAGGAGTGGTATAATTGTATTTTGTGTTATTATCTTTCTTTCATGTTAGGCGCTATCTGCCAGTGGATGGTTTACTCTGCATGGCTCTGTTTGGCTTCTTGTTGGTACAATGGCTCCATTCTCCTGCATAAATTGTTGCAATGTGATTTCAGAGTAGGAATGGAAGGCCATTCAGTGCTATCTGCTCTCCCGTGTGTGGGCAGGACACTGCGTTTCCGCTATACATTGAGGCCTCTGTGTGGGTGTAGTAATTGGAAACACCTGTTCTCAGGCAGCAGGGTTTTTCTCTTTTGTACATTGCATGGCTTGATATTGCAAGCAGGATGGTATAGGTATTTTTGGATGAGACTGGCGTGCCTTTTATGGACAATGTCCATATTCTGCGCTGTTATGTAGCAGCTGCCGTGTGCTTCTCCATTTTTTGCACACAAGGGTGTGTCCTATTTTACCATCACATTACTCCCCTGTTCGGGACACTTGTGTGACATCAAGTTGACAACTGTGAGTTGTCGGTTGGGGACATGATTGATGCAGGAAGGCCACGTGACATGTGCCTTCAGGGTGGGGCTGGTGTGTGGGGTGTGTAGTTGTGACCCTGTGGTGTTTGTGTGCAGCCCATGCATGGCGCTGTCGTTGGCCTCTGCGTTGTGCGCATGTGTGCCTGCGTCATCGCCGCTGCGCTGCGGTGCCGTGACGGGGACGTCACTTCCTGGTCCCGGGTAGTGGGTGCCCAGGATGTTGCAAGTTGTTTTATTTTGACAGGTGGGACATGTGTGGGTACAGTGGAGGATGTGTCCTGTCCACACAGGGGTGTCTGTGGGGGCCATGTACAGTTTTTCCGCCCTTGCATTGTGTGCAGTGTTTGCGTGCCCTTGTTGTGTGTCTGCCTACCTGCGTCGTCGTGGCGCGTTCACTCCTAGGTGGTGCATCAGGTAGAGCATGGGGATGGCCTGGAGTGCAGGATTCATCTCTGGGTGGGCCGCCTTTTTAGTCTCTGTACTCTACAGTCGGGTTTCCGCCTTGGTATCTCGTGCAGTGTCTCTTTGCCGGTGAGGCTGTTTGGTTGTGGCATCGTAATTTGTACGCCGGGCGGTGCGTCATTTCGTCGGACGGTGTGTCTCCATTGGCTCGCGCCGCTACGTAGACGGGCGCACTTTGATGGCGGGCGGCGTCGCAGGCTTACGGGCGGTGTTTGCCTGACTTTTCACATCCTAATTTTGCGGGCGTGTGGGCCGTTGCTGGCGGACGGTAACTAGCGGTTTTTGCCTCCGACAGCACGGCGGTAGTGCTTCCGCCCGACATCGTAATGGGCCCCATAGTTTGTTAAAATATCGAATTTTTTAAATGTCTTAAAAGTAATGTAAAATTAATGAAATAATAAATATAATTAACTAAAACATACTTAAAAATACTTAAATAACCTTTAAATTAATAAATAATTAATGTAAGTTATAAAAAAAAAACATACATTTTTATTTTTTAATACATATATATATTAACTTAATATTAATAAAAAATATTCAATATTTTTAGCGTAGGATAGCGGGAGGGTAAAATTTACTATTATCACTCCAGAGAGTGCAACAGTAGGGAAAGCGTTGGATAGCGGGAGGGTAAAATTACTATTCCCACTCTAGTGAGTGCAACAGTAGGGAAAGCGTTGGATAGCGGGAGGGTAAAAATTACTATTCCCACTCCAGTAAGTGCAACAGTAGGAAAAGCATTGGATAGCGTAGGGGTAAAAATTACTATTCCCACTCCAGAGAGTGCAACAGTAGGGAAAGCGTTGGATAGCGTAGGGGTAAAAATGACTATTCCCATTCCAGTGAGTGCAACAGTAGGGAAAGCGTTGGATAGCGTAGGGGTAAAAATTACTATTCCCACTCCAGAGAGTGCAACAGTAAGGAAAGCGTTGGATAGCGGGAGGGTAAAAATTACTATTCCCACTCCAGTGAGTGCAACAGTAGGAAAAGCGTTGGATAGCGGGAGGGTAAAAATTACTATTCCCACTCCAGTGAGAGCAACAGTAGGGAAAGCGTTGGATAGCGTAGGGGTAAAAATTACTATTCCCACTCCAGTGAGTGCAACAGTAGGGAAAGCATTGGATAGCGTAGGGGTAAAAATTACTATTCCCACTCCAGTGAGTGCAACAGTAGGGAAAGCTTTGGATAGCGTAGGGGTAAAAATTACTATTCCCACTCCAGTGAGTGCAACAGTAGGGAAAGTAATGATTTAATATTTAAATAAAAATAAATTAATTACCAATACCAATAAAAAATTAATTAAAATTAATTACCAATTACAAAATATTTAATAATTAATTAATTATAAATACCAATAAATATTATTTATTAAAAATGAATTACCTATTAATAATTAACAACCAATTAATTTTCAATACCAAAAATATAACAAGTAATAAAAAATTACCAATTAATATTTAATTAACAATAAATTAATTATCAATACACAAAAATAATGTCATTAATTACTTAGGGGCCCATTACGATACCCGGCGTAAAAAAATCCGCCAGGCATGGAAGCGGCAAAAATCCGCCCGCACACACCGTCTGAACACCGACCACGCCATTACGATTACACAAACCGAAAACCGCCATCGGCGGAAAAATCACACAAAATACCGCCCGCCAACGTCCGAGTCGGAGTCAAACCGCCCGCCACGGACGGAAACACGCACGACAACACAAAACCGCCCGCCCTCACGGCCGACACACCGCACGTGAAATTACGATCGCACCGCCATGAGCGCGGAAAAACCACAAATATACCGCCCGCTAGCGCAAACAACGCCGATGAGAATCGACACGGCAGAAGCCATGGCGCCCACGTACCTGCACAGAAACCATCCGCTCACAAAACCAGTAGCACACAACATGGCCAACAAGTCCACACAGCAAGGCACGCACAAATACACAAGCACAGTACACATCCCGAAAACACCCCCCGGACAAACAAAAAATACAAAGGCCAGAACCCCAGACACAACACACCTGAAAACAACAGACCATGAGGACACACCCACATAGGTGAGTACAAAAGCAGCACTCCCACAGACCACAACCCCTTGCTACATTGCAAACCAGAGAGGAGAGGAGAGGACACAGTGACACAGCAAGGACAGCAGCACACCACAGAAACGCACACATCACAACCACCACCACCACCACCACCAAACACCTGCACCACAAACCCCCTGCACATTACACAACACACACCGCACCAGCACCACAAACACCATGGCACCACAAAGGATGCCCAAGTACACGCCCATTGAGCTGACGGTCATGGTCGACGAGATCATCAAGGTGTACCCACAAATCTATGGGAACATGGTCCAGCACACACCACTAGCCACCAGAAACAGAATGTGGAGCCGGATCGTAGACCAGGTCAATGCAGTCGGGACCCTGCCCAGGAACAGAGGAGAAATAAACAAACGTTGGAATGACGTAAAGAGCCTGGTCAAGAAGAAGGAGGGCAAAAACAGAGAGCTGGCTGCCGTCACTGGCGGAGGGAATCCCGCGCTCTTCAAGACCTTCAAAGCGTGGGAGGAGAAGGTGCGAGTCATAATACATCCGGAGATCCTCGCCGGATTAGCAGGGGGAGTGGAGGCTGGTAAGTACAAACTAATGTATACCAGCACACCGCTATGTACTCACATGCACTACCACCATGCCACAGCTCCCAGGGACAAACACCCCCATGTCCAGCACACAATACACAACACATCACACACACATGCAACAGACACCACCACACACAGCCCAAACCGAACAACTGTAACATACGTGGGGACATGTGTACACTCAGCCAGCCACGTAACCACCAACAGGTCCCCAAATATGCCAGAAGCGCCACAACGAGCACCCACCACACCCATGTGTCCGCCACAGCTGCACTAACCGACAAGTAACAGGTAAGTGGCAGGAACACAAAGTGCAGTGGGTGGGACAGTGGACAGCCCAAGTACAACACACACCAGGCCCCTAGTCCCACAGCACAGCAAGGAGGAGCATCCCCCACACCCCACAGCCACGTGTCAGCCACCGCAGTGCACAACGACAGCCGAAAGGCAGACATCACGGTCCACAGCAATCGGTGTCAGTTGGTGTCCAGCCACCCCCACGACCCACAACACCCCCCTACCCCCACAGACCTGCAACATGGAGCACCCCCGCTTAGAGCCATGTGGCATCCAGTACAGTGCACGCACGAACAACTTGCAGGTGGGAAACTGGACAGGGCTGGATTACTGGAGGCATGAGGACCATAACACGACCAACACATGGGACATGTCACGTAGCAGACGAACACGCAGCACCGCCCACCGTCACGAACAAGTGAACAATGTGCACACGGACATGAACAACAGACTCACACCCCACATGACCCATCACAGACATAGCAACACCCAAGGAGCCACGTCTGCATGCACAAGCCACACTGAATATAGTACCACACGGCAGCCACTGTGCAACCCATCACACACAACCGAAACACCATTGAAGTCCTGTCCATGTAGCCCCTACTGCCTGCCAACCACACACCCCACAACTACGCCTATGTAAGACAAACAACACTAGACGCAACAGAGCGGAACAACATAAATGCACACGAACACCACTGAACCCATCAAACACACAGACACACCATGCACATACAACATACCATCCATCCCATCCGTCAGCCCCAGTCTCATGAAAGGCATGTCATCCGCACAGCTGCCACACATACAGCAGTCACGCTAAGATACATGCCCATGACCAACCATGTGCCAGAAGTCAATGAAGCGCACGACACACTGTGAGCAACAACACACAACATGGGCCACACCCCCGAGCACTGCAGTGATGCACATGGCACAGGGCAGCACGCACACCAAGGAGATGGGACAACTGCAATACGTTGGCTGGCACACAACCATCACTCACTCATAACGATGCGTCCAATGCCATGTCCAGTAATCACAACAGACAGCAAATATGCAGGCCATGTCAAGCATGCACACACCTCAAACCATGCACTGTCATGCTGCCACAACACATGTCACGTTCGGCACCCATGGCTCACAGCATGTACCCCAAAAGCATATTCCCTCCTAAATGCGAATCTGGGGCATGGCCCCCATGTTGCCATATGCGTTCCTAAGCGTTCCATTTGAACCCCAAAAGCATATTCCCTCCCAAATGCGAATCTGGGGCATGGCCCCCATGTTGCCATATGCGTTCCTAAGCGTTCCATTTGAACCCCAAAAGCATATTCCCTCCCAAATGCGAATCTGGGGCATGGCCCCCATGTTGCCATATGCGTTCCTAAGCGTTCCATTTGAACCCCAAAAGCATATTCCCTCCCAAATGCGAATCTGGGGCATGGCCCCCATGTTGCCATATGCGTTCCTAAGCGTCCCATCTGAACACCAAAAGCAAAGTACAAACCAGACCCAGGATGGGCCAGGAGCCCGCATACACCAGAGTCACAATAAGTAGGGGCACAGCAACACACCCATCGGCATGGCCAATCCGTCCCATGCCACATGTGCACAGCACACAGTCCCATTGCCAAGCACACACAACTACAGATGCTACAGCCACACACACGCCTCCGGGAAACCCATGTACGAGATTGCACGAACTGTTAATGTCAGACGACAAATACATACTTCGCCAGGTGCAACACAATAACAAATCTCATTCTCTCCACAGGTGACGAACTGCTGGATGCTGGGGATGGAGCCAGCAGCCAGCACAGCCAGCCTACAAGCCCCCAACGAGGACACACGGATCTGGAGGATCTGTCCTCCTCTTCGGACACGGACCACCAAGCAGGCCCATCTGGTGTGGCAGGGCCCAGCCGCTCCCCAGGACCCCTCCTACCCACCAACCCATCATCCAGGGCTGCTGAACATTCCCAGCCCCCTGCTGCCACTGTCGTTGCGGCCACACCCACGGTCATTGTGGCCACTACCACTGCCGCAACCGCCACCATCGCCGCACCGACCACCACCGCCGCCACCACCACCACGTCTTCGCTGGCACCAGCCCCAGCGCAGGTGGTGGCCCGGCCGACTGGATCCACCCTGGGAGCCACAGCGAGGACCGTGGTGAGCAATGTGGCTAGTGGGCAGGCCGGTGGCAGCAGGACTGGTAGGAGGAGCAGGGTCAGGGAAACGCCAGCCTCCCCTGGGAGCCATGCCCTGCCTCAAATGGCCAGAGTCCTTGGGGCCTATGAAGAGGCCCAAGGACAATGGGTCTGGTCTGCTTCAGACACACGTGAGGTGCTGGGGGTGCTGAGGTCCATGGACGCCCGTATGGGCCAAATCGTGGACCTCATGGGCCAGCTGGTGGTGGCGGTGAGGTCACAGCCAGGGACAGCAGCTCCCCCACCGCCACCACCTGCCGGGGCGCAGGGTGGAGCAGCAGTGTCCAGTTCCCCTGCGTCCACAGCCAGTGAGCACACCTCAACCACCAGCATGTCGCAAGCAGGCACCCCCCCTCGCAAACGTGGAAGGGGCCGTCCGAAGTGGAAACAGATCTCCCGGGAGGACTTCGCACGCTCCAAACGCAAGTGAGGCAGCCAGCCAGCCTTCCGCCAGCCTTCCTTGACCAGCCACTGCATTGACTTGGACTACGATCCCACTCCACACAGCCATCTGGATGGCATGTGTGTGTTGGACTATGGACATAGAACCAGTGGGTACACCCTGAGCATCACGCAGCCATGACCGACAGCTCATTGTCACTGCACGCACCACTTTTGTCATCACCTTACACACAATCACATGTCACAGTTTGTAATAAATGCACCTTTTACACTAACTGCTGTTTGTGCCCTGTGTTTTATTTGTACGGAATACAACGGCCACCTTGGGCGGAAAGGCACCTGATGCGTGGCATGGCAATTGAATCCGGAGGGCCTGTAGGGACCTAGGGGTGGGAGACAGAACAGGAGCACATTCAATGAGTGTGTCACACACCCATCACACAGTACATGTCAACAACTACAAGCAATGTACACACATCGCACAGAGCAATAGGGCACAATGCCACAGCCACCAACAGTGGCATACTACCCTGGCCATGGAGCGTTGACACACAGCACGCAGTGAACAAACGGCCACCCTGACACAGCACACACACACCTGCACAGATACAGCCACATCAGCCGTCGTACATGGACACTCACCGTCAAGTGAAGTAGCGGGCGATGAGCTGCTGCCGCACATTACCAGCTTCCTCCTCTCCGCTGTCCTCCTCACTCGAGCTGTCCTGGTCTGCGGGCTGGGGCCCTGGTTGATCTCCGTCATCCACAATGAGGGGGATCTGCTTCCGAATGGCCAGATTGTGCAGCATGCAGCACGACACCACTATCCGGCACACCTTCTGTGGGGAGTACGCCAGTGCACCCCCGGTGCGGTCCAGGCACCTGAACCTGGACTTGAGGAGGCCAAAGGTACGCTCGACCACACGTCTGGTCCTCCCATGTGCCTCATTGTAGCGATCGTCTGCTGGGGTGCGAGGATTCCTCAATGGACTGAGCAGCCATGCCCCATTCGGGTACGCAGAGTCACCTGGGTGTGAGGGACACAGAGAACCGTTGCAATTCCAACTGGACAGGGGACAGCATCGCACAACCAGCACGCTACACCACTCCACATACTCACCGACAATACAGGCACGATCCTGTTGCATATTGGACATCAGTCATGGCAAGATGCTGTTGCGCATTATGTGTGCGTCATGGGCCGAGCCTGGGAACTTTGCACACACGTGGGTGATCACCATGTCCGCAAGGCACACCACTTGCACATTCAGGGAGTGCGTGTGCTTCCTGTTGCGGTACAGGTGCTCAGTGGCCTGTGGTGGAACAAGGCCGACATGTGTGCAGTCAATGGCTCCAACGACGTGTGGGATTCTGCCAAGGGCATAGAATGCACCCTTCACTGCCGCCAATTCACGAGCCCTGGGGAAGCGGATGTACCTGTTTCGGTACAGCATCATGGCTGCCAGTACATCCCTCAGCACCTTGCTGAACATGGGCTGGGACATCCCTCCTCCAATGCCCACTGTGTGCTGGAATGACCCAGTGGCGAAGAAATGCATGGCGGCCATCACCTTAGCCGTGGGGGTGACAGCAGTCGGATACACCCTGCGGGGACGGAGATGGGGTTCTAACATGGCACACAGTCGATGCAGGGTTGGCCTGTCCAGCCGAAACTTCCTAATAACCTCTGTATCGTCCATGTCCGCCAGCAATTGGTATGGGCGGTCAATGTTCGGTCTCCGCCTAGGGACAATGGCAGAGGACACATGTCAAAGCAACACGACACATAGCAATTTCGCATACACATCACTGACATGACTGAGCAAGCACATGAGCCACAGCCCAGCTGTCAAGCTGGGACGGCACGGCCACAATACACTTACACAGGTCTCCCAACAATGGCAATGGCTAGTGATACAAACCACTGCCATGTGCATGCACATGGGGATCTAGGCCCCAATGACTTGCGGGGCGTGCTGATGGGGACTGACTGCATATCCGTCAAGCGGCAACGCCACGGCAACATGAATGTCTGCTGAGCATGGAACTGCTTCCGCGGCTGGATGAGTATGGCACACGACGACGACGATGTGGGCACAGGCTGAGCGGCCAAAACAAGTGGGACCTGTGGCACGAGGGGATATGAGACAGTAGTAGGTGTCAGCACTGCACCCTATGTACAGCACTGTACGGATCACACCTCCCGAAACATTGACAGGTGTCCACATTGACAGCCCCATGCCAAGACGGCTGTGTGCTTGCAGTCACACGTCACAGGTGAGAGGTTACATTGCACGTGCCAGGTGGCAGACGTACATAGTGGGAGCTGGCATGTGTGTGCATGTGTCTCCTGTTCAGGATCCACCAGATGGGCGCTGACTCTGTACTGACTATTGGACACAGCATGTTCCGTGGAAGGCTTGTGTGTGTGGGATGGTGGCACTGGATGTGCCTCCGTTGGGTGGGGGGCCATGCACAGGGCGGGTACGTCGATGATTGCGCATTGTTGGTCACGGTGGGTGCACCAACTGAAGATGTGTTGCCCTGTGTTCAATTCCTATGTCCGCATGATGATGGACTGTAGATGTGGGCAGACTACACATTGGTCGATGTGCTGTCTATATGCATGTGCCTTCACACCAGGCACAGCTGCCCCTGCACATGTGACCCCTGCTGGACTCGCTGCTGGGTCTGTGGAGCTGATGCACCTTCTGCGCGTGGGGCGGACAGCTCTCCTCACTTCCCTCATTGCGCATGTCATGACTTTGCCGCAGGTGACATGGATCATGGAGGGCCCACATGTACGCGTGGGTAGGCTACACATGATTGTACACTGGTCGCCACCCCCAGTCAGTGTTTCGAATGGGAAGGTTGTCGTGCTGGTGGTATGTTCGATGTGGCGGATGGGCGGGCCTAGGTGCGGGCTTACATTCCGGACATGGGGGGTAGTTGGATTGGCGACTAGTTGCAGTACACACGGGACACGTCTCTTCCTTTCCACATCTGGGTCATCCCTTGTACTTACTGACAGTGATACAGTCATCTTCGCCCCAGCCCTCATGTCCTCCCCTCGCTCCCCCAATATGCATGCTCACCTGCGAGGCTAGCGCCTGCACAGGCAGCCCCAAGCTCGCACCAGAGAGGGCAAGGAGTGTATGTGTGGGTCCAGTTGCACGAGTGGGCTGTCTCAGGGTATGATGTGTG
Organism: Calotriton arnoldi; assembly: GCA_963921515.1. NCBI lineage: Eukaryota > Metazoa > Chordata > Amphibia > Caudata > Salamandridae > Calotriton > Calotriton arnoldi. Next base: position 113,852 of record CAWUFW010019452.1, read on the forward strand.
GCGGGACGCCGTCCACCTGCGTGGTGCCCCAAATGGAGACCCGGCCTGCATGGACTATGCATCACAGTCTTCGCCTTCCGGATCCGCCACCTGCGACACCCAGTGGCTGTGGCTGCCCTTGCGGCCAGGCCGCGTCCGTCTGTGGCTGATGGCCCACACATTCACTCTTTGGCCTCTCTGGGGAGGGCTCGGGGGTGGTGGCGCACGCGCTTGCACTTAGTCGCAATGGCATGTGGCGTGGTTGGTATGATGGGCAATGGATGGGATGGTGCGAGCCACCTCCCGTGACATCAGTGCTGCTCGTGCTGTGGTGCGTCCCCCTACACTTCCATTTGACTTGTGCCATGCTAGACGTTGAGGTTCTATTGCCTGCGTGATATGACCAGGAGGAGCGCGAGGAGACCTCTCACACACCATGCTCCACTGCCATCCCGTGCCCTGTATCGCCTGTGCGGATTGACTATGTTGGGGTTACACCTGGTCGACTGGGGCTGTGTGTGCCTTGTCAAGGGGCATGGCGGGCGCACAACAGGATCCAGCTTGTCCACAGAGGGTGGGCTGAGGTGCGCCTGGTACCGCTTTGTACGTGTGCCCGGCTGCTGTGCACACACGTGTTCACTCCCCCCGACAGGTGTCCTCTCACAATGCCCAGGGAAGCGGTGGTGTACTGTTCATGACCCCTCCCGACACGGCGTGCTCCAACTTGGCATGTGCGCATCTACCCATCGCACCCACCCACCTGAGCACTGCGTCCATACGACTTCACACGACACATGTGTGTCTTCCACAGTAGTGCTACTCATTTGCGTTGACATCCAATACCAGTGGACTACATGGTCATGTCACGACTGCCGTGTACTTCACATACTCTCATCCTCTCTCATTCGTACTTGTGAAATGAGTCAGCGGAGACAGTTTTGGTTTCAAACATTATATTGAGTCTTCTGTCCTCTGTGATGCAGTATAGTGGACACTACTGGCAGCGGAATACATGTTGAGGATATACTGAGCATGATTGCAAATGGGATAGGGTGTGGGGTTACATGTGATTGGCTGTTGCATGTGGGATGTGGGCTTCAGAGTGACATCTGCTTGGCCAAGGCTGTGCTAATGTACATTTACGTATAGCTGCGGAGCTGCGGACTTTGACACAGACGGTATACATGTAGCCTACCAGACCGCTTGGCATCATGGGCACAGTCCATCTCAGTTCCATGTGACAGGTTTGCTGCGGTTGTTCCTCATGCACGCGTGCATGTGAGATGACATCAGGGCATGTGCTTGCGTGCATGCAGCGGCGTGCCACTTGTTGTTGCACTGTGGTGGTTACTGGACATGTCACAGTCACTGGGGTCGTGTTGTTGTTGTATGCACTTGTCGTCCATGCAAAGGTCCTGGTATGGGATTCCCGGGGCGGGGGTGGGAGGGGTGCAGCACCCACAGACTCCAGGCGACCTATTCATGTCCACTGAGCGGTGTGTGTGTCCATGGGCGCTGGATCCATGTCGTGTCCTGGTTGTTCGTGCAGTTCCGTCCATGTGGGTGCGATACACAGAGCCCATGCCACTGCCTCCCACGATGCATGCGGTGTTCCTGGATGTGATGGGGAACAGTGTGCATGTCCCGGTCATATCCGATGTCATGGCGATGTCGTTGATGGTGTGGTTACAGTTGCCGGTCGTTTGGTATGGCTGTTGTGGTGGTGACTGGCCAGTCCGTGCGGAAGCTAAGCATGGGTGCGGGGTTGGACATCATAGGTCAATCGGGGAACCTGCGTTGTGGTCCGACGAATTTACAGGTTGTCAGGTATGCGATGCCGTCCAGCAGGGCTTCCATGTCATTGGTGGTGTACATGTTTGCCAGCCAATGTAGCGGATGGTGGCTGTCAAGGTGTTGTTCGTAAGTTGTCCCTTGGAGGACCATGATGGGGCATGCTGGGTGACATTCGATGTAGCTGTTCTCGATGATCCGTCGTGTGGAGGCACAGTGGTCCCATTTCAGTGCGGGTGCGATGTTGGCCACATACGCCATGCCCCCATAGGCAGAGCAGGCCCTGTCGTGTGCGTCCAGAGGGAGGAGTAGTGGTAGCAGGTCCGCCTTCAGACATGCCGGGTTGGAGAGGCATATCTCCACGGGATGCTGGTAGGGACACCTCCGACAGTAGAAGACGGGCATGACGCAGCTGAACAATGTGATGCGGTAAGTCAGTCGGTAACTTACGTTCAGCAGGGACAGGAGATCGCATCCCAATGTATGAAACAGGTTAGTTTTGTACAGCTTGAGCTGTTCGGCGTAGTTGGGTAGGTGTGTTGCGGTTGCCATTTCGCAGCGGTGCGTTGTGGTGGCGTGCTCCGGCTGTGTGTGCAGTCTGCAATGTGCACGCTCCGAGGTTGCTGTGAGCTCTGTGTAGTCGTAGGGAGACAGGACTTGTGTTCTGTTGGCTTGTTTGGAGGACACGGGCCCTCTTCCCACATGCTTCTCAGACAGTTCAAGGTCAGTGATGTGTGACTCCTTCCAATTAACTTGCATGTGGCCGACATGGGGGAGTGTTTTCTTCTTTCTTCCCCGTCCGTTGTGTGCTTCTGTGATATGCGCTATCTGCCCTGTGGTCGGTCTCCTCGGCATGCCTGTGTTGGTCTATTCTTGGACAATGGCTGTATTCACCGGCTTCTGTCGTAGGGCTGTGGTTTCGGAGTTGGAATGGAAGGTCATTCAGTGCTGTCTGCTCTCCCTTGTGTGGGCGGCAGGCTGCCTTTCCGCTCTGCGTTGGGCCTTGTGTGTGAATGTTATTCTTGGGCCACCTGTTGTCGGTCCCCGGGCTCTTTGGTGTTCCGTTTTATATGTCTTGTTCATATGTGCAGGGTGGTATGGGTGTTTCAGTGTGGTACTGGCGTTCCTCTTCCCGAAGGGGCCCTGCTTCTCCTAGTTGGTGTTGCCGCCGCTGTGTGCTACGCCATGTTTGTTACACTGGGGTGTGTCCTGCAGTTGCGTGTCTTCACTGACATGTGTGCGTCGGTTGTGTGGCGTTGGGTGTTGTCCGTGAATTGGGCGTTGGGGACATGTCTGTGGCAGGCCTGTCACGTGTCATGTGCGTTCGGGGTGGGGCTGATGTGTGTGCTGCTTGGTTGTGTCCCTGTGTCTGTGTGCGACGCATGCATGGTGCTGCGGTTGGCCTCTGCGTTGTGCGCATGTGTGGCGGCGTCATCGCCGCTTTGGGGCCGTGACGGGGTCGTTGGTTCCTAGTCCCAGGTGGTGTGTACACATGTGTTACGCGATGTTACGATTTGGCCTGTGTGTCATATGTGGATGCAATGGTGGATGTGTAGTGTACACGCGCTGGTGGGGGGTTGTCCGCTTTTTCCGCCCTTGCACTGTGTGCGCTGTTTGCGTGCACTTGTTGTGTGTGTGCCTACCTGCGTCTCCGCGTCACGTTGCGTCCTTGGTGGTGCATCAGCAGGAGCATGGGGAGGGCCTGCAGTGCTGGATTCATGCTCGGGGGAGCCGCTTCTTCGTTGTCCGTGCTCGGCGTCCGTGTTACCGCTTCGGTTTGTCGTACGGTATCTCTTGGCCGTGGGAGCCGTTTGTTTGCGGCATCGTAATTTATGCGCCGGGCGGTACGTGTTTCGTCGGACGGTGTGTGTCAGTTGTGCTGCGCCGCTACGTGTACGGGCGCACTTTGATGGCGGACGGTGTTGCTGGCTTGCCGGCGGTGTTTGGCCTACTTTTCGCATCGTAATTGGGCGGGCGTGTGGACTGCTGCGTGCCGGCGGTAACTGGTGGTTTTTGCATCCGCCATCACGGCGGTTGTGCTTCCGCCCGCCATCGTAATGGGCCCCTTAATTACAATTAAATTACTTCCCACCCTATTCCCCTATAAACCCACAACCCGCTCCGAATAATAAATTAATACAATTAACATAATTATCAATTTATCAATTAATAAAAATTAATTACCAATTAATAATTAATTAGCAATAAATTAATTATCAATACAAATAAATTAAAATAAATATTTACTTAATTACAATTAAAATACTTCCCACCCTATTCCCCTATAAACCCACAACCCGCTACAGAACTAAAACGTTAAATTAAATTAAAAATAATTCATAATTCCTAAAAATTAATATTTAATTTACTATAATTAAATTACTTCCCACCCTATTCCCCTATAAACCCACAACCCGCTACGGAATTAAATTACGCAAAAATTAAATAACATAAAATTCATTATTTAAAAAAATTAAACATACATTACAAAAATAATATACACTTTTAACACATATACTAACATAGTAAACACTTAAAAAATTCGATATTATTAAAAATTCGATATATTTTAATGCCTATATTATGTACTTCGATATTTTGACAGTCGATATTACTTACCTGCATTTCGATATTTTTAACCACTATATTATGTCCATTCGATATTATGTCCATTCTATATTTTTACTTCGATATTCTGTCCATTCTATATTTTGACTTCGATATTTTGTCTAGTTACCCTCTCATAGACGCCACAGTGAAAGTTCTGGGGGCGGGTTCTCCTTAATAGGCTGTCAGATTGGGCAGAAGCCAATCGAATAATTTCGGAGGTGCAGTATGGGTTTTGGGTCGGAAAAACCACCACAGACCAGTGCCTCAACCTTTACCTTCTAATGGCAAAATATACACTAGCCAAACCAGGTGTGATGTTCCTAGGTTTTATGGACCTCACCGCGGCTTTTGATAGGGTGAACCAAAGTAAGCTATGGAAATGACTTGGGGATTTGGGGGTTGATGTGGCGATAATTAATGTGTTAATGTCCTTACCCTCCAATACCTCTGCCGTAATCAGATACACCCAGGAAGGGAATACCACGGATCACTTTAAATGTTCAAACGGGGTCAGGCAAGGTTGTATATTAGCCCCTTTTTTGTTTACATTATGTATTAATGGCCTAGATGCTTCCCTGGCGACCCTTAAGGCTGATACTACTAGGATAGGGACGAGGCCGAGGCCGGTCCCTGTTCTATTATACGCGGACGATGCGGTTCTTCTCTCACGCACACCAAGGGGTTTACAGATCCTTCTGGACAGGTTCATGTCTTTCATGAGTGAGATGGATTTGTCACCGAACCTGTCTAAATCTTATATAATGGAAGTAGGTAAACAGGATACCAGACATAATTCTTATAAACTTTGTTCACACAACTTAGCTAAAGTTCCTGCCTTCTCTTACCTGGTCATATCATTTGACGAGAAACTCAATTTTAAAAACCTACAGGAGGGGAAGCTTACAGAAATGGCAAGATCTACAGGAGCAATTGCAAATTATGTGCATAGATTGGGTACTTGGTCACCAGGGATAATTTTAAAACTATACAACTCTTATTGTATTTCCAAAGTTCTATATGGCAGTGAGGTTTGGGGGTTCATGGTGGCAAGTAAACTCTAAACTGCAGAAAATAAATATTTAAGACGTATTTTGCGAGTCCCACCGAGCACCCCCTCGTATTCCATTCACGAGGAACTAGGGACCAAGCACATAACGGACCTGGTTGCAGTTAAACCCCTGTTATGCTGGGTGAAGATTTGGTCAAATGAGGAGGCAGGATTTAATAGACTTGTAATTCAGGACTGCCTCTCCCTTGACCATGTACTCAAAATACCCTGGTTAAAGTATATAAAGGATACCTTCACTGCTCTAGGAAGACCAGATATGTTTACCAGATATGATATCATAAAACCTCAGGATAAGAACACCATCAAAGAGTTGTTTTTTTAAACATGCGGCAGCTCACCGCGAGGCACATGAACTCAGAAAACCCTTGGTAAGAGCTCATATCTTGGTAAAGTCGGTGCAAGGTATGGAGCCCTATTTATCTGTTTTATCAAGTATGCATGACAGATTTTTAATCACCCGTTTTAGACTGAATCAAATTCACTATTTACTGGCCTCTCCTCCAGGTTTCGTTCCACACACAGTTGATAGAGGTGCCTGTGACTCTAGGTCTCCATTTTATCTTTTTTTGTAAATATTTCTCGTACCCTAAAAGAGCGTATCTTAAAGGGTTTTTAAAAGATCTGGGGTTTATACAGGTTCGTGTTGCCTTACTGTTTTTACAGCTTTTACCTAATGCTCACACACTTTTTGTGTTAGTAACTTTTTAAGGTCTGCCTTATAGCTGAGACGCTCTAGGAGCGACTAATGGTTATTACTCCTATGCGTATTTGCACAATGCTTTGCTGCTATAAAAGGTAACGAATCCCTGCTGGTTATTGTGGAGTATTTACGTGTCTTTTGCTTATCAATTTGTGCTCATGGCCCGAGCATTTGTTTAATGTTTTTTAGCTATCTGTTGGATACTTTGTAAACCTGTATATATGGTTGTACGCAGTTATTACATGGATTTCATGTGCGGAGTTTCTTTCTTTTAAAAACTGTTTCTTTTATGGCTGTATTTACTGCCGAATAAAGATTATTATTATTATTATGTCAACATATTGTATGTATGTTTTGGTATTTCTAAGTGATGTAGCTGAACTTGAAGAAGATCTGGATTTGAAGAGGAGCCAGTGTAGATCTCAGAGTCTGAGGGTGATGTGGATGGATTTCTTTAGCCCCTTGATGAGCCGCGCCGCTGCATGACGGATGCTTTTCAGGTGAGCGAGGGTGGTCTTGGGTGCTGTTGGGCAGGGCTTTGCTTCCATCTAGGTGGGAAAGGAATAAGGCTTGAAATGGCATTTTGAAGTCTTCTCTTGAGAGAAAAGGTTTCACTTTTTCCAGAGAACCAGGCTATTTTCGTCTTATTGGCAATGTGTTTTTTGAGTGAAAGTTTCAAGTCAAGGGGTGAATGAGAGGGATTTGGCCTGTTATATTAGTTTTTGTGTGAAGCCCAGTAGGTTTAATTTGGATCGCATCTGTTTAAGTCAGAACATATTGGTCATCACAGCAAAAATTAATGACTCACTACGGGCATTCAGGGTACCATTTTGGCATTCACATGCATTATGGGGGCCTGTGAACATTCAGGCCAACGTTATGGCAATTCAATGCCTTTAAATCAAATGAACATTCAGGGAGTATTTAAGACTGTATTATAATGATGTCTCTAACACAATGGTTCTTAACACATACGGGAGAGGCAGAGGTAAGACATCGTACACCCTCCTATGGAAACACAACCAACGCAAATAGGTATGGCAGCTATAGGGAGAATACAGTATCCAGTATTACTACCCTGAAACAGCCATACATATGTCCAAGTAGGACATTCACAGAATTCCTGTGTGAGTGCAAAGAGAAGGTCCTTATGGAAGAAGAAGCCTCACACACAAAATTGTGTCATGCTTCATCACTGGGCAACCTCTCCTCCCCTGGTAGGGCACTACCACCAGGGCCGACTCAACCTCCTATTGGACTAGGTGCAGGAGGGAGTTTTTAGATAAAAACGACTGGATAAAAGAGGGATCAGATCAGTGAATTAAAAATACATCACGGTTCCCAGGCAGTTTACCTTTATTAGTGAGAACTATAGGTAAGATTAAAAATGAATGGGACGGTAGCTGAGGACAATGGTTCACACCATCTAAGTAGCAAGGCCAACATGTTTCTGCCCATTTAGAAGCCCAAACAGGTCTGGGGCATTCTTCAGGACCAGGGATTCCTAATTACCTCCTCAAGACCACTATGCCTAGGATTTTTTTTAGGTAAAAAGGAAACCTGAGGGAAAACAACCTATTAGCCCTAAACTTAGGGCATACCGGCTTCCTGGTCAGAGAGGGGGGATGATGTCCTTTGTAGTCACACATCTGTGAAAAGTATATCATGCCTATGAACCTACATTTAGGCCCCTCTTCGGATAGCCAGCAAAGCAAGAATGATGATATTGCCTGGCTCCAATTAAAGCGCTGAACTGCCCCTACAAACAGGAAACTTTGGACCTGTACATCCATCCACCCTATGTCATCAGATACGTAACAGGGTGTTGTACATAGCAACTTAGCATCCTATTCAGATGGGTTTGGCCTATATGTATTTGTATGCCCCAAAAAAACCCTCTTCTCTAATGCTTCACATTCCAAAATGTGCTATTTTTATGAGAAGGGTATGTGGTTTGTTCACCTCATGAAAAACTATACATGAATGTTATATAACGTGTATTCCAATCTATGTGCCATCTTTGTGCTATAGAAGAGAAAAATATATTCTCTCCAGTCCTTTTAATTTATTTTTCAAAATACTCATAGGACTACAGGTCCGAACATGATCTAAGATAGGACCGCGTCACACACGACCGTCCACATTGTCCTTGAAACAAAATACGAGGTAACATGGCTTTCAAACATTCTGGAGGGACTATTCGTCCCAGCATGCCCACAAAAGAGGACACATCATTGCCCGCGTGTCCGTTTTTAGGTCTCGCCTAGCGACGCAGCGCATGCGCTGCTCGCCTTGGCGAGATCTATTGTCGTCGGTTTGGTGGGCGAAGGGGGACATGAGATGTGCACTTGCCCAGACAGCCGATGTGCACGTTCACGCCGTCTCTTCTCTGCCGATGTCAGCTTGCGGCAGGACAGCAGATGTGCACGCTCACGGCGTAGCCTTCGGTTAAGCCTCTCGGGTGTCGCTCCTTCTCGTGTGAAATGCCGCGTGCCTAGGCGCGTGCCCGCTAGCCAGCCCCGCCCTACGGCCTGGCCGGCGTGGCCACACGTGCGCACGCGATTTCACCCTCCCTAGTTATTTTACGCGTGAGCGCCTTTAAAGATGTGAGAGACGCTACCGGGCGGCACGTGCGCAAGCGGCGTCACGCACCCTATCTATATGCACCTCAGCGCCATTAGGGATGTGAGAGACGCTACCGGGTGAACAATGCCGTGTCAGGCAGGAAGTATCACTTCCCTCTTGTTTTTATCGCACCCGCCTTGTTTTAAATTCATCCACAGGCCTCTGAGAGGTTTCCCCACTTCTAAATCGGGCTCGAATCTGTGCAATTAAAAGCTGTGCAAGTACTACTTCCTGTGCAAATAGTTTTGCAGAAGCAGCACTTACATTGGTAATGAAAGCTGCGTTTGTTCCGCGACCTGTGGTGCCAAAATATTCAACATAAAAGCTTACTTTTAAAAGCTATATTCAACCAAAAGCTTACTTTTAAATGCTAAGTTTTTAACTAAATCTACCAACTAACCGGAACAGAATTTATAAAGGGAGAAACCCGAACCGCTTTGCAAGTTCGGCAGCTTTCGCTTTAATATATTGAAGGGCTCTCTTCCATGCCATAGAGAACGGCCTGTCTGGTGTAGTTCAACTGTACTCCTGTATGTGATGTAAAACACCTAGGGGGTCGATTACGATGGCAGTCGGTGTCAGTACCGCGGTGCCGGCGGTGCGGAAAAATGCCTTTTACCGCCCGCCAGCAGCGGTCCTCACGGCCGCCATATTATGATGGGCAAATATGCCCCATTTCCCGACCTCCGCGGTGCAACGCCGACCGCCATGAAATTGCGCTCACCACCGCGCCGGTGGTAGCCAATGGAGACTCACCGCCGTGCGGAATGACGTCCCGTCCGCTCAACAAATTAGGATGCGCCAAACAACCAGTCGAACCGCAGGGGAGAAACCGCCCTTCCAGACACGGCGGAATCTCGACAGCGGAGCGTGAAACGAGACTTCCGGAGCCCTCCACCCGGAGCCGAACGCCATGGATCCAGCACTACACGTCCTCCCGGTGCTGTACGTGATACATCACCAGGTAAACATCGACCGCCGCGGACGCCGCCGCAGGTACGTAAAAAAACACAATACAACACAAAACAGAACACAAATTCCACGGGCTGAAACAGGGCACCTGGCCACACCAGACACACTGGTGTGGACAGGAACACATCCATCAGTGTACCCACACATGTCTCATCTGGCACCAATTCACACCCTGCATCAAGCCCACCAATCTACCGCGATCATAATGTAATGTGTTGCTGACGACACCGCAGCGGTGAGTATGCGGGAAATCTATCGCACAAAGCAGAATGCATGTACAGCAACGGTCAGGCCAGAAAGACCACAGGGCAACACCACCACCCACAACCCACTGCTCCGCCGCACACAGCAAGAAACATGCCAATACCCCCCTGTGCACCCCCATGTCCAACACCAAGCGAGCTAAATCCACACCCAGCAGCACACAACTAACACCTAGGGAGACAGACACAGCAGCATTGGGTGTAGATTAACACACAGCACAGAAGCACAGGCCCAGGGCAACACACACACACACCACAACACCACATACATGGCAAGAAAGCTGAATACAAGCACAAAATTAACATCCACACACACAAGGAACATACAGACTACTGGACACACACCCTGCCAACTCACACAGACATACCCCACACCGACACACAGCCACATACACAGACTACATGCCACCAGCAATGGAGCACAACATAGAGGAAAGCAAAAATGATGTGCACACAAATGGGAGGGCAAGGAGACAACCAACAACCAGGTGAACATACACATGCAGGACAAGGAACCTAGAACAACATCCACACCCCATCCAAGCACATGGCTGGCACAGTGAGTGAAGTCAAACAACAGTCACCTCAGTGCAACAACTCAGGGAGACAGCAAGGTAACCCATGTATAGGGACAGGGATGAAAGGAAGGACCTCAAGTCAAACAGTGAACAGCAAGTACACATGAGTATGCCAGCACCACAACACACAGGGCACATTGGCACACTCAATGACTGTCAAACACAAGTAGGAGTCCCCAAACATACCCCCCTCATATCTGCAGCACACAACCCCAAAGCCAGACACACAGAAGGGCCTACATAATGTCCAGTCAAGAGACAGACAAACAATCAAACCCCCTGGGGGCATCCACAAACATCACACACACACACAGGGATGCCAGTACCAACATCTGCACCAAAACAAAAATGGCAAACACAATTCAAAACAGAAACACATACAGAACCACATAAATAACACACATCACCTGTGCAGCCAAACTGGGGGAAGGCAATGGGAGCACACACACAACAGGAGTGCACCACCTCATCAGTCAGGAAAAATGCATAGGCTACATACCACAACACAGACAAGAAGTGCACCATCACAGAACAACACAGACACATCAAACACACAACAGATGCACAACACCACAAAGCACATAGGAAACACAGCAGTACATCAGGGGATGTACCATAGGACAGCACAAGGCAACATACACCCAAAGCACTGAATGCACAACAAGCAGTGTGTGCACACAAACACACAACAGTCCCACACAGCCATGAGTCACACGCCATTAACACACACATCAATAATGAAAACAGCACACTGACAACATCACACCAAGGAAGTCAAGCAGTAGCCCAGCACACACATACACCAAACACAACACACACAGATGCACAAGTCTGCCACACAAAAGTTGAAACAACCTTACCAGAGGACTGGGCAGCACACACAGATCAACTGCACATGAGAAACCATGCATGCTGAAAAGTACAACAACACTACAGGTAACCAATGTGGGAAAAGTCATTAGTGGGATAGTGCCCCACCACAAATAAAGGCACCACGAAGCACACTGTCACAAAATAAGTGATGGAGAGGCACACACACAGGCAACACAAGGGGACAGCTGACATCCTACTGAAGTTGGGTGCATACCATCAGTGGACATGGCGTTAGTGTCCCACAAAGGAATAGAGGGAATGCTGACTCACAATGTCAAACCATCTGCAGCACAGATAGGGGATGGTAGCACACCGCACCCCATATGCCACACTGGAGTCAAAAAACCACCATGTGACAACAAGGCATGAGAACAGCACACCCACAATGTCAGTCTGGCTGGGCATGCATGCACAGTGAGTACAAACTGATACAAGACACATGGCTGTTCAACAAAACAAATCCCTGACTTGCCAGTCACACACACAGCATACACACAATGGGGAAAAGAAACAAGCAGAAGCCAGCCACAAGTGCAAGGACACACAAACACACTGCACAACATACAACTCACACATGTCCACACAACCACAGTCCAGAACAACAACACAAACAGGCACTCCACTCCTGGGTGACACATGTGGACATTTGACAGTGCATGCGCACACACACATCAACACACACGACAAAGCCACAACCTACACACCGTACAACCCTTGACCACCCAAATGCACACCTTGTAAGTAACCGTTGTGACTAGGATGACTGCCCATCACAACATGACTACACATCTACACTGCTAGGCATACATGAAAGCAAGAACGCACATACATGTTGAGCCTGGTCAGCCTGCCTGCAATCCTGTGTATATGACCCCTCTATGTGTTTGCAGTGCCCACATACCAGGATTCAGTAAAACATAGCCAACAGCAACAAGGAAGGAACATGAGTCTGGTATGTCACCGAAAACAACATCACTGACCCCACAAGTATCCGAGTCATGAAGAACTGAAGTCCCCGTCACCCCTGTAAAAAAAAAATAAGTTAAACAAGCCAGTGGCACAGTTGAAGTGGCACACAGAGCATGTGGCCCAGTAAACGTTAGACATACAGGAAAAGCTTTATTCAGTAAGGACAATGACACAACTGACAACATGAGCAACTGTTTTTATTCACAAATAGCACTGATAGGCAACAATATTAGACAAGACCAAGGCACAAGATGCAGAGCCTGAACATGAGAAGCTGCACAGGCAGGGGGCAAACTGCAAGGCCAGTGGCCAGTCCAAGGTGCTGACAGAGTCAATGAGAAGCTGCTCAGGCAGGGGGCAAACTGCAAGGCCAGTGGCCAGTCCAAGGTGCTGACAGAGTCAATGAGAAGCTGCACAGGCAGGGGGCAAACTGCAAGGCCAGTGGCCAGTCCAAGGTGCTGACAGAGTCAATGAGAAGCTGCACAGGGAATGTGTGTCACCAAACTCCGCCATGGTCAGCAACACAGTCTGGTGTGTCACGATGGGCAGCACAGGTACCGGTGTGGGAGAGACAGGTCTGTGACGTTGATCAACATTCAGACTTGGCTGTCAGTCTGACTGGGAGCTGACTGTGTGTCGGGCACAGTTGGACCACTTGACTGGGGAGTGAGACGCCCAGCTGAGGAAGAGCTATCAGTGGCCTTGGACGCTGGAGGGCTGCTTGGACCAGGTGGTGTAGTGGCATGTGGAGGTGGACTCAGGCCGACGTGGGACACAGTGTGGGAGGGAGATAGTGGAGGGGTGCCTTTCCACTTCTTGGGGATTCTAAATGGCTTACCTGTCTTGGTATCAATGGGAAGTGGTGTGGACACAAACGGCACACTCATCACCAAGGCTGCCGCAGGTGCACACGCTGGACCTCCCTCTGGGGATGTGCTGGATCCAGAAGGACGCTTTGCCTGGCATTGCCTCTGCCCCTCCATCCCCTCTTTACCCTGTGTGCCCCCTACAGTGCCCTCCTGTCCCTGCTTCACTGGTCTTGGAATGGGAGTAGAGGTAGTTGGTGAAACAGCCTTGGATACCTTACTATGTGTAGCCTTGCCAGGCCCCACCTTCACAGTGGGCATGGAGAGTGTCTGCATGCCTTTGCATGTTTTTGGGACGTTTTTGGGACCACAGAGTCTGTGGCCGGGGATTGCTCTGAGGCTTGTGACCCTGAGTTCTTCCTCCTTGAATCATGTGCCTTTGCAACGCCTGACGGGCTCTTCCCTTTGCGCTCTGGGGTTGTTTTTTTCTTCGTAGGGGAAGGTGTCTGTGACCTTAACCGCTTGGGCTGCTGCTGCTGTGTGCTACGTGTGCAGTATCGTGACGTTGAGGTGTGTGAAGCGTGGTCACCGTCGTCAGACGTCGCCACTGGCATGGGGGTGGACAAAGGGACTGGAATTGGACTACGAGATTGAGCCAGTTGAAGTGCAGCCGCCACTGTGGAGGACATTGTCTGGACAGTGCGGTGCAGCCCACCCACGTCTGAATGTATGTCCTCCATGAAAGCTAACACCTGTGCCAATTTGCGGTCGTGGTCTAACAATGCATTGAGGAGCCCTGTCTGCCCCACACACAGCTGGCGCAAAAGGTCCACACACTCTGCACTGATGGCAGCAGGGGGCACAGGGGCAGGGGCAGCGGTGCCTGAAATGAAGGACACTCTTCCCCTCTTTGTGGTGCGAACACGGGCAGCAACAGAGGAAGTGGCTGGGAGGGTGGGCACTGCACGCTGTGTGCTGGAAGATGTAGCAGACTCTCCGTTCCCTGTGTCCTCCAAGATGTCTGCACCACCGCCGTCATCAGATGATGTTGAACTTTGCGTCTCGGGCTGTGATTCCTCCAGCATACTACTATCCCCCTCCGAGGCGCTGGTCACATCTGTGTCACTGGGATCCTGTGCAGCTGTTGTGCTTGTTTCACCACCACTGGGGTCCGTCCCCTGTCCCTCTGTGCCCACGGGAGATGCTGCATAACAGAGAGACATGTAGGGTCAGCAAAGTGACAGCAACAGGACAAACATATTCAAGCAAAGCAACACTGAGGATGACAAAGTCTACATGTTGCAGGCCACCCCGTGCATTGTCACCATGCAGACACATTTCACTACCTCAAACAGTGCGTACAAACATCTAAACACGGCATAGCTGAGCCATGTGATGGGCAGACAGCACAACATCATGCATGTTGGGGCGTACAAACACTAACACCAATGGACCAGGCCTGCAGCACACCACCCACAATGCCATTGAAATGCCCAGGATTGGAAAAACATCAGTAAGTGCATGTATGTAAAATCCGTGACTGCCACACCCAGCACAGGGGCCACTTACAACCCACTGCATCACACTAACCACATCACGTACACCAGCGCAGGTACAGGCTTGGTACACATGCAGCCACTCACAGACAAAATCAACCTTCACAGAATACTCACCCCTAGCTTGCTGTTGATGCTCCTTCAAACGTGCGTCCAGCTCAGGCTGTGTCACAGCCAAGATGCGGCACATCAGTGGTGTCAAGCTGCGTCGTGACAACCTGCCACTGCGAGGGAGTATCCCCAATGTCATCTCGGCAACGTTCTTTGCCAGTCGTGATATGTCGTCCCACCTCTTGTGGCAGTGGGTGCGCCGGCGGTTTGACACTCCCAGAGCCCGAACCTTGGTTGCAATGGACCTCCACACGGCCTTACGCTGGTGTACCTTGAGCTGCAGGTGTGGGAGACAAGAGGGGGAAAACATCAGTGACACACTCTCATGGTAAAACCTCTCTCTCTGTACAGTGGCATGACACAGACTCATCCCAACACGGCAGATATGTCCCGCAGATACACTACAACATCTCACAGGGTACATCGTCATGTGTGAAGTCCACCTCAATGCATGCATGTTTGAGGAGGGACACTGTATCCGCACATCTCACATACAAGCTGGATGCTAGCACAGAAAGCCATGTGTAATGTGCCCACATCTACTGGCTATTACCAGGTAGAGCAAGACATATGTCACATTGCAACATGTGTATGGGGTGAGAGTCACTGTGTCCACCACTGCGCACGCCTAAACGACCTTGCTCTGTGAATAGCTCACTGTGTCATGTTTGTAGCATTGAGGGACATGATCTCACATAACCACTGACTGATCAGAGGGCCAGTCATGTGCAGTCTACACGGCAGACATGGGTCATTGATGTACACTCCTGCCAACCACACACGTATCACACTCTGTACAGTCAGTGATGTGTCCTTGTCACATTGGGCGTGGACAGTCCATGCCAGGTAGAATCACACAGAGATGGACAACAAGGACCCACACAAACAGTCACATGAACAATAACTGTCCCGAAACATGCATCACCAGATAGCTGTCACACCATATGGATGTGTACATAACACATGTCCATCCACCCTTCATGTCCATGCATTTAACGTGTGGGTTGCATACACCCCCTTAACAACTAGGAAACAGCATGTCAGCCAGTGCATGACACAACCCCACACTCTCAGGCACATACACCATCTGATCGACTACATGTGTGCCCCCCTTGCACTCACACCCCCACTGTTGGAGACTTACCACAACATTCGGGCCACCATATAGCCATGGGTACTGTGTCAGCACCTTGTCCACCAGGACATCCAGCTCCTCGCTTGTAAATGGACTGGCACGGATCTTCTCTGTCCTAGCCATCACTGTGGACATGAGACGTCAGCGGCGGCAGTGGGCGGTGAGGGGTCCCAGGCAGCAGTCCCTGGAGGCTGCAGCAGGTGAGGGGTCTCAGGCAGCAGTCTCTGGAGGCAGCAGCAGGTGAGGGGTCTCAGGCAGCAGTCCCTGGAGGCAGCAGCAGGTGAGGGGTCTCAGGCAGCAGTCCCTGGAGGCAGCAACAGGTGAGGGGTCTCAGGCAGCAGTCCCTGGAGGCAGCAGCAGGTGAGGGGTCCCAGGCAGCAGGCTCTGTGAGCAGTGGAAATGTGGTGCTCCCTTCCACACATATATAGGGCCCTGGACTCGTTTCAGTGGTCATAGTCTTCTGCCATTGGTGTTCCAGGTCAGCCTTCTTCAAATGCATCCAATGACCGCCTCCGCAGGGGCGGAGCACGCCTACCGCGATGTTTAAATGTGCATCATGCCACCGCGATAGCGGTCCCCATTGGCTGCAAGGGCATGGTTCATGGCGGTGACACACCGCGGGGTCCTGGCCGGTGCTACCGCGGTGGTGCATCTTACAATTGCATCCAATCTCCGCATCCGCTGGGGGCGGAGCCCCCCTACCGCGATTTTTAAATGTGCATCATGCCACCGCGATAGCGGTCCCCATTGGCTGCAAGGGCATGGTTCAAGGCGGTGACACACCGCGGGGTCATGGCCGGCGCTACCGCGGTGGTGCATCTTACAATTGCATCCAATCTCCGCATCCGCTGGGGGCGGAGCACGCCTACCGCGATTTTTAAATGTGCATCATGCCACCGCGATAGCGGTCCCCATTGGCTGCAAGGGCATGGTTCATGGCGGTGACACACCGCGGGGTCATGGCCGGCGCTACCGCGGTGGTGCATCTTACAATTGCATCCAATCTCCGCATCCGCTGGGGGCGGAGCACGCCTACCGCGATTTTTAAATGTGCATCATGCCACCGCAATAGCGGTCCCCATTGGCTGCAAGGGCATGGTTCATGGCGGTGACACACCGTGGGGTCCTGGCCGGCGCTATCGCTGTTTGGTTGCCATTGAGTGACATGGGTGACCGGGATGTGGGTGGTGGAGCATGACAAACGCCATCTGCAGCTATGTAGAGGGCCATCACTAACACCAATGTGTCATGTGCAGCACATGAAACACTGGCGTCAGTGGTGGGCATCGACAAAGGTTCAAATGGTGGTTGGCATGCTCCGCCACCCAATTCACGGACAGTATGTGCGTCCGCTATGGGGAATATGCAGCATCACATCGTACACTCTGTGCGTCATTGTGTTTATGGAGCACGTTTAAGGCACCTACGGACAGTTCTTGTTGTGTGTGGATCAATGGTCATTACTGTACTACGCACAGTGGACACGTACAGTGGCACATGGCACTGGATGACATTGATATGGTCTCCTGTCACAAATGTCAGCCAATGTGTAACGTCTCACACCAAATGGAACACTGTACTTCATAATGTTGAGCAATATTTACACACAATGTCGTATCTGCCACCTATGCTGACCACTATCTCACACCTGAGCCCATGTGTTACACTGAAAACCCAGATGAATTCATTTATTCAGCATGACTGTCATCATTGGAAACAGATGTCACCCTGTTGTGTTATTGCTAAGACCAATTACATGCCGCATGTAATGTCTTTGTACACACTGGCAACTCCTGCAGTGTATGTCCACATGTACAGGGGGGCTCAACCTGCTAAAGGATGACGAGTACTTCAGCACCACACCTGGCATCCGTTGCATTATTATTGTTTGTCACTTGGGTAGACGGCCAGAGCAGATGTCTTTGCTACATGTCTGCCACCTGTTACCACAGGGACCTATGTGGTAGTGTCAGGTCTGTGCTCATGTTGTTTGGACTGTTGTATGTGAATCAGTGACATGTACATTTCTACAATGGTGCTTAGCTAAACATTGTTTTTGAGTGTTGTGCTGTGTTCCGGTGCTACTCACCTGCCACCAGTGCATGTCCATTGTTCACATCAGGAATGTTGCGTTGGCAGATGGACTGCATGCACGGTTGTGGATTGTGCTAACTGTATGGAATATAGTATGCGACATTTGTCCACAGGCTATGGGTGTCCAGTATTGCCTGTACAATGTTGCAATGTGTGTGCACTGATTTGCGGGAATTGTCTGCAATGTTGGATGGTCAGCACAAGTGGCACACGTGTGCAGTGTGTTGCCACCAACACTAGTGTATGTGCATGCTATGGGGTGCTAGCCATCCTTGCTCACCATCTATTCCAGCACTGTGTGGGTGGATCACATCTGCTGGTGTATCAGGATGGAGTGGGCACCCAAGACAGGTGAGATGTACCTTGATTGTTGTGCCTGTGACACTCATCCAACTACGACATTTGGTCAATGTGAGGTACCAGTGTCCCACTACTCATGCACAGCCAGCATGTTTGTTAGATGTGGGATATTGATTGTATGCTGTGTTGGGCCTGACAGCCTGTGTGGAATGAGGGTCAGGATGCATGTCCTTTGGGACATGTGGTGTAAAATTACATCCACTGGTGTCAGGTGTCTGAGCCAGTTGTCCATATGTAATGCATACAGTCTGTTCATGCGTAGACTTGTTGGCATACTGACTTGGCATTGTCCATGTAGTGTTGTATGTTTGTGTTGTGGCACTGTTGTGTCTTGAAACAGCTGGATGTGTATCACCATGGTATGTGTTGTGGTGCACATGTGTCCTTGGGCAGTCCCTCCTTGATGCTGCATGTAAATGTCCAAAATGGGGGAAGATTAAGGGTGCATACAGGCCCTGCTGATCACGTACCTCATCTATTGTTTATGTGTGCCACATTGGCTATCTGTGTGCTTGTAGAGAGTATTGGGCAGTGGGGTAATGGTGGCCTGTTACAGTGATACACATACTCTGCACAGGCGTGACATCATCTGTCACTGTCCGACTTTGTATTCAAGTCAGCAGCAGATATGGCCTGTGTACTGATGACATTGGCACATGTATGGGTTTGGGATGTGAATGTCATCGAATTTGAGTGTGTTCGAAGTGGCACTGAGTACAAAGACAATCCCAATGATCTATCCACATTGTGTTGTTGATGTGTCCCCTGCAATTATTGGCCAAGGAGGTGTGGCAGGTACAGCAGCAACGTGGAAGCCAGCAGTGTCTCTGCTTCACACATGTCCTGTGTCATGTACACCCAAGGCTGAGTCCACCTCAGCTCGATATGTGACTCTTGGCATTCACATAGACAGTGTTCGTATTGTGTCTACTGACTGTGCAAATCCATGATAGTTGAACAATGAATCTGTCTCATGTTGGGACAACACTGAATTGCACTGTGTGCTTTCAGGGATGACAGTCAATGTTAGCGCCGTGACAGGACGGACTTTATGAATTTGTGCACATCCTAATTTATGTTGCTATGACGTGTCCCCTTTCATCTCACCTAGGAGGCGACCTAATGTGTTTCGTACCTTCACCCTGCTGGCTAACATGGAGGATACCGACATCATCAGGTGATTCCGTCTGGATCGGACAAACCTCCTGGAACTTTGTGCAATATTGGAGCCACACCTGCTTCCACGCAGGACATACCCAACAGCACTCACGGCAACGGCAAAGGTAATGGCATTCCTACATTTCATGGCTACGGGATCCTTCCAGCAAACTGTGGGCATTGCAGGGGGGATGTCCCAACCAACATTCAGCATGGTGCTACGTGATGTCCTGTTGGCTATGATGCAACACAGGGACCAATTCATACATTTCCCCAGGCGGCAGGAGTTGGCGGATGTGAAGGGCGAATTTTATGCACTTGGACACGTTCCTAATGTAGTTGGTGCAATAGATGGCACACATGTTTCCCTGGTTCCACCCCAAGCACGGGAGCATATTTACCGAAATAGGAAACATTATCATTCCATCAATGTGCAGGTGGTGTGCCAGGCAGATATGGTCATCTCACACGTTTGTGCAAAGTTTCCAGGATCAGCCCACGATTCACACATAATGCGCAACAGCATTTTACCACAGCTGATGGCCAATCTGGCGCCGGAGCGGGCATGGATTGTGGGTGAGTACAAAGGGTCGAGTCGTGTGCTGTTTGTGTGCCATGCTGTCCTCGGACACATGTCAGACACTCAATCTGTATGTGTCTTTCACACTTAGGTGACTCTGCATATCCCAACGGACCTTGGTTGCTGAGTCCACTTCGCAATCCCAGGACACCAGCTGAAGTGCGCTACAACAATGCCCATGGGAGGACACGTCGGGTCATTGAGCGAACATTTGGACTCCTGAAATCGCGTTTTCGATGCCTCGACAAGACCGGAGGGGCTCTGCAGTACTCACCCGTCAAGGTGTGTCAGATAGTGGTAGCATGCTGCATGCTACACAACCTGGCCGTGCGGAAGGGGATCCCCTTAATCCAGGATGATGATGACCAGCCACAGCCCCCACCTGCGAACACCCAAATGTCAAGTGACGAGGATAGTGGAGAGGAGGAAGGTGTCGGACAGCGTCAGCAGCTCATCAACAACTACTTCACTTGATGGTCAGTGGCAATGTCAAAACTGGCTGTTGTCTGATGATGTTGTGCTTGGTGAATATGTGTATGTGAGCTTTGTGACTACAGCATGTTGCAGAGTCAGTGCTGGCTGCAAATGTGTATGGAAAGGGATCTTTTGACACAGCTACTTGATGTCTATGTTGGTACAGTTGCTCCTTGTGACATGTGCAGATTGTCGTACCTTGATGTGCTGTGTTGTGTGATGGTTGTTAGTCCACCACCTGAGTAGCAACTGATGTTCTGTTGTGTTTTCCTAGGTCCCTTCAGCCTCTACTTGCCTGCAGAGTATCCCTGCTCCTGTGACATTGTAATCATGGGTGTGAGTTAACATACTGTGATGAACATGGAACAGTGACAACTACATTGGTGCGTTATTAGTGTTTATTTACAGTGGATACATGTGATGTAGATGTTGATATTTACAGATTTGTGAATGGTGAATAACAGATTTGTCAGTGATGGTAGATGAGACAATAGAGTATACACAAGATCAGTATGGTAACACAGTCCAACAGTCATTTGCCATTCCCACGGCATTGTGGGTGGGGACAGTCTGCAGGGTACACAGCAGGGTGAAGAGGGGTGCCATCATGGCTGGCTACTTGACTGGCTTTTGCCAGGTGCTTTGCCACGGGATGCTCCCAAGGATTTTTCGGGCGGCCCCTTGCTCTTTTGGCGGGGGGACACAGGTGCATGGCCAGTGGTGTCTGATGAGTCCCCACAGGACAGGAAGTAGATGGGAATTGCCTTACACACCTCAGGGTTGCTGTGTTTGATGTCTCTAATTTACATGTTATGCTACACACAGTTGCCTTTTCCACACATTGTATGTCTGCACAGTGATGTGCCTCATGCCATGAAGTGGAGTTACATTCATCATTTCACAATGGTGTGACCTGTGATTGGTTACCATGCCACACGTCTAGTATTAGTGATTACAATGTGAGGTTGTCATCTGACAACTGGCATGACTACAAGTTGATGTTCAGCATCTTTGCTGATTACTCTGCCTGGCAGACATTACCTGTGTGCATGGACTAGCCATTGTCATCACATGCATACCGTTGACATGTCCTGTGCTTGTATTTCTTTATACAGCAGACCATGCTAGTTTGTTTTTCCCATGGTCCTTCATGATCAGCACCCATGTACGCTACAGAGGGAAGTCTGGGTGATGCATGTCAGAAGGCCCGTTTGCTTGGACATATTTGTTGAGAGTCACAGTTCTGTTTCTGTCACAGTTACGTACGCTGAGCTGTCTGCATCCTGTCAATGGCTGTGCTTTTCTTTTCTATTTTTGTGTGAAGTAGAGCCTCGTGTTGTCATGTGTCTCAATGCTTTTGGTGAGTGATGGTGGGGTGCATGCACTGTCTGATTACCTGTGCAGTGTTACTTTGGTTTTTACTTTCAGACACATGCTTCTGGGTGGGGTGCTCCATCCTGCTGAGGGTGGGAGAGGTGGGCCTGTTGGGAGTGGTTGTGCTGCCTCCAGATACACATTCCCCATCCCTGTGAAGATGGCTACCTACCTGTTAGGTGGTGGGGGAGCGTTCAATGGCTGACACATGCTTCTGGGTGGGGTGCTCCATCCTGCTGAGGGGTGGGAGAGGGGGCCTGTTGGGAGTGGTTGTGCTGCCTCCAGATACACATTCCCCATCCCTGTGAAGATGGCTACCTACCTGTTAGGTGGTGGGGGAGCGTTCAATGGCTGACACATGCTTCTGGGTGGGGTGCTCCATCCTGCTGAGGGGTGGGAGAGGGGGCCTGGTGTGTGTTGTAGTGCTTTTTGTCTGTACACATGCAACCCAGTTGATTTTGTTTAGCTTTGTGCTTTATCAGGTTGAGTGGTGGTTACATCTGTGTGACCTGTTTTGGGTATTGTGGGGCAGACGAATGTCCTTTGGCCTAGGGGTTGTAGGTTTGAAGTTGTGCAAGATGGTACATGGCAATGTGATGATATACATTGGTTTGTACTTACCAGCTTCCAGTCCCCCGCGGATTCCTTCAAGACTCTCTGGATGTAGGATTCCAAGGACCTTCTCCTCCCACGGACTGTATGGTTTGGGTGGGATGGGAGTGCCTCCACCAGTCACGTCAGCCAGCTGACGGTTCTTGGCCCTCTTCCTCTTCACCACGGTCTTCAGGTCATGCCACCGCTTCTGTATTTCCTGCTTGTTGCGGGGGGTGGTCCCTACTGCATTGACCTTATTGACTATCCTCACCCACATTTGGGTTCTTGTGGCTAATGGGGTGTGTTGGACCATGTTACCATGGAGTTGTGGTTCAACTCTTATTATCTCATCTACCGTGACTGCAAGCTCTGAATCAATGAATTTTGGCATTTTGTGTGGTGCCATGGTGTGTGCTGTGCAGATGTTCTGTGGTGCAGTTGTGTGGGTGATGTGGGTGTTGTAGGTGGTGTAGGTGGTGTGTGTGTTGTGGTGGTGATGTGTGCAGGTTTGCCTCTCCTTTGCTCTCTGGGGTTGGGACCTTCAGTTGTGGAGTGTAGCAAAGGATTGTGGTCAGGGAGGGGCTGGTTTTATGCTCGGCTATGGGGGGTGTGGCAAGCTGGTATGTTGCTGTCAGGTGTGTTGTGTGTGTTGTCCTGGGATTGGTTATTTTGAAATTTCTGGGGCACTTTTGGTTTGTATTGGGGCATGTCTACTTCACTGTGTGCATTGTTTGTATTTGTTTTCGTGTTTTTTCTACGTCCGCCATTTTTTTTGCGGATCCTCCGCAGCGGTTACTAGGCAGCGGTGGCTATGCTGCAGCCCTTCCGCCGCCTATCGGATTCATCACTGTTCGCGCACAAGGCGGTCGGATTCAACGGTAGGTACCATGGTGGTAACGGGGATGTCATAATGTCACGGGCGGTTACTCCGTGTGCATGGCGGCGGTTCTTGGCTTTTCCGCTGAGAATCCGGCCGTTGCGGTCGGATTTTCAGCTGGTCCGGCGAGTGCGGGCGGTTTTCGTTGACTCCCGCCGCCGCGGACGGATTATTCTGCCGGTTCATCATAATGTATCCGGCGTTTTTCCCGTTGGCCATGCGGGCGGACTTTTGCCGCTACCATGGCGGTCGGTATGCTTTTCCGACCGCCATCGTAATCGGCCCCTAGTGAGGATTCCCGTACAACTCCCTGCCTGAATCAGAAGCTGCTCTTGTGAGCGGTTTACTTAACTTTTATTTTTTTTCAGAAACGGTATTAGGATTCCACTGTCTCCATTCCTAAGTGCTTTTCTCTGTATAATGGTACTAGGCTTTTGAAATGTTATGTTTGATCAGTGAGGCATCCACAGAGTGAGAAACTTGCATCTGATTTTTCTGGGGCAGCAGAGCTAGGCCTCTCATCTGTTTGAACTAAGCACCAATTAAGCAGTGAAAATTGGTAGAAGGTGCGGGTTTCCAGTATCTGAGGAGTAGCTCTGAAGGTGAGAGATTAGATAAAGAGAGGCGGCCCCTCTAAGAACACAGGGTGTCCTGGAGCCTTGACACTCCAGGAATGGTCAATGTGTGAAGAGAAGTCAGTCTTTGGAAAGAATGGTGAAGTCTCTCAGGCGGAGTTTAAATGTCTCAGCTGTTCCTAGTGGAGTGGGGTGGGTGCTTTTAGGAATCCTCCGTCTCAGCGCAAGCCAGCTCTCTTTTTGTCTTCAGCAGCATCCACACGTTTCTGACAGTCTTCACCTCCTACTGTATAAAGTTCATAATGCGGCTTAGAATGAAAACTGTCAAAGCATGGTAAAAAGTAGAGTGCGGTAGGATTTTTACCTTACTTATCTTACTTACTGGACCATGAGATACATAGATTTTTAATTTTCCTCAGACCCCACTTTACAACTTTAAATTATACCAGGTTTCTGTGAGTCTTCTTGCCTTATCCTTTGACTTCAAACCTAACAAACCAACAACGACCTTGATTCTGAAAGGACATTGGGGTATCATCTACGTACATAGCTCAATTTATTTAAGGTCTTGCTGCCGAGATGTGTGAGATCTCCATGTCGGAAGCCCAGCCTTTCATAGTGCATAAAATGAGTACCAGTTTTAAATGCATAACAATAATTAATTATAGAGTGTTTCAAATACTCACTTTGTGCTCATATTATTTTCACTACAATTCTCCAACGACAGGCAAATGATAAAGTACCCCTCTTTTTCGTGGCTGGTGTTCTTGTGGATAGAAAAAAGTTTTTGTCTAAGCAATTGATAGCCACATATAGGGTCTATGTTAATGACATTACCAGGAGGTCTTCTGTCCACATATAGGTCATTAAACTGCAGATTTTATTAAGGGGCAGCTGCAGCACTAACACTCTTGGTCAATATTCCACAGGCGCAAATGTATTCAGGACCAATAATCATATTGTGTGAGCAGTGTTTCCTTGGCACTGGGTTTGCAGCTGGTTAGCAATTAGATAAAGGAGCTCTTGGAAACCTCTTTAAATATGCGCTCACTCCGCAATATCCTCCTTCCTCTGGATTAGCACTACAGGGTGTTCTATTCAACCATGGATGCCAGTCTATGCAACATCAAATGCTGCAGAAGGAACACGTAATTGCCTTGTGGCAATGGATCTCCTGCTGGCGCATAGTCTGTTGACTAGTGATCCCTTCCATGAAGCCTAGTATGAGTTTTTCCTATCTTTTTTTCTAGGCCCAAAAATATATTAAAGTTACCTGGGGGGGCATGTTTTTATTTCCTTTATGGTTTGATGAGTAACATCTGGAAGCATGGTCACTTTATATGTGAAGAAAGTTCTTAGAGTATTTAACAGTGAATAAAAGGCAGTGGGATCCACATCTGAAGGCACAGAATTATAAATAAACAATAGCAATGTAACACCCTAAATCCCCCAGGTTGGAAGCCAGGTGACTAGCATGCTTAGTTATTTGTAAGTTAGAAATTGTCCATGAGGGAGCTGAAATATGTCAACCATTTCTGTAAATTCAGTACGCCATCATTAAACAGGTTTTCCAAATATTCCATCCCTACCTCTTTACAAGTGATATATCCCTTTTGAATATTAGTTAGGGCACACCCTGCACATCTTTTTCTAATATGTCATGCAAATCTAGGGGCCAATTCCGATTCGGGCCGGAAAACATACCGACCGACTCGGTACGGGAATGTTGTCCGACCGACACGTACCGGCGCTGCCCGACCCGCGTAGTACGATGAAATGCATGTGAATCACGACCGTCTCGTACGGAACACAAGCCGAACAAACGAACCGCACGGAAACAAGCTATCCGGCTGGGAAACTACACGCACCAGGAATGAACCCGACCGAAACGTACCCGCGAACTCCGACCCGCGCAGTACGATGCAATGCGTGGAAAACCAGACCGAGTCGCACGGAGCCCAAGCCGTACGACCGACACGCATACAAAACCCAGTCGAAGCAACCCAATACTCCGCAACCGACGTGTACGCCGCACATGAAACCCAGCAGGAACACAGCTTGAAAGACTCGGAGAAGCCCGCACGAGCCAACTGCAGCGTCCTACTCGGTCAGTGGAACGTCTCCTACATGCCTAAAAAACTCAAAGGAAAAAATCCCCAAAAAAAGGGCCAAACAAGCAATGACAAAGTCAATAAATACAGGGGGGAAAAAACATGGAACAAGGACACACCCACAACTCCACCCATATAAAGGCCACAAATCCCTACCATGATCCTTTGCAAATTCAACTGACCTGCCAGCACAGAACAACATTAGACAGCAACCACAGACACACTCACAACTCATCCATCACACAAGCCACACACCATTAGCACCTCACAAATAGCACCCTCACATACACCCAGCAAAACCTACACTCACCCACCCTCACTTGCACACTCACACACACATCAATCCCCACCACCACCCATCACCATGCCCCCAAAGAAGAATCCAAAGTTCCTAGACAGTGAATTGGAAGTCCTGGTAGATGAGATCCTCAGGGTAGAACCACAGTTGTTTGGTACATTGGTCCAACAGACCCCCATGTCGCAGAAAACCAAGATGTGGGAAAGGATCGTCGACAGGGTGAACGCACAATCACCATGTTTGCGCACAAAGGAAGACATCCAGAACAGGTGGTATGATGTGCGCAGGAGGGTTGAGGACCTACTCAAGAAGGATTACGCCGTGAGTCAGCGCACCGGCAGTGGCCCTCCTGCCAAACCACTATACCTCAGGCCCTGGGAGGAGAAGGTGCGGGCCATCCTACCACCAGTGAGCATATATGGACTATCAAACATCCCTGAGCCTGGTGAGTACACAACCAATATACACAATATTGTGTGACAATACACACACATCACTGTCAAGGGGATAGTCAAACCATGCACCCTTAGCAAATCCACAGCAACCAAAAGATAATCATCCCAAGATGTGTATGTTAGTCAGATAAACACAATACATGCCATCTCATAGTGACATGTAACTGTGTCATGACATGTACAAACCTAACAACAAATAGAGCAAGGCAGTGGCACAAATATAACCAACAAACACAGTCAGATATTTTGCCACCACTAGAACACCACCTCACAGGGCAGCTCACTGAAAGGAAGGAATTCTGTGTATGCTGGTGAAGTGAGTGTAGGCAATAGCATGATGGGAGTTGTAGTCACAGATATTGGTCACCCTCACAATTTGCACATCAACACCACTCTGAACCATGCTCACATCACAGGGAGTGGAAAAGAACTGACAAGATGGCTGACACTGGGTACTGCTGTGGGGAGCACAAGGCCCTGCTGGGAACTGTGCAACAACCAACAGCAGGACACCACTGCCTGACATCCTGAAAGCCAACTTGCACTCCCTGCAATGGAAGCACGTTCCATGGTGGGATATCTGGCTGGGTGGGAAGGAGGACTGACAGCTCTGACCATAGTTACCAGCAGCTTTTCTCACACACCCCCTTAACACAAACTCCACACAACTCACCTGGGAGAATGCATTGCCTCACACTCTAATTAAATATCCCACAAAGAACTACCACACTGGGTTATGCTGTGTGAAGCATAGGGACACTTTTGGGACTTGTAGCCAAACAAACGCGAGGACAACACTGTCAGCCATCCTGTCAGCACAGGCACACTAACCCACAGGGAAGCAGAGTCAAAAGGAAGGAAGTATGGGCATGCTGGGAAGGGGGTGTAGGCAATAGCATGATGGGAGTGGTAGTCACAGCTCAACATCCCCCACCCACATGGCCCAGCAAGCTCACACTGAAGCATGCACACCTCACAGGGAGTGAAAAGCCACTTCAAAGATGTCTGACACTGGCCTCAGCTGTGGGGAGCACAAGGCCCTGCTGGGAACTGTGCACCAACAAACAACAGGACCACACTGTCAGCCATCTTGCCATTGCTGTCACACTCACACACAGTGAAGTCCACTCAAAAGGAAGGAATTATGGGCATGCTGGGAAGGGGGGGTAGGCAATAGCATGATGGGAGTGGTAGTCACAGCTCAACATCCCCCACCCACATAGCCCAGCAAGCTCACGCTGAAGCATGCACACCTCACAGGGAGTGAAAAGCCACTTCAAAGATGTCTGACAATGGTGCTCTGTTGTGGGGAGTACCAGGCTCTGCTGGGAACTGGGCACCAACCAACAGCAGGACACCACTGACTGACATCCTGAGAGTCAACCTGCACCCACTGCAAGGGTGGCATGCTTCATGGTGGGATAACTGGGCTGGGGGGAGAAGGAGGTCCGGATGTCAACCAAATACCACCAATGCTGGTCATGCACACAACTCAACATCCACATTGAAATGCATCAGGTTGGCAGGACAATGAGCCACACCAATATCAACCTCTGACTGTGACAACTTAGGCCGCATCCAGAGGTACAGTCACAACTGTCATGTGTTTGAACCATTGATGCCTGCAGAAACATAACATACATTGTGTGTCTCTTCCAAAAACAGGTGATGATGGGGAAACAGCAGCAGATGAGGCGGAGTCCCTGTCCCAGGCTCCGGGGGACCTTGAGCTCTCTGGTGTGGAACTGCCTCTGCCCTCATCGGATGGCGAAGACCAACCTGGCACCTCCGGTGTGAGTCATCATGCAGCACCAGCAGGACCACCATCTGCACCCCCTGCACCCATTCCTCCAACATCTGCCAACACACAGACCACCCCCGCCGACACGGACAGACCAAGGACACTGAATGACAGCAGCACAGGGACCACAGCCCACCGTGAAGCAACGGACAACAACCCCAGTACCAACCCCCAAGGGGGCCGAGGGTCACCTGTGCGTGCCACGGCAGCTCCCACACGTGTGGCCAGGGGTGGTGGGAGGGGTGGTAGGCAGAGGTCGCTGTTTGCAGAGGGGTCTGGACTGCATGATGACCCACAACTGGCACGCATTGCTGATGCGTACCAGAATAGCACCGTAGAGGTCAGCCAGGTAGTGGGGATCCTCAAGGACATTCAACAGCAGCAGGCTGCCCATCATGCCCGCTTGGACTCCCACATGTCCCGTGTGGAGACACACATGTCCCGTGTGGAGACACACATGTCTGGCATGGAGTCCAAGTGGGACACATTGGAAGAACTGACAGCGGTGCAGAGGGACATATTGACATGCCTCCGCCAGATTAGCACCAACATGTCCACACCTCCCTGTGTGCCCACAACATCTGGTGCCGCAACAACTGCAACTGCCACAGGGAGGGAGGATGACTCTGGTGGAGAGTCCTCTGCACCGCAGCGGCCTGCACGTGAGGGTCCCCCAGAAAGAAGAGGGGTCGTCCGAGGAAGGACAACTGAGAGGCCGATGGCCATGTACATCCCCAGGAACCCAACACCTGTTCTGGAAATTCTCCTTTGTGTGCAAACTGTTCACCCTGTCGAATGCAACACAACTCTCCCACATGACATGGGGAGTTTAAGTTGGACTAATGTATCAGATGACTGTGGACTTTACTCAGGACATTTCTGCTACCAACACTTCCAACTCATCTGGGAACTTTGGATTCCAATACCAATGTACAGCACCCACCATCCTGTGCACTATCCTCACACATGTATGTAAATAAACTCACTAATACACCATACTTGCCTCTGTTGTGATTCCAACGTTGTTTTTGTCATGGAGATGATGATCTGCTAAATGACACTGTGCATGCTAACTGCCACAGCAAGTTCAACACCGTCATGTGAGTCATGGCAACGTGACACATATGAGGGAGACACACCACTAGGGCTACACAACACATAGACACCAGGGCCATCTGACTCATCGCCTACACTGATGTTGCCAGGAAATACAGTGGAATGCACAGACACCACACCTATTCAGAGTCTGTGTTAACTAGCCCACAGGTGCAGTAAGCAAATGTCAGTCAGATGTGTGACCACAGACAACGCACATCCCAAAGTGAAGCACAGGTTTATTACACATTTGTAACATGTTGTTTCCACTACAAATGCAAGGTAATCCCACGTGGCAGTGGCCACACAGTCAAAAAGTGTAGAAGAAATAAAGTCCAGGGGTGTGTGGCACATCACCTGTAGGGAAACGACTGCTGCCACCCTGAAAGCTGAATCATGGTGTTGGGGGATCCAAGTTGACCAAACAACTCTGTAAGCACCCTGTGAAGGACAGACATGACACACAGTCAAAAGCACTGAAGAACAGGACAGAACTGCAATACTCATGCCCAATACATGTCACAAGATACCTACACAAAACCAAGTTAGCATGTCAACACTGTTGGGGAGTACAGACTACCTGTAAGGACACATCGCTGCACGCATCCAGTCAAGTAGCACATGGCCACACTCAAACAGCACCAGAGCACCACCCACACATATCATGCAAACTCACATCATTGACATGACATCTCTGGATACTCACATTCAGCTGAAGAAGTTGGTGATGAGCTGTGTGCGGACATCACCCTCATCATCATCATCATCACTGGCATCGTGGCCCAGGCCAGGATCCTCCACAGGTGGCGGATGTTGGTCATCGTCATCCAGGATGAGAGGCAACTCCTTCCGCACTGCCAGGTTGTGTAGCATGCAGCAGACGATGACAATCTTGCACACCTTTGCTGGGGCATATGGGAGGGCCCCTCCTGTCTTGTCTAGGCAGCGGAAGCGGCTCTTCAGGAGACCAAATGTCCGCTCGATCACTCTCCTGGTCCGACCATGTGCCTCATTGTAGCGCATCTGGGCTGGTGTCACAGGGTTCCTGAGGGGTGTCAGCAACCACGGCATGTTGGGGTATCCGGAGTCACCTACAGACAGACAATTGCACATTAGCTGAGTTGGAAAAGAGGGCGGAATACAACATAGCAGAACACACACAATGGTACAAAGTCAGTACACACCGACAAGCCAGGCACCCTGGTTCTGCATCTGTGACATCATCCTCGGGATGCGACTACTCCTCATCACGTAGGCATCGTGTGCCGAACCGGGGAAACGGGCACACACATGTGAGATGCTCATATCTGCAAGACATACCACCAGAGCATTGATCGAATGATAATGTTTCCTGTATGCCTGCTCATGTGCCTGTGGTGGTACCAAAGCCACATGTGTCCCATCAATGGAGCCAATGACATGTGGCATCCTCCCCAGGGCATAGAAGTCACTCTTGACGTCAGTGAGTTGTTGACGTTTAGGGAAATAGATGTACTGGTTCAGGTATCTCAACATTGCCTCCAAAACATCGCGTAGCACACGGCTGAACATGGTCTGTGACATCCCACCAGCAGACGCCACAGTGTGTTGAAAGGTACCGGTGGCAAAGAAGTGTAGGGCTGCCATCACCTTCACCTTGGGGGTCAGCGCTGTAGGGTATGGCCGGCCAGGTTGCAAATGTGGGGCCAACCGCACCGCCAATTCCTCAATCAGCGCCCTGTTGAAGCGGTACCGTCGGATGCAGTCACGTTCCACCATCGTTGCAAGGTCAGGGAATGGTCTATGGACAGCTGGTGCCCTGCAGTGCATAGGTGAAGAAAGAAAGATTGTCAGTCACCCCACATATGTGCCATTGACCATACTCAATATCACATGATACATCATTACGAGACACAAGTACCTGATGTGTGTGCCGTTCTGTATGGACATATATGGCACCTACATGGCCAACATCTAACATCACAGTTCAACATGTGTTGACAACAAGTTCCAGGTTGTGCTATGGGAAATCATTAGGCTGTGTCACAGTACCCATTTACTGCTGTCACGTTCCAAACACACACCACAGTGACATGTCAGGACAGATGTGCCACAGGCATCACAGCTCATTGACAGGTAGATTCCCAGGGACCCTGTATTGCCACATGGACACTGGCATGACATGGCGTATCATGTACACGTCAGCAAAACAACCATGACTCCCACAGGTAGTGGCCCCTGTTGCCTCTGCAGGACAGACATGGACGTCTGTGACACACACACACGCACAACATCAAAGTCCATGCACAAACAACGTGGATGTGGAGACTGTCTCCCATTGTGCACATGGAATCAGAGACATCGGAAACACAACATGCACACAGACTGTGGAGGGCCATCACTATTGTGGCAATGGGTCACCCTGTGACGTACATACCTTCCCACATGGGACTCAGGGGGTATGTGACATGACATACACATACACAACCTGGAAATGTGACCATGCCACATGCTCTGAAATGAACAGTTGCACATCACAGTGGTCATGTGCACAACACACAAAGTATTCTGTCCCCATGAACACATGCACAGCCTGTTAGTGGCTGCCCCCAAGTGCCACCCAAAAAACCACATGTTGACCCCCATACACAGAAAAGGTAATGCAGCCTTACATGCCTTAGGATACAGTGTGGACAGGCTGTGGTGTTGTAGGTGTGCCCCTGAGTCCCTGGCAAGTAAATGTGGCTGGCATACGTTCACCAGTGACAAGCATGGTGACATATGCGAGTGACTTGTACAGGGACGTGTCGTACAGCAATGGACCGATCCGTGCGCACGCATTGGCCATTGCATATGATGTGAGCCGATACGCGTTGTACAGCAATGGACCGATCTGTGCGCTCGCATTGGACATTGCATATGATGTGAGCAGATACGCGTTGTACAGCAATGGACCGATCGGTGCGCACGCATTGGACATTGCATATGATGTGAGCGGATACGCGTTGTACAGCAATGGACCGATCGGTGCGCACGCATTGGACATTGCATATGATGTGAGCGGAGACGCGTTGTACAGCAATGGACCGATCGGTGCGCACGCATTGGACATTGCATATGATGTGAGCGGATACGCGTTGTACAGCAATGGACCGATCGGTGCGCACGCATTGGACATTGCATATGATGTGAACGGATACGTGTTGTTTTTCAAATACGCGTTGTACAGCAATGGACCGATCGGTGCGCACGCATTGGACATTGCATATGATGTGAGCGGATACGCGTTGTACAGCAATGGACCGATCGGTGCGCACGCATTGGACATTGCATATGATGTGAACGGATACGTGTTGTTTTTCGAAATACGCGTTGTACAGCAATGGACCGATCGGTGCGCACGCATTGGCTATGGCCTGACATGGTAACGGACGCGTTTTCGAACCTTTAACGAGTCGGATGCAGTGAATTCAGTTGGCCACCCACAACAATGTTGCAAATTAATGGGTGTCATGAAGTTGAACTTTTGAAGGATGCTGTGGGCGTGTATAAGTGGTGCAATTCCATGGATTGGCCAGATTCAGAAGATGCAAACGACTTGGACCTATCACTTTGGACACATGGGACAGTATCTGCCTCTGCAGCACACATATAATGCTGGCTGTTCCCCTGAGAGCTCACTTGCCTGCACTACATGCTCCAGGACGACATCTGCCACTACCACTGCTGCTGTCTCTGCATCCTCTGGCTACTGCAATGGCACGTACTGTGGATAGAGCCCCAGCCTTCAGCACTGAGGAGAACCAGGCCCTGCTGGACAGCCTCCTTCCACAGTACAGCAAGCTGTATGGGAAACCAGGGGAGCAGGTGAGTGTGCTGTCCACTGCCTTACTAATTGTGCATGTTGTCTGACTAGCAAGACGTACAGTGTGTACACCAGTGGCTAGCATGCTCACTGAGTAGTTGTCACCCCCCAAAGTGTGTAGTCACATGCACTGAACAGGTATAGTGCAGTAACAGTGCATTCCAACAAGGTTTTACTTCCCAGGCAATGATACCATTTAGTAACTGCTGGCAAACTGTTCATAGCCATAGTTGCACTACCTGTGTAGATCATATGCCCCTGTGATTGAGACATGTATATCCAACTGTGTGATGCACGGAAATGTTGCATGTGTAGTAATGGCCTTTTCACTTTGTCATCCTCACAGGTTGATGCCCACCAGAAGCAGGAGATCTGGCTGACCATCGTCCGGGCAGTACGATCTGTGGGGGTCTACAGGCGCAGGATCCGCAACTGCCAGAAGAGGTGGCAGGACCTTCGGGGCTGGACCCGGAGGATCGCAAGGGTCCAGCTGAAGCTGTCGCCTCCTCGCAGGAGGGGCGGACACCGGACCCTGACCCCCACATGCTCCGGATCCTGGCGGTGGTCTTCCCTGACCTGGATGGGCAGCTGAAGGCCAGACAGCAGCAAGGAGGGGGTAAGTGCTAGCCTCAACTGTGTACTATGACTGACATGCTCTATGCACTCCTTTAGCCTGGTTCCACTTCCACAGTACAACTGTCATGTCGTCCTGGACTCATGTCCCTCACTTGTGTCATGCCCCCTCCTCATCTGATACACAGGTGTGGCCCTTACAGTCTGTGACTTAGGTCACTTGGGTACTGTGTACTTGCAGTTACCTGTGGTTCAAGTTGGGGACAGCATCAGTTACAGGAACTTTGTGGTGGGCTGCATGGGTGGTACAATTGCTCACATTGCCTGTGATCTGACATGTACTCTGGGTATGGCTTTAATATGTGTTCCAATTGCTGCTCTGACTCACCACATGTCTGGGGTATGTGCCACACACCCATGCTGCTGCAGAGACCAAGGTAGGGGCCTCAGAAGTATGTACATCATGTGTGTGACACATGCATAGCCACCTGCCTAGTGTTCAGGGTAATACCATGTTGCACATGGACCAGGACTGTAATGCCTACTCCGTACATCGAAGGCACTCTGTTCTCCCACTCCCGTGTGTCAGCATACATATTGGGCATTGTGAAGAGTGCACTCAGGTGTGTGCCTCTGTGTCACCGTGGTGTGGCCTTGCTATTTGGACTCCTGGAGTGTTTAACAATTTGGGGTGGCCAGCCATCTGAGTTATGACTATGGGATCTGCACATAGGTCAATGCATAGGTCTCTGATCCCTTGACTGTGCACAATGTTGTATGAAACATTGAGATGCCGGCAGCTTTGGTTCATTCTCATCAGACGGTGAAGTGCTCATGTGTATGGATTTGTGTTTGCAGTCACTCAAATGTCTCATTTGATTGAGGTGGGATCATCTCAGTCCTCATGATGTGGGTGGCCAGGGGTGCACATGTGCACCTGTCAGCTACAGGGCTTACATTTCTAAAACTCCCCTGATTGTGACACAGTGCAGACTGGTGTTGTGTGTATGCACTTCCCCTGTGACAGGAGACAGTTATGACTGACTTGCCAGACAGGCCTGTGCCATGACATTCCAATCGCAAAGGGTGATCCAGCAGTGGTGTGATATGTCCTGCATGCACACCATTGTTGCATTGTCTATCAGGACATGAGGACATCATTGTGTCTGGTGATGGAACCAAAACCCGCATATCAACAGAGACTTTGCCCATCACTTTTCCTGACACATGTACTGAGTCAGTGGCAGGAGATGGCATGTGTTTGGAGTGACACATTTCCATATATACTCTTGGATGTCCAACAACTGTGTATGTGGTGCATGTGTGCACATATGATTAGTCGCATACAACAGGCAGCAGACAGATGGGTGCATGGACAGGTAGGATATGTGTGGCATGACTGACTGTCAGGCAGACAATGGGCTTCTTGAAATCAGTGTCAGCACGAATTGCAATGTCTAGCAAATGATGGCAGGGCTTGCTCTGTGATGTGCTGTACTTACTGTGGTGTGTGTGGTCAGTACAGGTGACTAATGTTGCTCTGTTTATCCTGATTGTTTGCAGATACATCCACGGCCACAGGAGGAGACAGCTCCATGGACCAAGAGGAGCGGCAGAGCCAGACTGGGTCCACTGCATGGGAGACCGAGGGACCCAGTGGCACGGAGGGTGAGGGGAGCCACACTGAGGATACCTCAGCTACGACCACCTCGGCTGGGGAAAACAGCATCTCCAGTGAGGACTCCCTTGTGGAGGCGGGTGTCAGCAGACCAGAGGCAACGTCAAGCAAGTCTGTCCCCGCCACCACCACCATCTCCACCCTCCCATCTGCTCCCATCCCACATGTCCGTGGAGGCTCCCGTGTAGGGGAGCGTGTCTCCTTCATGCCAGGCACTGCACCCCCTGCCTCTGTCCCCCCTGCTGCCCTGAGTGTGGAGTCTGTGGACTTGCTGAAACAGATCCATGTAGGGCAGACATCAATTCTGAGTGTCCTCCATGCACACACGGGTCTTTTGACACAACTGGTGTCATTCATGGAGGGCATGTCATCTGGCATGTCTGCCCTACATCGGACCAATCAGTCCATGGCCTCCTCACTGACGGCAGCAGTGTCCCTCCTGCAACAGTCCCTCGCCCCTCCTACCTCTGCCCCATCCACAATACCCAGCACCCTACCTGTTCCAAGCACACACGCACCGGCACGCACCAGCACAGACACAAGCAGCACACAGACACACACACCAAAATCCAGACGCACACGCACGCACAGTCAGGGGACTGATACCTCACTCACAGGGGCTGGGGCCCAGACACACACACACGCATCCACGAGCACTGCGCAGTCCTCAGATGCCTCTCCCTCCAAAAGCCCTTCCCTTGCCTCACCTGCAACCCCCCCTCCCAGAAGCTCTTCCTCTGTGAGCTTGGCCTCTTCCCCACAGATACACCTGACACGAAGTCCAGGCGGAAGAGGCGACCACCACACACAGAGGGGAGTGCCCCTCACACCCGGACACCCTCCCCCAGGCACAGGCAGACAGAGGACCCCATTCGTAAGTCCCCCGGACCAGGAAGGGCAAGACCCCACCACCACCACCACGCAGCTCCACCACACAGTCTCTCTCCTCCATCCCCCAGGCCACCACTGCACAGGTTCCACCGCCACACCCTGCCCCAGGTTCCCCCACACACCGATACTGCATCCCCAAACTGCTTAGGCCCTCCCCCCCTACCACTTGCTCTTCCACCCCCAAACCAGACGCTCTGCCTGTTTGTGCCACTGGTGTGGAGACCGGGTCCCCCCCTCTGTCCTGCCCACCTCATCTGCCCCCCTTCCACTCCCTTGGAGTTGTGCACTGCAGTGGAGTCCACAACCACCCCGTCTGACTCGGGCACTGCGGTGGGGACCCAGTCCACTCCATCTGACCGGCCCACTGCAGTGGTTGCAGCACCCACAACATCTGAGTTGTGCCCTACAGTGGTGCCGGCCCCCACTGAGTCAGACACCTCCACTGCAGTTGCCGGTGACACTCCTGCACCCACCACCCCTTCACTGCCTCCTTCTGGCATCCCCTGATCCTGTCCCTGCGGTGCCTGGCCTGCCCCTTGTATGCCCCTCCGAGGGGGATGTCCCCTGTCCGTAGCAGTGCAGGCAAGCAATGGGTGACAAGTTGTCACGTATCACCCTGTTGGGACTGTGTATTTGGACTGGCCATTGGCCTTAGTTTCTTTTGGACTTAAAATTTTAATTTAACATTTGCTGAATAAAGCCTCTTTTTGTTTAATTGTGGTTTTTCTTTGGATGTACATGATGTAGATGAGTATCATCATGCATTTGCAGTTGTAATAGTGTTCAGATCAGGACAATGAAGTGTTGCTGTGATGGACTCCATGTGGTCCATGGGATATGTGTCCTAATGTAGTCTGGATCTATAGCATCCTTTGCTGCAGTCTGAGGGTGTAATGTTCAGCATTTGACACATGGATGTACGTTTTGCATTTGTAAATTACCATCTTTGGCTTACACTGATGCACATCTGGTGTGCTTACCACTGTTCAATGTTTCTATTTCCCTGACTGTGTGCCCATCTCCACTGGACATGCAGTTTAGCACATCAATGTTGAAGGACTCATCTGTGTATACAGTGCAACTTGCTTGACACGTGTTTAGGGTGTATGCAGATGACTGACGTGACACTCCCGTACCCAGGCTGATGTGAGCAGAGCCTTCAGTGTGTTGTAGTTGTTGACTCACTGACCGAGTGTTCTGCTGACATGTTTGAGTCGTGCACAGACAAGGTTT
This sequence comes from Calotriton arnoldi, assembly GCA_963921515.1. Lineage (NCBI taxonomy): Eukaryota > Metazoa > Chordata > Amphibia > Caudata > Salamandridae > Calotriton > Calotriton arnoldi. The sequence goes on from CAWUFW010019452.1 coordinate 151,954, forward strand.
GGCACAGCGGACCTTCCACAGGAGTGGAGTGCCCTCATGGCAGTGTGTAATCCCGTGACATTGGCTGGGCCCGTGTTGTGTGTTGTGTGAGCATGTCTGTGTGTGTTCCCTTCCCTTTTCCTACACAGGCTGTGTCCCTAGGGATGTTCCTGTTTGTGATGCTTGCTGAGTTGTCCTGTGTTCATCCAGCATCTTGGACCTGGTTTCTCCGGGATGTGGGTGCATGGCAAACTAATGTTCATGAGGTTGTCATCCCTAGTTGTCTTTGTTGTCAGGGCTGGGGATGTGGGCAAACGCAGATGGGACACAGTCAGGATTCCCCTTGGCACTCGTGGGTTACACAGGTCATGTAATTTACAGTTTGTGGTAGCTTTCAGTGATTGTGACACGTTGTGTGTGTGACTGCTGCCACTCCTCAGGGTCAGAGCTGCAATGTTGGAAGTTGTCTATGTGTGTTCTTTGTGTGTCATCCTTGGCTTCTTCATTGGTGTGTGACTGTGGCCGGGATCCCATTGATTGGGGTGGATTTCACGTCATGCCCATGTACGGCGTACTGTGCAGTGTGTCAGACATTCACGAGTCTTGTTGACTGGCCATGTGTGATGGGTTTCACACCTTAGTTCCCACCACCCCCCCTGGGATTGTCATGGGTGCATGTGCAATGTCACCAGTCCATGTGAGCTTCACAGCTGCACATTGGTGGAGATTAAGGTGTGTGGTGTTGAGTGTGAGCAAATGTGAGTTGTTGCACGGCTAGACCCCTACCTCCATATTGGCCTTGGCTGACAGGCCGTGCTGATTTATTTGTGCTTGTGTAGGTGTGATGGTAGTTAGTTGCTCTGGACACATGGCTGTGGTTCACTGTGTGAACGACATCTACCTTTGTCATCACAGTGGGATTATCATGCAGGCTAGTGTCACCACAATGCGGTGTCCCTGGGAGTAGTGCTGTGGTGGGTCTGTCTCTTGCTGTGTTAGTTGCTCTTCCTACAAGCTTGTGTGACATGTGTAATTTGGGCTCCCTCTCATCTAACAATGCCTGATTGCCCACATAGGGATATCCGATCCATGAGTTACTTTTGTGTGGCACAGTATACACATCTGTGTAATTGGGATTCAGGCCTCCTCATGTGTTGTGTGGTTGCCTGGGGACACTGGCACACCCCCCCATCACCTGTTGTGTTTGATATGCAGTGTGAGGCTGCCTGTTTGTGTTTGTGCATCTGCACCACTGCATTGGCATATCTTTAGTGTTGCATTGGCTGTATGTTGTTTGGTGGATTTCCCCTGCTGTCCCTGGGACTCCTAGGTCATCAGTCAGCACAATAATCATGGTTTGTATGTCCCATTGCTGCCATGGTATGGTATTTGTTCACCTCACATCTACAGTCTCCACAGGATATCTACATTTGTGTGTCCATTGGCGCAGATATGTGGGTCTGCATTATGATGGTCACTTCTGTCATTGTGTAATTGATAGATGTTGACAATGTCGGCCCCCATGGGTGATGTTTGTCTGCACATGGCCAAAGGTATGTCTTATTTGCACTGCACTGTTTGCCTCACCCAATCTATGTTGCTATGGGACACAAGCACTACTTTGCCACTGATGTGTTTGTTGTTGTGTGACCAGGAATCATCCATGCTGTTTGGCAGTTGCAGCTTTTTCCATGACAACACTTACCTTTTGGTCACTGTGATGATGGGGCTTTAGACCCCATTGCCACAATGTTCAATTGGGCTTCAGCTATGGACCCCACACTTACATTTTGGACACTGTGATGAAGGGGGTTTAGACCCCATTGCCACAATGTTCAAAATGTGCTTCAGCTATGGACCCCACACTTACATTTTGGACACTGTGATGAAGGGGGTTTAGACCCCATTGCCACAATGTTCAAAATGTGCTTCAGCTATGGACCCCACACTTACATTTTGGACACTGTGATGATGGGGGTTTAGACCCCATTGCCACAATGTTCAAAATGTGCTTCAGCTATGGACCCCACACTTACATTTTGGACACTGTGATGAAGGGGTTTAGACCCCATTGCCACAATGTTCAAAATGTGCTTCAGCTATGGACCCCACACTTACATTTTGGATACTGTGATGAAGGGGGTTTAGACCCCATTGCCACAATGTTCAAAATGTGCTTCAGCTATGGACCCCACACTTACATTTTGAACACTGTGATGATGGGGGTTTAGACCCCATTGCCACAGTGGTCATGGTCTGCTTGCATTGTGGAGGCCACACACATTTATGTGTGACACATGTGATAGGGGGTCACATTGTATGTTCATTGTCATGTTCAGTGTTGTAGGTATTTGACACAGACTACACACGCTTGTCATGATGTTGGGGTGATGTCTTTTTCTGACATTCCTTATGTTGGAGTATGCTGGTTGTGTCATGCATTACCCGTCCTATGAGTGGGGATGGTAGTGGTGGTAGGCATCCACGCCCCCCTGAGTAGGGGTGGTGGTAGTGGTAGGCATCCATCCCCCTATGGGTGGGGATGGTAGTAGTGACAGGCATCCAGGCCCCCCTGAGTAGGGGTGGTGGTAGTGGTAGGCATCCATCCCCCTATGGGTGGGGATGGTAGTAGTGACAGGCATCCAGGCCCCCATGAGTAGGGGTGGTGGTAGTGGTAGGCATCCAGGCCCCCATGAGTAGGGGTGGTGGTAGTGGTAGGCATCCATCCCCCTATGAGTGGGGATGGTAGTAGTGACAGGCATCCAGGCCCCCATGAGTAGGGGTGGTGGTAGTGGTAGGCATCCATCCCCCTATGAGTGGGGATGGTAGCAGTGACAGGCATCCAGGCCCCCCTGAGTAGGGGTGGTGGTAGTGGTAGGCATCCAGGCCCCCATCAGTAGGGGTGGTGTTAGTGGTAGGGATCCATCCCCCTATGAGTGGGGATGGTAGTAGTGACAGGCATCCAGGCCCCCATGAGTAGGGGTGGTGGTAGTGGTAGGCATCCATCCCTCTATGAGTGGGGATGGTAGTAGTGACAGGCATCCAGGCCCCCCTGAGTAGGGGTGGTGGTAGTGGTAGGCATCCAGGCCCCCCTGAGTAGGGGTGGTGGTAGTGGTAGGCATCCAGGCACCCATGAGTAGGGGTGGTGTTAGTGGTAGGCATCCATCCCCCTATGAGTGGGGATGGTAGTAGTGACAGGCATCCAGGCCCCCCTGAGTAGGGGTGGTGGTAGTGGTAGGCATCCAGGCCCCCATCAGTAGGGGTGGTATTAGTGGCAGGCATCCATCCCCCATGAGTGGGGATGGTAGTAGTGACAGGCATCCAGGCCCCCATGAGTAGGGGTGGTGGTAGTGGTAGGCATCCATCCCCCTATGAGTGGGGGTGGTAGTAGTGACAGGCATCCAGGCCCCCATGAGTAGGGGTGGTGGTAGTGGTAGGCATCCATGCCCCTATGAGTGGGGATGGTAGTAGTGACAGGCATCCAGGCCCCCCTGAGTAGGGGTGGTGGTAGTGGTAGGCATCCAGGCCCCCATCAGTAGGGGTGGTGTTAGTGGTAGGCATCTATCCCCCTATGAGTGGGGATGGTAGTAGTGACAGGCATCCAGGCCCCCATGAGTAGGGGTGGTGGTAGTGGTAGGCATCCAGGCCCCCTGAGTAGGGGTGGTGGTAGTGGTAGGCAACCAGGCACCCATGAGTAGGGGTGGTGTTAGTGGTAGGCATCCATCCCCCTATGAGTGGGGATGGTAGTAGTGACAGGCATCCAGGCCCCCTGAGTAGGGGTGGTGGTAGTGGTAGGCATCCAGGCACCCATGAGTAGGGGTGGTGTTAGTGGTAGGCATCCATCCCCCTATGAGTGGGGATGGTAGTAGTGACAGGCATCCAGGCCCCCTGAGTAGGGGTGGTGGTAGTGGTAGGCATCCATCCCCGTATGGGTGGGGATGGTAGTAGTGACAGGCATCCAGGCCCCCTGAGTAGGGGTGGTGGTAGTGGTAGGCATCCATCCCCCTATGAGTGGGGATGGTAGTAGTGACAGGCATCCAGGCCCCCCTGAGTAGGGGTGGTGGTAGTGGTAGGCATCCAGGCCCCCCTGAGTAGGGGTGGTGGTAGTGGTAGGCATCCAGGCACCCATGAGTAGGGGTGGTGTTAGTGGTAGGCATCCATCCCCCTATGAGTGGGGATGGTAGTAGTGACAGGCATCCAGGCCCCCCTGAGTAGGGGTGGTGGTAGTGGTAGGCATCCAGGCACCCATGAGTAGGGGTGGTGTTAGTGGTAGGCATCCATCCCCCTATGAGTGGGGATGGTAGTAGTGACAGGCATCCAGGCCCCCCTGAGTAGGGGTGGTGGTAGTGGTAGGCATCCAGGCCCCCATGAGTAGGGGTGGTGTTAGTGGTAGGTATCCATCCCCCTATGAGTGGGGATGGTAGTAGTGACAGGCATCCAGGCCCCCATGAGTAGGGGTGGTGGTAGTGGTAGGCATCCAGGCACCCATGAGTAGGGGTGGTGTTAGTGGTAGGCATCCATCCCCCTATGAGTGTGGATGGTAGTAGTGACAGGCATCCAGGCCCCCTGAGTAGGGGTGGTGGTAGTGGTAGGCATCCAGGCCCCCATGAGTAGGGGTGGTGTTAGTGGTAGGTATCCATCCCCCTATGAGTGGGGATGGTAGTAGTGACAGGCATCCAGGCCCCCCTGAGTAGGGGTGGTGGTAGTGGTAGGCATCCATCCCCCTATGGGTGTGTATGGCATTGGTGATAGCCATCCCGCCCCTATGGTTCTGCTGTTGCTAGTGTACGCAATTTCTGCATCCCTATGTGTGTGTGACATATTTCGGGTACGTGTCGTTTGTTTGTGTTGTGGGTGTTTGACTTACCGTCTGCGCCGTACGCGTCCGTACCGGTCCCGGTAATAGATGTAGAGTATTGGTAGGACCTGCGCGATGGGATTTATGGTTGGGTCGTCTCGTTCGGGTTTCTCGTGGCTTCGATTCATACTCGTCGCTGGCTTGTTCGTCTCGTCGCCGTGGATCGTCTTGTGGCGCGAATCGGAGCTTATGTACAGCTCTCCCGGATGCTCTGACGTGCCGGACGTAGCGACGGGTTCGGCGCGTACGGAAGGCGCATCGTACTAGTCCGGCTGGAAGGTGCTGTGTATTTGCTTCCGTGAGACTCCATTCGGCGTTTACGGATCCGGCTCGGGCGGGGAACAGGAGCTGAAATGTGTAAGTATGGCTCGCTCGGAATCTGTGCTGTTATGCGCATTGTACTTGCTCGTTCGGATGACTGTTTGAATCGGTCGGGAAACACGCGTTCGGCTTGTTTTTTTTCCGGACGAATACTGTTAGGTGCGCTTTTGGCCGAGATCGGAATCGACCCCCTAGTTTTAACATTAATCTTTTTGTTGCATCTATTCCAACAGTAATAACATCTACCAGAAAATGTACAGGTTTGGGTTTGTATTTTATATATAGCATGGCAGCAAATAGTTCACCACCACCATCCCATGCAGGGCATGTGTTGCCTCAGCTCTAGGAGAGTCCTCCAGCCAGCCCTACCCCACACTATTGCAGTAATATAGCTAAATAGTAGTTCTCGAGGTCTGAGCGGACCATACCCCATTTATCCAGCAGTAACTGATAGGAGGCTAGTGCAGTACTATCCCTACCCTGTCCCCAGCGTAATCTAGTGATCATACAGTCCATTTAACAAAACCACTTTCTGTAGAAGTAAAGTGGCAAAGAAATATAAAACCACCATTTTTAACTGTGTTATTTAATCCATAACTGACAGTGGTAATTAAGCCCACAATGACATTTATCCTCTTGTCATTGTGCGTGATTTTGTTCCCCTCTGGGATATCCTGGGCTGAGCAAATATTTTTTACTCCTAATCCCATCTCAGTATGTTACAAAACTTGGGCAGCAAAATGTCCGTAAGGCCTCCTTTTAAGGATTATACACATGGCTTTTTCCAATTAACTCTCAAACCAGAGTCTTTGGCGAATGTTCTGCCAACTTATATAGAATTAGGATTCTACTATAAATATTATGTACATGCAGAAGGCCGTCATGTGCATATAAAAAACCATAGGGTTTTTTCCCAAGAAAGTGATGCCAACAACCTAACCAATTAGTCAAGCAAGGTTTGCCGCATACAATGTACCCTGTATTTTGTACAGCATTTGATGGTATCGGTTTGATAGCATTGTTTTTTCGTGGCTCTTAATTTGTCAAGATCACTCAATCCCTGTGCTAGTCGTACTTCCAGTGCTCTCCTATCATTTTCATGTTGCATTAGTTATCGATTTAATTATTTTCTAATCCTGTATATATTGGTAATGGATATACCTCTAAGGACTAATTTGAAGGCCTCCCTTTCTATCAATAGCCAATCAATAAAAATACTCTTTAAAGAGATACATCGATTTAAAAGAAAAAAGCATAGAAAATTACAATTTCTCGAACGTTAAAACCAATCATTAAAACTGGCAGGTTAAAACCATCTCATATAAATGAATTTATAAAATGAGATGGATCATAATGTAATACTATAGTGGCCCTAAATAGCTAGCACTATATGGTGGGCATATTATAATCTGTGTAGTATGTTGTCTAATAAGGCAATCATTCAGTTAATCTAGCTGGTTCATTTTGCACAGAGGTAATGCTGCCTCTTAAAACCATAAAATCATTTGGAATCTTGATACTGTGAAGAGGGGCAGGGTTAGTTTGAAGGATCCTAATAGCCTCCTCATGATTTCTGGTACCCAAACTCCTGCAAATGGGAACCAGCCATTTCGACCTAGGCCTATTGTAAACTGGGCAAGAAAAAAATAAGTGGGGCACTGTTTCTTTTGAATGTCCACAACTAGGACAGCTCTGATCATTGGGATCAGCAACTCCTGCCCAGCCAGATGTGAATTCACGAAGAGGAGTTGCAGTTCATTCGTTACTCGTGGATGGGGTTGTGGAGCAATGCATGAGTACGATTGTGCGCATCTCGGTAGGACAGCATGTACTGGCAGCGGAGACGTGGTGCATTTGTGGGTGGATGTGGATTTGAAGTTAATTGTACACACAGATTTGATTAATCAACATATATTCTAGCCTTCCACATGCCATGGTTTTAAACACCATTCTAAGATGCCAGCAAAACTACATTTGTCAGCTAATGCCCTAGTACGCAGCATCGTCTTTATACAAGTTATACACGTTTATTTGAGACACAGCCTGCAGGTTTCTTTTTTAATTTTTGGTTCGTACGCTGGGTGATTTAAAACATGTTTTTTTTTTTTACCACATTCGGAACGTACTCAGGACCAACTAATCACTTCAACCAGTGTTCCTCACCCAAACTGGTGTTCCCACCGTATCCACTTCAATCACATAGCAGACCGCATGCCCCATCCATGGTTTTCCCAATAGCGGATTGCATGTATCATCCCTAAAATCCTTTCAGGTTTGTGAACACATAATACAAATGTGCCGTCAGGGCAGTTCATTTATAGAACGCACAGGCCACCAGTTGTTCCTTTTGCTTTATCTTTTGCATACTCACTACAGGTGATTCTTTATCACTTTTGGAACATGCAGAGCACCACAGAATCTCTTTAACTAGTGTTCACATTATATCTACATGGCACACATAGCGGCTGACATGCCCCATACACCAGATCTGACCATCAACGCGCTTCCTTTCAAATTCATTATAAAACATACAATTGCCATCACATACATCCACTCCACTCCAAAATACATAAGTAAAAAACCAGTGGCATATCAAGAGTGGGGAGGGGGGGGTGTTTGGGGGGCCACCCCCCGCCCGCTCTTACCTGCAGCAGTCGCGGGCTGACAAACGCAGGACTCACCAGCATTCTCCCCCCTCCCCCAACCCCACCTTCTTACCTGCAGCAGTCATGGGGCGGCAAAGGCAGGGACCGCCACGGCAACCAAAGGTATAGTTACACCACTGTAAACAACATTTCCATTACAATGCCAATAGCTCTAAGAAAAAAAAAATGCGAGACCTATTGCATTGCAAATGCTTGTTAGACTCATTCACTAGTCTAAAAACTACATCTGTGGGATAGGCCGTGTGTAGTCACATGCGACTGCCATGATTTTCCCAATAGGATGCCTACTTTGGGCATACACAGGACCTCAATTCCCGATATGCCCATAGGAACGGCCGCATAATCACACGCGACCGCCCGCTCTCCCTTGAGCCGGTTCTTAAATACCGGGCAGCCCCAATAGCAAGGCACCATCGGGAGGACGGAGACGAAGCATGAATAGGTGGTCTCTGCAGGGAGAGACCTTTGATAAAGAAAGACAGAATGAGTGTGTATACTTGTTTACGTGCAGCATTTGAAAGAGGATACTTGCAGATATTAAACTACATGTATGGTGCAACAATGTTTGTCTTTCTCTCAAAGTGTGTGACTACAAGGCTCTCCTCGTCCCAGACCTCCATGAAGTTTATCTGTCCCAAAATTAGGGTAAGGTTTAGAATGTGGGCGTGTGTGTGAACAAAAGGACAATATTTCACCTTGCCTTATGTGCATGCTGTGTGAGTCAGACCACACAATACACACGCAAATTTCTAAAAGGCGGTTATGCTGCCCCACAAGTGGCATGACTGAATCCTGCAAGACCTGCAATCGCTGGCCAGTCTTGCCCGTTTTTAAACATTAAGGGGTCGATTCCGATTCGGGCCGGAAAAAGCACCGACCGACTCGGATCCGGAAAAAATACCGACCGACACGTACCAGTGGCGCCCGACACGCCAAGTACGATGCAAGCCGCGATAAATCCGACCGACACGTCAGGAAACCAAGCCGACCGACCGAGCCGCTCGGAAAATAGCAATCCGGCCGGAAAAACACGCGAATCCAACCGACCGACACGCACCCGGAACAAATCCGACCGAATCGTACCCGCCAACTCCAACCCGCAAAGTACGATGCAAGGCGCGAAAACACGACCGAGTCGGACGGAGGACAAGCCGTACGACCGACACGCATACAAAACCGAGCCGAAGCAATACAATACACCGCGACCGACGCGTACGCAGCATACAAAACTGCACAAACACAGCGTGAACGAAACGGAAAACACCGTACGAGACCAATGCAGGGTCCGACTCGGTCACAAGAACGTTTCCAACATACACAAACAGCACAAAGGAAAAATCAACCAAAAAAAGGCCAAACAAGCAATTACCAAGCCAATAAATACTGGGGGGGTGGGGACAGAGAACAAAGACACACCCACAACTCCACCTATATAAAGGACACAAATCACTACCATGAGCCTTTGCAAATGCCATTTCACTGCCAGCACCCAAGAGAAAGCAACCACACACCCACAGCTCATCCCTCACACAAGCCACACACCATCAGCACACCAACAAATACCTACCTCACATACACCCAGCAAAACACACACTCACACACCCTCACCTGCACACCAACACACACATCACTCACCATCACCACCCATCACCATGCCCCCCAAGAAGAATCCCAAGTTCCTAGATTGTGAATTGGAAGTCCTGGTAGACGAGATCCTCAGGGTGGAGCCACAGCTGTTTGGCACTCTGGTCCAACAGACCCCCATGTCGCAGAAAACCAAGATGTGGGAGAGGATCATCAACAGGGTGAACGCACAATCATCATGTCGGCGCACAAAGACGGACATCCAGAACAGGTGGTATGACGTGCGCAGGAGGGTACGGGACCTGCTGAAGATAGACTACAGCAACAGCCAACAGACCGGCAGTGGCCCTCCTGCCAAGCCAATATACCTCAGGCCCTGGGAGGAGAAGGTGCGGGCCATCCTTCCGCCAGTGAGCGTATATGGACTAGAGAACATCCCAGAGCCTGGTGAGTACACAACAAATGTACACAATAAACTGCCACAAAACACACACATCACTGTCAAGGGGAGAGTCAAACCATGCACACATAGCAATTACACAGCAACTAGAACAGAATCATCCCAAAATGTGTATGTCAGTCAGATAAACACAACACATGCCATCAAAAAAGTCACATCCAACTGTGCCAACACATGTACAAACACAACCACAACTACAGCTAGGCAGTGGCACAAATAGAACTAACAAACACATCCACACATGTAGCCACCACAACAACACCAACACACAGTGAAGACCACTCAAAGGAAGGAATTCTGTGTATGCTGGCCAAGTCAGTGTAGCCAATAGCATCATGGGAGTCGCAGTCACACATATTGCCCGCCCCACAACTGTCCCATCAACACCACCATGAACCATGCGCACATCACAGGGAGTGGAGAAGGACTCACAAGATGGCTGACACTGGCTACTGCTGTGGGGAGCACAAGGCCCTGCTGCCAACTGTGCACCAACAAACAGCAGGACACCACTGACTGACATCCTGAGAGACAACTTCCACTCCCTGCAATGCAAGCACGTTCCATGGTGGGCTATCTGGCTGGCTGGGTGGGAAGGGGGACTTGCAGCACTGACTATAGTCACCAGCACCTCCCCTCACACCCCCCCAACACAAACTCCACAGTACCCACCTGGTAGAATGCAATGCCCTCCATCCTAACACAAGATCCCACAAAGCACCACCACCCTGGGTTATGTTGTGTGAAGCACAGGGACACTCTTGGGACTCTTAGCCAAACAACTGCCAGGACAACACTCCCAGCCATCCTGTCAGCACAGCCAGCCCACCCCACAGGGAAGCAGAGTCAAAAGGAAGGAAGCATGGGCATGCTGGGAAGGGGGTGGAGGCAATAGCATGATGGGAGACGTAGTCACAGACATAGCTCACCCCCACAACTGTCCCATCAACACCACCCTGAACCATGCTCACATCACAGGGAGTGGAGAAGGACTCACAAGATGGCTGACACTGGCTACTGCTGTGGGGAGCACAAGGCCCTGCTGCCAACTGTGCACCAACAAACAGCAGGACACCACTGACTGACATCCTGAGAGACAACTTCCACTCCCTGCAATGCAAGCACGTTCCATGGTGGGCTATCTGGCTGGCTGGGTGGGAAGGGGGACTTGCAGCACTGACTATAGTCACCAGCACCTCCCCTCACACCCCCCCAACACAAACTCCACAGTACCCACCTGGTAGAATGCAATGCCCTCCATCCTAACACAAGATCCCACAAAGCACCACCACCCTGGGTTATGTTGTGTGAAGCACAGGGACACTCTTGGGACTCTTAGCCAAACAACTGCCAGGACAACACTCCCAGCCATCCTGTCAGCACAGCCAGCCCACCCCACAGGGAAGCAGAGTCAAAAGGAAGGAAGCATGGGCATGCTGGGAAGGGGGTGGAGGCAATAGCATGATGGGAGACGTAGTCACAGACATAGCTCACCCCCACAACTGTCCCATCAACACCACCCTGAACCATGCTCACATCACAGGGAGTGGAGAAGGACTCACAAGATGGCTGACACTGGCTACTGCTGTGGGGAGCACAAGGCCCTGCTGCCAACTGTGCACCAACAAACAGCAGGACACCACTGACTGACATCCTGAGAGACAACTTACACTCCCTGCAATGCAAGCACGTTCCATGGTGGGATAACTGACTGGGTGGGTGGGTGGGTGGGAAGGAGGTCTGGCTGTCAACCAAACACAATCAATGCAGACCATGTTCACACCCCAGAGAATACATAGAAATGCCCAAATAATGCAGGACAATGTGCCACACCAATATCAACCCCTGACTGTGACAACTTAGGACAATACAATGTACAGGCCCGCACCCCGAGGCACAGTCACAACTGTCAGGTGTGTCAACCACTGATGCCTGCAGAAACATGACATACATTGTTTGTGTCTCCCAAAAACAGGTGATGATAGGGACACAGCAGCAGACGCTGAGGAGTCCCAGTCCCAGGCTCAAGAGGATGCCGAGCTCACTGGCGTCGTACAGCCTCTGTCCTCCTCGGACGATGAAGAACAACCTGGCACATCCGGTGCAAGTCAACATGCTGCACCAGCAGGACCACCAGCTGCAGCACCAGCAGGTCCACCAGCTGCACCCCTGCACCCACCCCTCCAACGACTGTCACCACGAATACCATCCCTGCCGACATGGACAGAATAAGGAACAACACCAGCGCAGTGACCCTGGACCAACCTGGGGCCATGGACACCACCACCACCACCAACCCCCAAGGTGGACCAGGGTTATCTGTGCGTGCAACTGCACACACTGCACATGTCAGCAGGGGTGGTGGGAGGGGTGGGAGACAGAGGTCGCTGCTTGCAGACGTTGCTGGTGTGCATGAAGACCCACAACTGGTACGCATAGCTGATGCGTACCAGTCCAGCACCGGAGAGCTCAGCCAGGTAGTGGGGCTCCTCAGAGACATTAAACAGCAGCAGGCTGCCCATCATGCCCGCTTGGACTCCCACATGTCCCAAGTGGAGTCACACATGTCACGTGTGGACTCCCACATGTCACGTGTGGACTCCCACATGACCCGCGTGGAGTCCAAGTGGGATGTACTACATGAGATGACGGCGGTGCACAGGGACATTTTACAATGCCTCCGCCAGATGAACAGCAACCAGTCCACACCTCCCTGTGTGCCAACAACATCTGGTACCGAACAAACTGCAACTGCCACAGGGAGGGAGGAGGACTCTGGCGGAGAGTCCCCTGCACCGCAGCAGCCTGCACTTGAGGGCCCCCCCCAAGAAGAGGGGTCGTCCGAGGAGGGGAAAGTGAGAGGCTGATGGCCAAGCGCAACTCCCAGGAAGCCTGAACCTGTTCTGGATTTTCGCCTTTGTGCACAGACTGTTCACCCTGTTGATGGCAACACTACTCCCACACATTGCATGGGGAGTATAAGTTGGAACAATGTGTCAGACAACAGTGGCCCCGATACTGGGGATCCTGTCTACCTGGACTTTCTATTCATCTAGGAACTTGGGATTGCAAGATTCATGTACAGCACAATCCATCCTATGCACTATTATCACAATAAACACACTAATACACCATACTTGCCTCTGTCGTGATTCCAACGTGGGTGCTGTTATGGGGATGATGAACTGCAAAATTACACAGTGTATGCGAACTGCAACAGCAAGGACAACACAGGCATGTGAGTACAGGCAACGTGACACATATGAGGGAGACACACCACCAGGGCTACACAACACATACACACCTAGGCCATCTGACTCATTGCCTACACTGATGTTGCCAGGGAAGACGGTGCAATGCACAGACACCACACCCATTCCCAGTTGTAGTCAAGTAGCCCACAGGTGCAGTAAGCAAATGGCAGTCAAATGTGTGACCACAGACAACGCACATCACTAAGTGAAGCACAGGTTTATTACACAGTAGCAACATGCCGTAACCACTACAGATGCAAGGTAACCCCACCTGGTAGCGGGCACACAGTCAACAACTGTAGACAGAAGGAAGTCCATGGGTGTGGCGCACATCACCTGTAGGGACACAACAGCTACCAGCCTGGATGTGCAATCACGTCGTCGGTGGACACAGTTCACCAAACGAATCTGAAAGTACCCTGTGAAGGACAGAAATGACACACAGTCAAAAGCAATGCAGTACAGGACAGAACAGCAAAACTCATGCACAATACATGTTACAAGATACCCACCCAGAACCAAGTTAGCATGTCAACACTGTTGGGGAGTACAGCCCACCTGTCACCACACATCGCAACACACATCCTGTCAAGTAGCCCATGGACACACTCCAACAGCACCAGAGCACCACCCACACATCATGCCAACTCACATCATTCACATGACACCTCAGGATACTCACATTCAGCTAAAGAAGTTGGTGATGAGCTGTGTGCGGACATCACCATCACCATCACCATCATCATCATCATCATCATCGTCACTGGCATCGTGGTCCAGGCCAGGATCCTCCACAGGTGGCGGATGTTGGTCATCGTCATCCTGGATGAGAGGCAACTCCTTCCGCACTGCCAGGTTGTGAAGCATGCAGCAGACGATGATAATCTTGCACACTTTCGCAGGGGCATATGGGAGGGACCCTCCGGTCTTGTCCAGGCAGCGGAAGCGGCTCTTCAGGAGACCAAAGGTCCGCTCAATCACTCTCCTGGTCCGACCATGTGCCTCATTGTAGCGCATCTGGGCAGGTGTCACAGGGTTCCTGAGGGGTGTCAGCAACCACGGCATGTTGGGGTATCCCGAGTCACCTACGGACAGACAAGTGCACATCAGCTGACTTGGAAAAGTGGGCGGAATACTACAGATCAGATCACACACAATGGCACAAAGTCAGTACACACCGACAAGCCAGGCACGCTGGTTCTGCATCTGTGCCATCAACCTGGGGATGCGACTACTCCTCATCACAAAGGCATCGTGTGCTGAACCAGGGAAACGGGCACACACGTGTGTGATGGTCATGTCTGCAAGACACACCACCAGTGCATTGACCGAGTGGTAGTGCTTGCGGTTCCTGTAGGCCTGCTCCTGGGCCTGTGGTGGTACCAAAGCCACATGTGTCCCATCAATGGAGCCAATGACATGCGGCATCCTCCCCAGGGCATAAAAGTCACTCTTCACGTCAGTGAGTCGTCGCAGTCTAGGGAAATAGATGTACCGGTTCAGGAAGAGCAACATTGCCGCCAAAACATCGCGGAGCACACGGCTGAACATGGTCTGTGACATCCCACCAGCAGACGCCACAGTATGTTGGAAGGTACCGGTGGCAAAGAAGTGTAGGGCTGCCATCACCTTCACCTTGGGGGTCAGCGCTGTAGGATACGGCCGGCCAGGCTGCAAATGTGGGGACAACTGCACTGCCAAATCCTCAATCAGCTGCCTGGTGAAGCGGTACCGTCGGATGCTGTCCCGTTCCACCATCGTTGCCAGGTCTGGGAATGGCCGATGGACAGCAGGAGCCCTGCAGTGCAGAGGAGAAGTAAGCAAGATCGTCAGTCACCCCACATATGCGGCATTGAACACACTCAAGATCCCAACATACATCATCATGAGGCACAACTACATGAAGTGTGCAGTACCGGAACGACATTTATGGTACATACATGGCCAACATCTGTCAACACGGTCCTACAGGTGGCATCAATTTGTCCCAGGTTGGCCCATTGGATATCATGATGCTGTGTCACAGTCACCCCCAGTGACATGTGAGGACAGATGTGCCCCAGGCACCACAGCTCAACGACAGGCACATTCCCAGGGACCCTGTAATGCCACATGGACACTGGCATCACCTGGAGTATCATGTGTACACCACAACAAAACAAACATGACCCCCACAGGTAGTGGCCACACTTGCCATGGCAGGAGAGCCATGGACGTCTGTGACACACACGCACAACATCAGAGTCCATGCACACACAACGTGGATGTGGAGACTGTCTCCCATTGTGCACATGAAATCAGAGACATTGTAAACACTACATGCACAAAGACTGTGGAGGGCCATCACTATTGTGCCACTGGGACACCCTGGCTCAAACATACCGTCCCACATGGGACTCACGGGGTATGTGACATGACATACACAAACACCACTGTGAAATGTGACCATGGCACATGCACAGATATGAACAGTTGCACATCACAGTGGTCACGTACACGTAACACCCAGGATCCTGTCCCCATTAACACGTGCACAGCCTGGGGGTGGCTGCCCACAGGTGACACCCACAGGACAACATGTACACCAACATACACACAATAGGAAATGCAGCCTTACATGCCTTATGATAAGGTTTGGACAGGCTGTCGTGATGTAGGTGTGCCCCTCACTCCCTGGGAGCTATCTGTGGCTGGCATATGTCCATCTGAGACAGGCATGCTGACATATGCCAGTCACATGTACAGTGATGCGTTGTACTGCAATGGACCGATCGGTGCCTCCGGCCGGCCCATTGCATTCAATGTGTGCGGGTACGCGTTGTACCCCTGTGCGCGTTGAACAGCAATGGACCGATCGGTGCCTCCGGCCGGCCCATTGCATTCAACGTGTGCGGGTACGCGTTGTACCCCTGTGCGCGTTGAACAGCAATGGACCGATCGGTGCCTCCGGCCGGCCCATTGCATTCAATGTGTGCGGGCACGCGTTGTACCCCTGTGCGCGTTGAACAGCAATGGACCGATCGGTGCCTCCGGCCGGCCCATTGCATTCAATGTGTGCGGGTACGCGTTGTACCCCTGTGCGCGTTGAACAGCAATGGACGGATCGGTGCCTCCGGCCGGCCCATTGCATTCAATGTGTGCGGGTACGCGTTGTACCCCTGTGCTGCGTTGAACAGCAATGGACCGATCGGTGCCTCCGGCCGGCCCATTGCATTCAATGTGTGCGGGCACGCGTTGTACCCCTGTGCGCGTTGAACAGCAATGGACCGATCGGTGCCTCCGGCCGGCCCATTGCATTCAATGTGTGCGGGTACGCGTTGTACCCTGTGCGCGTTGAACAGCAATGGACCGATCGGTGCCTCCGGCCGGCCCATTGCATTCAATGTGTGCGGGTACGCGTTGTACCCCTGTGCGCGTTGAACAGCAATGGACCGATCGGTGCCTCCGGCCGGCCCATTGCATTCACTGTGTGCGGGTACGCGTTGTACCCCTGTGCGCGTTGAACAGCAATGGACCGATCGGTGCCTCCGGCCGGCCCATTGCATTCAATGTGTGCGGGCACGCGTTGTACCCCTGTGCGCGTTGAACAGCAATGGACCGATCGGTGCCTCCGGCCGGCCCATTGCATTCAATGTGTGCGGGCACGCGTTGTACCCCTGTGCGCGTTGTACTGCAATGGACCGATCGGTGCCTCCGGCCGGCCCATTGCATTCAATGTGTGCGGGTACGCGTTGTACCCCTGTGCGCGTTGAACAGCAATGGACCGATCGGTGCCTCCGGCCGGCCCATTGCATTCAATGTGTGCGGGTACGCGTTGTACCCCTGTGCGCGTTGAACAGCAATGGACCGATCGGTGCGCACCCATTGACAATGGGCTTGCCTGGCAACGGACGCGTTTTTGAATATTCGAACGAGTCGGTTGCTGGAAATTCAGTTGGTCACCCACAACAATGTTGCAAAATAATGTATGTCATGAAGTTGAAGATTTGAAGGATGCTGTGGGCGTGTTTTGGTGCTGCTATTCCATGGATTGGCCAGATTCAGAAGATGCAAACGACTTGGACCTATCACTTTGGACACAAGGGACAGTATCTGCCTCTCCAGCACATTATATTGCTGCATGTTCCCCTGAGAGCCCACTTGCCTGCACTACATGCTCCAGGACGACATCTGCCACTGCACTGCTGCTGTCTCTGCCCCTCTGGACCCTGCAATGGCACGTACTGTGGAGAGAGCCCCAGCCTTCAGCCTTGAAGAGAACCAGGCCCTGCTGGACAGCCTACTTCCACAGTACAGCAAGCTGTATGGGACACCAGGGGAGCAGGTGAGTGTTCTGTGCACTGCCTTTCTGAATGTGCATTTTGTCTGACTAGCAAGGCTGAGAGTCAGCACACCACTGGCTAGCAGGCTCACTGAGTAGTTGTCACCCCCCATAGTGTGTAGTGACTTGCACTGGACAGGTATGGTGCAGTGACAGTGCTTCTGAACAGGGTTTTACTCCCCATGCTATGATACCATGTAGTGACTTCTGGAAAACTGTCCATGGGCAGCCGTGCACTGCCTGGGTACACCATGTGCCCCTGTGATTGCGACATGTATATGCAACTGTGTCATGCACGGATATGTTGCATGTGTAGTAATGTCCTTATCACTTTGTCATCCTGACAGGCTTCTGCCCATCGGAAGCATGAGATCTGGAAGGACATCGTCCGGGCTGTCCGGTCCGTGGGGGTCTACCAGCGCCGGATCCGCAACTGCCAAAAGAGGTGGCAGGACCTTCGGGGCTGGACCCGGAGGATTGCACGGGTCCAGCTGAAGCTGTCGCCTCCTCGCAGGAGGGGCGGAACACGGACCCTGACCCCCACATGCTCAGGATCCTGGCGGTGGTCTTTCCAGACCTGGATGGGCAGCTGAAGGCCAGAGAGCAGCAAGGAGGGGGTGAGTCAAAGACTGCACTGTGTACTCTGTCTAACATGTTATGTGCCCTCCTCGGGCCAGGTTGAACTGCCACAGTACAGCAGTCATGTTGTCCAGGAGCCATGTCCCTCTATTGTGCACTGCCCACTCCTCATCTGATACCCAGGTGTGGCCCTTACATGCAGGGGAATTCTGTCACTTAGGACTGTGTCCTTGCAGTTTGCTTGACTCAAGGTGGGAGACAGCATCTGTTTCCCTGACTCTGTGGTGGGCATCATGGGTGGGTCCATTGCTTACACAATGCCTGTATTCTGACATGTAGGGTAGTGTCACAGGTCTCCCATATGTCCAATAGGTATGACCTGGACAGATGAGGGTTAAGAGGATGTGTTGTGGGGGGATGTACATGTGCACTTGTGCAGCTCCAGGACTTGCATTCCCCATGACCTACTATTGTGACACAGTGCAGAGTGTTGTTGTCTGGCTGCAAAGTCATACATCACTGAGACAGTGATGTATGACTTTGCAGTCATGCCTCCGCCATGGCATGTGTCTACTGATTGGTGATCCTGCAGGGGAGTGACATGTGCTACATGCACACCATAGTGGCGCTGGCTATCAGGACATGGGTGCATCATGGTGTCTGTCGCTGGTATGCATCACATGCATTTCCTATTTGACTCTGGGCATCCCTTACATCCGTAAACCTGTACTGACTCAGTGGCAAGAGCTGTGATGTGTCCACACCGTGTCCTCTGCACTGTCCAACTACTGTGTACTTGGTGCATGTGTCAACACTGGGGTGTTGCAATCCAACAGACACCAGACAGATGGGTGCAAGGCCATGTGGGATGTGAGTGCCATGCTTGGCATCAGACTGACAATTGACTTCTCCTGTTCAATTAGTGCACTTTTAGCAATGTACAACTAATGATGCCAGGGCTTGCTCTGGGATGTGCTGTGCTCACAGTGGTGTGTGCGTTATGTGCAGGTGACTGATGTCTGTCTGTTTCCCCATTGTTTGCAGATACATCCACGGCCACGGAAGGGGACAGCTCCACGGACCAGGAGGAGCCGGAGAGCCAGACTGGGTCAGCAGCCGAGGAGTGGTCGGAGGGACCCAGTGGCACGGAGGGCGAGGGAGCCACACCGAGGAGTCCTCAGCAGCATCCACCTCAGCTGAGGACCAGAGCAACTCGGAGGATGACTCCCTTGTGGAGGCGGGTGTCAGCAGCCACCACACCCCAGCTAGTGTTGCTGTCCCCGCCACCACCAGCACCACCACCGCCCTCCCATCGGCTCCCATTCCCCAGGTCCGTGGAGGCTCCCATGTCCGGGAGCGTGTCTCCTTTGGGCCAGGCACCGCACCCCCTGCCCCTGTGTCCCCTGCTGCCCTGAGTGAGGAGTCTGTGTACCTCCTTCGCCAGCTCCATGTAGGGCAGACAGCCATGCTGAGTGTCCTCCATGCGCACACCGCGCTGTTGACTCAGCTGGTGTCGTTCATGGAGGGCATCTCATCGGGCATGTCTGATCTACAGAGGGGCAATAGGTCCATGGACTCCTCCCTGACGGCAGCAGTGTCCCTCCTCAAACGGTCCCTCACCCTCCTGCCTCTGCTCCATCCACACTCCCCAGCACCTTACCCATCCCAGGCACACACACACTGGCACACACCAGCACACACACATCCAGCACACTGACACACACGCCAATGACAAAACGCACACGCAAGCACATTCAGGGGACTGAAGCCAGACTCACAGGGGATGGGGCCCTGGAACACACACACGCATCCACATGCACTGCGCAGTCCTCAGTTCCCTCTCCCTCCAAAGCACCCTCCCTTGCCTCACCTGCAACCCCAAAGTCACAGCAGCTCTTCCTCTGTGACCTCGGCCTCTTCCCCACCGATGAAGCTGCTCCAGCATCCCGGGGGAAGAGGAAGCCCACCCACACGGAGCAGAGTGCCCTCGCCCCCGGACACCCTCCCCCAGGCGCAGACGGACTGAGGCCCCCACCCGCAAGTCCCCCGGAGTGCTAAGAGCAAGACCCCGCCACCGCCCTGCAGCTCAGGCACAAGGTCTCCGTCCTCCATCCCTCAGGCCCCCACTGCACAGGTGCCCCCACCACACCCTGCCCCAGGTTCCCCCACCCACAGATATACCATCCCCAAGATGCTCCGGCCTTCTCCCCTGCCACTTGCTCTCCCAGCACCACACCCTCCGCTGCGCTTGTCTGTGCCACTGATGTGGTGAGGGTGTCCTCCCCCTCTGTCCAACCCACCTTGCCTGTTCCCCATTCTCCTCCCCTGGAGGTAGGCACTGCAGTGGAGTCCACTACCGCCCTGTCTGACTTGGGCACTGCAGTGGCGGACCTGTCCACCCCATCTGCAGGGTCCACTGCAGTTGTGCCGGCACCCACGACATCTGTGTCATGCCCCCAGTTGTGCCGGCACACACCATGTCAGACACCTCCACTGCAGTTGTCAGTGGCTCTCCAGCACCCACCACCCCTTCCCTGACTCCCTGGTGAGCCCTGATCCTGTCCCTGCGGTGCCTGGCCTGCCCCCCGGTTGCCCCTCCTAGTGGATTGTCCCTGGTATTGTGCAGGCATGCGTAGGGTGACATCTGCCAGTGTCACCCTGTTTGAACTTTGACAATGGTCTGGCCATTGGCCTTTGCTCTTTTTCAGGACTTCGTTTGGCCTCAACACATATGCTGAATAAAGCAACTTTCTTTTCTCTAGTGCTCATGCTTCAGATGTACATGTTGTTGGTGCAGCTAACCATGCCCTTGCTGCAGTGATGGTGATATCTGGTCTCATGATTATGAAGTGTTACTGTGCAGGAACCCATGTGGTCCAGGGGGAATGTGTCCTATCATGTGGTGTATCCATGTCATCAATAGCAGCATCTGAGGGTGTCATGTGTTCAGTATTTGGCAATGGGTTTCTACTTACATTGGCAATTTCACATCTGTGGCTTCCACCCCTGCACATCTGTTGTGCCTGCCATCGTTGCTTTTGTCTACTTCCTGACCGTGTTGCCATCTCCAGTGGACATGCAGGTTTGGGCATCAATGGGGAGGGACTCATCCGTGTAGTCAGTGCAACATTGCTATACAAGTGTGTTGGATCTGTGCTGATGATTCCGTTGGCACATCCATGACCAGGCTGATGTGATGGGAGCCCTCATTTGGTGCTAATTGTTGATTGTGTGACCAAGTGCTCAGCTGACATGATGGGGCCCTACTGAGGCAACATATGGCACAGCTTTCCTCACACAGGAGTGGAGTCCCCTCATGGCAGTGTGTACACGTGTGACATTGCCTGCGCCCAAGGTGTGTGTTGTATGTGCATGTCTGTGTGTTCACTTCCATTCATCTGCGCATGCTGTGATCCCTAGTGTTGTACCTGTTTGTGATGCTTGCTGACTTGAGCTATGTTCCCCAAAGTCTTCTCCCTGTGTTCTCTGTGATGTGGGTGCATGGCACATTACTGGTCATCAGGGTGTCACCCATAGGTGTGTTTGCTGTCAGGGCAGAGTTTGTGTGCTGACGCAGATGGGTCACAGTCAGGTTTCCCTTTGGCACTTGTTGTTTGCCCCTGTCATGTGATTTCCAGTTTGTGTTATCTTTCAGTGATTGTGACACGTTGTGTGTGTGACTGCTGGCACTCCTTAGGGTCCGGGCTGCAATGTTGGTTGTTGTCTATGTGTGTTCTTTGTGGGTGACCTTGGCTTCTTCATTGGTGTGTGACTGTGGCTGGGATCCCATTGGTCGGTGTGGTATTGCCGTCATGTCCATGTACAGCGTAGGTGCAGTGTGTCAGACATTCAGGAGTCTTGTTGAGTGTCCATGTGTGATGTGTTTCTACACCTTGGTTCCCACCCACCACCCTGGAATAGTAATGGGTGCATGTGCAATGTCACCAGTGCATGTGTACTTCACTGCTGCACATTGTTGGAGGTCGAGGGTGTGGTCTTGAGTGTGTGCAGATGAGAGTTGTTGCCCGGCTAGTCCCCTGCCTCCATGTTGGCCTTGGCTTACTGGCCATGCTGATTGATTTGTGCTTGTGTAGGTGTGATGGTAGTTAGTTGCTCAGGACACCTGACTGTGGTTCACAGTGTGAACGACATTTAGCTTTGTCATCACAGTGGTATTTTTCTTCAGCCCAGGGTCACCACATTGTGGGGGCCCTGGGGGTGGTGCTGTGGTGTGTCTGTGACTTGCTGTGTCAGTTGTTGTTCCTACGTGCCTGTGTGACATGTGTGTTTTGTGCTCCCTCTCACCTGTCAATGCCTGCTTGCCCACATAGGGGATTTGGATCCATGAGTTACCTTAGTGTGGCAGTGTATGCACATCTGTATGATTGGTATTCAGCTCTCCTCATGTGTTGTGTTGTTGCCTGGGGACACTGGCACCCCCACCCCTCACCTGCTGTGGTATGATGACAGTGTTGGTCTGCCTGTTAGTGTTTGTGCATCTGCACCACTGCATTGGCATATCTTGGGTGTGCCATTGGCTGTATGTTGTTTGGTGTGTTTCCCTGCTGTCCCTGGGACTCCTAGGTCATCGGTCAGCACAGTGATCATGGTTTGTGTGTCCCATTGCTGCCATGGTATGGTATCTGTTCACCTCACATCTGCTGTCTCCACAGGGTATCTGCATTTGTGTGCCCATTGGTGCAAATATGTGGTTCTGCATTCTGATGGTCACTTCTGTCATTGTGTCATTGATGACTGTTGACGGTCTCAGCCACCATGGGTGTTGTTTGTCTGCACATGGCCAAAGGAATGTTTCATTTGCACTGCAGTATTTGGCTCCCCCAATTTATGTTGCAATGGGACACATACACTACTTTGCCACAGATGAGTTTTTGGTTCTGTGACCAGGAATGATCCATGCAGTTTGGCAGTTGCAGCTCTTTCTTTGTCAACAATTACCTTTTGGTCACTGTGATGATGAGGGTGTAGACCCCATTGCCACAATGGTCAAAATGTGCTTCAGCTATGGACCCCACACTTGCCTTTTGGTCACTGTGATGATGGGGGTTTAGACCCCATTGCCACAATGGTCAAACTGTGCTTCAGCTATGGACCCCACACTTACCTTTTGGTCACTGTGATGATGGGGGTTTAGGCCCCATTGCCACAATGGTCAAAATGTGCTTCAGCTATGGACCCCACACTTGCCTTTTGGTCACTGTGATGATGGGGGTTTAGACCCCATTGCCACAATGGTCAAAATGTGCTTCAGCTATGGACCCCACACTTACCTTTTGGTCACTGTGATGATGGGGTTTAGGCCCCATTGCCACAATGGTCAAAATGTGCTTCAGCTATGGACCCCACACTTACCTTTTGGTCACTGTGATGATGGGGGTTTAGGACCCATTGCCACAATGGTCAAAATGTGCTTTCAGCTATGGACCCTCACACTTGCCTTTTGGTTACTGTGATGATGGGGGTTTAGACCCCATTGCCACAATGGTCAAAATGTGCTTCAGCTATGGACCCACACTTACCTTTTGGTCACTGTGATGATGGGGCGTTGTAGGCCCATCTGTATCTGACCACAATGGTCAAAACTAGTTGTTTCAGCTATGGACCCCACATTTGCGCAGTTCACTGTGATGATGGGGGTTTAGGCCCGCATTGCCACAGTCAGTTGTGGGCTTGTTGCGTTGTGCAGTGCCACACCATATATGTGTGGCACATGTGCTAGGGGTCACATGTCTCCAATGTCATGTTAGGTGTTGTGGCATTTGACACAGCCTGCTCACACGCTTTGGTCAAGTGGTGGGTGGCATGTGCATTCAGCCCATCCTTGCATGTGGTAGGTGGTAGGCATCAGCCCCCCTGGCTAAGTGGTGTAGTGTGCATCTCCCCCTGGCTAAGGGGGTGGCAGTGGTAGGCATCCAGCCCCCCTGGGCTGGGGCAGGCGGTGGCATCCAGCTCCCCCTGGCCAAGGGTGGTGGCGGGCATCCAGCCCCCTGGCTAAGGGTGGTAGTAGTGCGTGGCATCCTGCCCCTGGTGTGAGGGTGGTAGTGGTAGTGGTGGGCATCCTGCCCCCTGGCTAAGGGTGGTAGTGGTGGGCATCCTGCCCCCCTGGGTGAGGGTGGTAGTAGTGGTGGGCATCCTGCCCCCTGGTTGAGGGCGGTAGTGGTGGCAGGCATCCTGCCCCCCTGGCTAAGGGTGGTAGTAGTGGTGGGCATCCTGCCCCCTGGGTGAGGGTGGTAGTAGTGGTGGGCATCCTGCCTCCTGGCTGAGGGTGGTAGTAGTGGTAGGCATCCTGCCCCCCTGGGTGAGGGTGGTAGTAGTGGTAGGCATCCTGCCCCCCTGGTTGAGGGTGGCAGTAGTGGTAGGCATCCTGCCCCCCTGGGTGAGGGTGGCAGTGGTGACAGCGCATCATGCCGCCCCTGGGTAGGGTGGTAGTAGTAGTGGCATCCTGCCCCCCTGGCTAAGTGGTGGTAGTAGTGGTAGGCATCCTGCCCCCTGGTCGCAGAGGGTGGTAGTAGTGGGTAGGCATCCTGCCCCTGGCTAAGGGTGGTAGTAGTGGTGGGCATCCTGCCCCTGGCTAGGCTGGCAGCAGGGTGGCTCCACCCCTGGCTGAGTGGTGGGAGGCATCCTGCCCCCTGGCTGAGGGTGGTAGTAGTGGTAGGCATCCTGCCCCCTGGCTAAGTGCGTGGTAGAAGTGGTGGGCATCCTGCCCCCCTGGGTGAGGGTGGCAGAGTGGTAGGCATCCTGCCCCTGGGTGGGTGGTAGTAGTGGTAGGCATCCAGCCCCCCTGGGCTAGGGGGTGGTGGTAGGCATCCAGCCCCCTGGCTGAGGGTGGTAGTAGTGGTAGGCATCCTGCCCCCTGGCTAAGGGGTAGTAGTGGTGGGCATCCAGCCCCCTGGCTAAGGGTGGTGGTAGAGCGATCCAGCCCCCTGGGTGGGGGTGGTAGTAGTGGTAGGCATCCAGCCCCCTGGCTAAGGGTGGTGGTGTAGGCATCCTGCCCCCTGGTTGAGGGTGGTAGTAGTGGTAGGCATCCTGCCCCCTGGCCAAGGGTGGTAGTAGTGGTGGGCATCCAGCCCCCTGGCTAAGGGTGGTGGTAGGCATCCAGCCCCCCTGGCTAAGGGTGGTAGTAGTGGTGGGCATCCTGCCCCCCCTGGGTGAGGGTGGTGGTAGGCATCCAGCCCCCCCTGGCTAAGGGTGGTGGTAGGCATCCAGCCCACCCTGGCTAAGGGTGGTAGTAGTGGTGGGCATCCTGCCCCCCTGGCTAAGGGTGGTAGTGGTGGGCATCTGGCACCCCCCTGGCTAAGGGTGGTAGTAGTGGTGGGCATCCAGCCCCCCCTGGCTAAGGGTGGTGGTAGGCATCCAGCCCCCCCTGGCTAAGGGTGGTAGTAGTGGTGGGCATCCTGCCCCTGGCTAGGGGGTGGTAGTAGTGGTAGGCATCCTGCCCCCCTGGTTGAGGGTGGTAGTAGTGGTAGGCATCCAGCCCCCGTGCTAAGGGTGGTAGTAGTGGTGGGCATCCTGCCCCCCCTGGTTGAGGGTGGTAGTAGTGGTAGGCATCCAGCCCCCTGGCGTAAGGGTGGTAGTAGTGGTGGGCATCCTGCCCCCTGGGTGAGGGTGGTAGTAGTGGTAGGCATCCTGCCCCCTGGGTGGGGGTGGTAGTAGTGGTAGGCATCCAGCCCCCCTGGCTAAGGGTGGTGGCAGGGCATCCAGCCCCTGGCTAAGGGTAGCAGTGGTGGGCATCCTGCCCCCTGGGTGAGGGTGGTAGCAGTGGTAGGGCATCCTGCCCCTGGCTAAGGGGGTGGCAGTCAGTGGTGGGCATCCAGCCCCCCGGCTAAGGGTGGTGGTAGGCATCCAGCCCCCCTGGCCAAGGGTGGTAGTAGTGGTGGGCATCCTGCCCCCTGGGTGAGGGTGGTAGTGGCGGTAGGCATCCTGCCCCCCTGGTTGAGGGTGGTAGTAGTGGTAGGCATCCTGCCCCCCTGGCTGAGGGTGGTAGTAGTGGTAGGCATCCTGCCCCCTGGTTGAGGGTGGTTGTGGTGGTTGGCATCCAGCCCCCCCTGGGTTGGGGGTGGTGGCGCGCATTCAGGCCCCTGTGTGCATATGTGGCATTGGTGATGGGCATCCCGCCCCTATGGTGCTGCTGTTGCTGGTGTAAGTATATTCAGATTCCCAGTGTATGTGTGTGATGTGTCGTGTACGTGTTGTAGTGTGTTTTGTGGTTGGTGTCTGACTTACCTTCTGCGCCGTACGCGTCCGTGCTCTGTTCCGGTAGTAGATGTAGAATATTGGTATGATCGGGACGAAGGGATTCATGGTTGGTTCGTGTCGTTCGTCCTTCTCGTTGCTTCGCGTCGTCCCCGTCGCTTGGCTTCGCCCTCGCCGCTTCGCCGCCCTCGCCGTGCTGTGTTCGCCTCGTGAGCCGTGCATCGTGGTTGCGCTGGAGCGCGGATCGGAGCTTACGCTGTGCGCTCTCCCGGATGCTTTGACGTGGCCGCGCGCAGCGACGGGTTCCGGCGCGTACGGAAAGCGCATCGTCATTCTGTTCGGCCGGACGGGGCTGCATTTTCCTTCCGTGCGACTCGATCCGGCGTTTCCGGATTCGCCTGGTCGGAGAACAGGACCTGGTTTGGGTGAGTACGGCTCGGCCGGATTTTTGCTGTTGTGCGCATCGTACTTGCTCGTTCGGTGTACTGTACTGGATCGGTCGGGAAACTGGCTTTCGCATGGCTTTTTTCCCGACCGATAGTATTGGGTGCGCCTCCGACCGAGATCGGAATCGGCCCCTAAATCTCCCAATTGTTGGTGTCTGCACAATGTACAACAAATGTTTATACATGTCATGTCTTTATGAACCCTATCATTGACATTGACTCAGCCATTAGGAACTGGTACAGTATGTTTGCGTGTGTACTGAGTGGGTGTTGACACTTGTGACAGGGAATTAAAAAAGAAAATACAGGATCCTAGTCCTGCAGAAAGCCCCAGACCCATCTACAGGCCCTTGTTGGAGCTGGAAACATGTTGACTCTAGATAGGACACAAGACTTCATAATGGTGTCTCAAGTGTCCAATACTTATTTTTAATCACCCTACACCATTCATTAACAAATTACAGAATTTAAAACACTGGTAGGTGGTACAGGGTTTTTAGCTATTAGGCTCCCACTCCTCAAGAACATTCCTGAACAGTCCCTCTATTTACAACGGGGCCGTCCGCCACTAGAGCATTCTCTGGCAATCGCGGATGGCCAATGATGAAGCAACCAGGGGGTGCGTGACTCCATCCCGTTCTCTTTTGTAAATCCTCCCTGGGATCTCACTCCAAAGCAATGGGACACAAACCATCCTAAACTGATGCAACTGACTCATTAATATCTGCTTCCCATATTTGAGTCTTTCCTGGGTAACGGATCAACTGACAGAATATAGAATGCCAAAATATCGACCTGCCAAAATATCGGGATAAAATATAGAATGCCAAAATATCGAATTCCTATCTCAAGCAGGTAAGTACAAAATATCGAATCCAAAATATCGTTGTAAATAATATAGCGGTCTATTAGATGACTGGCGGAGGCACTGATCACTGAGTGGCGGCGGCAGGAAAATGCCTTTTCCGCACGCCAGCAGCGGTCTTCACGGCCGCCATATTAGAATGGGAAAACATAGGCATTTACCGTCCGAGTGAGCCAATCACCACACACCGCCGTGCGGAATGATGTCCCGTACGCCGAAGATATCACGATGCCGGAAATAGGCAGCGCACCGCGACGGAGAAACGCACTAGCGAAAGACGGCGGAGACATCACAGCGGAGACAGAAAAGAAACACCGGGACACACCGCGATGGATCCAGCACTCACACGCCTCTCCCGGGTGCTGTACCATGATCCACCACCTGCAAGTTGATCCACCGCCACGGACGCCTCCGCAGGCACAGTACAGACACAACAGTGCAAGTAACACAATACACAGCTCCAGGGGGGAAAAACATCGCATGGGAACACCACACACCCCTGTGGGGACAGGCACACAGCCATCATTGCACACACACATGTCCCACCTGTCACAAAAACATCGTGCCACATACTGCCCACCCATGTACCGCATTCATGAACAAATGTCCCCGATCACGTCATCGCCGCGGTCAGTGTGCATGAAACCATGCACACACACAGAGCCCAGGGCCAGCGCATGCCAAGGGCACCGTACAAATTGCACAGAGCCACAACTCCATCCACAACACACCAGCTACCGCCCTGAAGGGACACAACATGTGCCTCACAAGTGCCACTCCTGCACAACAACCACACAACTACAGCCACACCATGCCCCATCGTCCCAACAACTGCATATACAGCCACAGCAGGACCCTTTGCAAAGGACACATAGCACAGAAGCCCAGGCCCCAGCCAACACACACACCACAACAACATCACACACAAGCCAAGAACACTGAGGCCAGGCACACAAAATGTACACACACACAGATGAGGACCAAACACTTCACTGCACACACTACCTGACAAGTCACACACACACACACCACCCTGGACTCACAGCTACATACACACACCACATGCCAGCAGTAATGGAGGACAACATATAGGAAAGCCAAAGTGAGGTGCCCACAAATGGAAGGGCAGTGACATCAACCATCAAGCATGTGTGATGCACATGCAAGACAAGACACATGTGAGAACACACACAGCCCATCACAGCACACATGGCTGACACAGTCAGTCAACACAAACCACGGTCACCCCAATGCAACAACACCTGAGACAGCAAGGACACCCATGTATGGCACAGGGATGTAAGGAAGGCCCTGAACTCAAACACTGACCAGCCACACATAGGCATCCAAATACTGGACAAGACAATGTCTGCTGCACAACACACAGAGCCCAGTGACACACTACATGACAACCAAGCACAAGATGGATATGTCACACATACCTCCTCCCACAACAGCAACACACAATACTGCCATGTGCACAAAAACACAACCACAGGGCTAAACAAGTACACATATAGGCACACCACACCAGGGTCACACATGGCAGTAGTTGACAATGCATGTGCACACACATCCACAGTCACAACAAAGTCACCCCCTTCACACCATAGCACTTCTCCACCACCCAAGTGCACACATTGGAAGTAAGCCATGGAACCTGGATAACTCATCACCACAAGATGTCCATACACCGACACTGATT
The DNA here is from genome assembly GCA_963921515.1 of Calotriton arnoldi. Taxonomy (NCBI): domain Eukaryota; kingdom Metazoa; phylum Chordata; class Amphibia; order Caudata; family Salamandridae; genus Calotriton; species Calotriton arnoldi. The sequence continues at coordinate 181,206 of CAWUFW010019452.1, forward strand.
GGCACACAGAAAGGAAGCTCACACAGACCCCATGACCCTGGCCTGCCTGCCTGTAAGCCTGGTGCCCAAACTCCCACCCTGTGCTGCCATTGCCTGCTGAAACTGTGACATGTCCACCATAGATAACATGAGCCAAGAAGGAAGATGACTACAAGATTTCATTGCCAACCACCTGCACTGCACCCATAAGTATCACAGTCATGTAGAAATGAAGTGCCTCCCACCCTGCAAAAATGAAATGTGACACAACCCATTGGCAATGTTGAAGTGGTATACTGAGCCTGTGACACAGTAAACCATGCACACACAGAAACAACTTTATTCAGGAAGGACACTGACACAACTCACTGCAGGTCCAACTGTGTTTATTCACAATTTGCATATAGAGCCAACAAATTTGGGCAACAGCAGAAGCCAGTGGGCATTTCAATATGCACAGTATTTACATCAAAAAGCTGCACAGGCAGTGGGCAAACAGCAGTGAACAACAAGGCCAGTGGCCAGTCCAATGTGCAGAGTGAGTCCATGAGAAGCTGCACAGGCAGGGGGCACACAGCAGTGAACAGCAAGGCCAGTGGGCAGGACAAAGTGCAGAGTGAGTCCATGAAGCTGCACAGGCAAGGGGCACACAGCAGTGAAGCAGCAAGGGCCAGTGGCCAGTCAAATGTGCAGAGTGAGTCCATGAGAAGCTGCCTACAGGCAGGGGCACACAGCAGTGAACGACAAGGCCAGTGGGCAGGACAAAGTGCAGAGTGAGTCCATGAGAAGCTGCACAGGCAGGGGCAGCACAGCAGTAGAACAGCAAGGCCAGTGGCCAGGACACAGTGCAGGTGAGGCATGAGAAGCTGCACAGGCAGGGGGCACACAGCAGTGAACAGCAAGGCCAGTGGCCAGGACAAAGTGCAGAGTGAGTCCATGGGAGAAGCTGCACAGGCAGGGGGGCGCACAGCAGCGTGAGAAGCACAAGGCTGAGAGTACAATGTGCAGAGTAGCGCACATCCGTGAAGCCACACAGGGAATGTATGCAACTCTACACATGCTCATGCCCAGCAACAGAGTAATGGGCCTGACAATGGGCATCACATGCACCCCTGTGGACAGACAGGTGTGTGAGGGTGACCACCACTCAGATGGGGCTGTCTGTCGGACTTGGAGCTGACTGTGTGTTGCAGGGGTCTGCTGGCAGGACTACCCTGGGCAGTGGGAGTAACAACTGTGGAAGAGCCAACTGTGCATGTGGTAGCTGGGGGGCTGCTTGGACCAGGTGGGGTGGTGGCCCGGGGAGGTGGACTCATGCCCTGGTGAGACACACAGTGTGTGCCGCGGAGGTTGTGGAGGGGTGCCTCTCTACTTCTTAGGGGATCCTGAAAGGCTTCCTGTCTGGGGATTGAGGGGAACTGGGGCAGACACAACAGGTGACTCCAACACCAAAGCTGATTCTGGTGTGGATGGTGACGGCCCCCTCTGGGGACACGCTGGAACCCGCTGTGCGCTCTGCCTGGTGTGTTTGCCGCCGCCCTGCCTCCCTCTGTCCACCAGCTTTTGCCCCCTACAGTGTCCTCCCGTGCTGGCTTCACAGGGCTTGGGATGGGAGTGGAGGCCAAGGATGGATTATCCATGGGGCCCCTCATCCTGTGTAATGTTTGCAGGCAACACCTTCTCAGTGTGTGTGGAAACTGTCATTTTGCCTCTGCGAGACGCTCGGGGGGGGACAGGGAGTCTTTGGCAGGGGAGGAAGGTGAGGCCTGTGACCCTGATGCTTTTTTCTTTAAGCCAGGCCCTTGCTGTCGCCTGATGGGATTTTCTCTGCGCTCTGGGGCTGCCTTACTCTTATGTGGGGATGGTGTCTGTGCCTCTAGTACGCTTTGGGTTGCTGCTGCTCCCTGTGTGCTGCGGGTTCTGTATCGGGACTTTGGGGTCTCGTTGGGCATTGTCACTGTCGTCGGAGGTGCACAGTGACACGGGGCCGGACCGAGTGCTGGGAGCCGCTCTCCTGACTAAGTGTGCCTGTTGCAGGGCTGCCTGTCACAGCTGATGACAAGGACTGCACAGTCCGGTGCAGCCCACCTACGTCAGAATGTAAGCCCTCCATGAAAGCTATAACCTGCCTCCAACTTTTGTCGTGCTCTTGGAAGGCATTGAGAAGTGCTGTCTGCCCCGACACACAGCTGGCGCAATGGCCCGACTGCTTCTGCACTGAGGGCAGCAGGACTGACATGGGCTGGGGCAGCTGTGCCTGGGGTGAAGGTGACTCTTCCCTCCCTACTCGTGCGGACACGGGCAGCACCAGTGGAGGCTGAAGGGAGGCTGGGCACTGGACGCTGTGTGGCGGAAGAGGAGGCAGGAGTCCCCGTTCCCTGCACCCCCAACATGGATGCAAAGTCCACCGCTGGCATCAGATGAGGTGAGAGCTTGTGTCTCCAGCTGTGAATCCTCTAGCAGGACTCCTGTCCCCCTCCTCGGCGCCTGAGTCACATCTGTGTCAGTCAGCTCCGGTGCGGCTGTTGCAGTGGAAGCCTCACCACTGGTGTCCGTCCCCTCTCCCTCTGCACATACGGGAGCTGCTGCACCAGGAGAGAGAGAGTACTGCAGAGATGAGTGGCATCAACAGAAACCAACACGTGCCAGCACATCTCGCATCCTAGGAAGAGGTGTGCAGCACATTGCATGCCACCCTGTGCACACATATATAGCTGACACTCCAAAATTTCCTACACAACGGTGCATGTCCGCCACACATCACCGCACATAAGTGCCCCAGGTGATTCACACAGCACACCATCCTGCAGTTGGCTCACATCAGACACAGCCACCGGAAATGGCCTGTGCACACACACACTGTCCCGGAGCAAGTTGGCAAGGATGAACACCACGAGATGGTGCACATCACCTACATGTGTGGAGCAGTAGGGGACCACACAGATCAAACAACATACCAGCCCACAATGACCCTGCACACATGCCATCCACCATATCGAGTCCATGGGCACATCTACTGTTGCACATTGGCCTCAGATGGCTGACTAGCAGACATCTGAGGTCTGCTGTTGCTACTGCCATTCATTGAACCGCATTCACAGCTGGCACACTGGCATTCCCATCCATCAGAATTCACACACTACCCCACAGCAGAAGGTACCTTGAAGGCCACAACTCCAAATGTAAGAGAGATGCACAGTGCTAAAACTCACTTCCATGAAGCGCCGTTTGGGCAAAAGCATGGCACATACAACCCACAGCACAGAGGCCACTCACAAAACATTGTACCACACAACCAACGTCCCCACAGCTGACAATTTGCACACTCTGTGAGACACATGCACCCACTCCCAGCCAAGGCAGCCTGGGTACGCTTGTACTCTCACCCTGGCTCGCATGCTGACGTGCTCCCTCAGTCATCTGTCCAGCTCAGGTTGTGTGACAGCCAGGATGCGGGCCATCAGTGGGGCCATGCTGCGCCTAGCCAACCTGCCAGTCAGAGGGGAGCAGCCCCAGCGTCATCTCGGCCACGTTCTTGCTCAGCCGGCAGATGTCGCCCCACCTTTATGACAGTGGGTGCGCCTTCGGTTTGACACACCCCAGAACCCGGACTTCCTGGAGGCAGTGGCCCTCCACACGGCCTCTACGCTGGTGGACCTTCAGCTGCAGGCATGGGGGCAAGGAGGGCGACGTTCCAGCGAGACAGTGCACAATAACAACACAACGAAGCCGCAGTAGCACGACAGTGACTCCATCCAAAACTCCAGCTACAACTGTCACATAGCCAACAATTGCTCTGAGACATGGTGCAAATGTCCCATTTGGTCAATCAGACGTACAGGCATGCACATGTTCGATGGTGGACACAGTACCTCCACATCCCATTCACATGCAAGGATACCAACACAGCAAGCAACGTGTAGTCTGCCTGCAGCTACTGTCTGCAGTTACCTACAACTACACATAGAGAAGATAGCAAAACATGTGCCATGTTTTTGGACTCCCTGTGTCCAACACTGCGCAGACCTAAGTGTCCCCAGCCCGTGCAAAGCCTCACTGTGTCTTGGAACTCACATGAAGTGACAACAACTGTCATACACACACCCTTCTCCCACGCCTGCTCCTGTGCAATCTACATGGCAGGAGATGGGACTTAGGATGAAGAGAAGCGTGAGCCAAACACACACTGGTCTACACTGGCACATGCAGTGATGTGTACATGTGGCATTCAGTGGGGGACTGCGGGCAGGTCGGCTGACACTGAGAGTGGGTTCAGTGCGGAGCAACACAGCCATTCACACAAACGCTAACTGGCCAGACTCCTGCATCACCAAAAATGCTGTACCTGTACTGGCTGACACTACAGGACATGTCCCTCTTACTCAGGATAGGCATGCTAGGGTAACGTGTGGAAGAGCCCACCGAGCCCTTCCCGCTGTAGTAAACATGACAGGCAGTGCATGTCAGGAGCCCCACAACCACTGACACATACCGAAGCACCTCCACCCCACGTGTGCACACCCTGCACTATCACTCACAGTCTGGGAGAGACTTACCACGACATTAGGGCCACTGCCCATAAAGCCTTGGGTACTGTGCAAGCACCCACGTACTGCAGGACCCCCAGCTCCTCACTGGTGAAGGGACTGGCACGGATCTTCTGAGTCCTCAACATCCCCAATGGACATGTGTGGCAGCAACAACACGTTGAGGGTGTTGCAGTCAGCGAGTCCCTTGAGGCAGGCAGCAGCAGGTGCAGGGTGGCAGCCAGCAGTCCCTTGGAGGCAGCAGGTGGAGGGTGGCAGTCAGCAGTCCCTTGAGGCAGCAGCAGCAGGTGCAGGGGTGGCAGCCAGCAGTCCCTTGAGGCAGCAGGTGGAGGGTGGCAGCCAGCAGTCCCTTGAGGCAGCAGGTGGAGGGT
>CAWUFW010019453.1:0-186091 GCA_963921515.1 Calotriton arnoldi
CTCACTGAGATATAGGTTTCCTATATCTCTCCTGCACACACATATAAACCTATCAGTCACCCCTATGGCAGGCCCTATCAATCCTGAGGGCAGGGTGCTTGGCTTCTATGTGAGGGGGTGCCTCTGCCTGAGCAGGGCCCTCTGCAGCTCTCAGAGTCTATTCTCTGGTGCTGTTTGTGGATGCGGTTAAACCATATACTATTTAAGTGCATTATATCCTCGCGGTAAATGCTAACTTTGGAATGGCTGCATCAAAACATGTCGTGTTTGGTGTCAAACATCTTGGAATACTACCCCCCGCCAATCTTGGCGGTGGGGGTAGCATTCCACCCTTCTAGAGGGATAAGACATGTACCTGCTGTGGAAACGCGGTAGAATCCTAAAGAGCCCTGGCATCACAAAATGGATGCCACCAGTCACAGACACTGGGCTGCCCTCCTGCTGATGACCGAAACTCACAGTGGAGGAAGCCCAACAATAGGCATCCTGTCACAGGGAGGTGTAACCACCTTCCAGACAGGGTTTAGTGTATTGGGGCTGGGTGGGTGCACTCTTAGAGTGCTTTGAAGTCCTGCACTGGGGGAGCAGAAGGCTCCTCTGTGCATATGCCAGTTCAAACCAGCTCAGGGGCTACCTGCCCCTGCTCTGGCGCGAAACTGGACAAAGGGAAGTGGGTGTAGCCACCCTCTCCTTGACCCTCCCATAGGTGGGGTCATAGAGCTAGTCCATCCCCTCTTTTAGTATAAGAGGGGAACCTTGCCATTGCAAAGCAGATAACCCCTGGACGACGCTCTACAGAAGAATCCTGGACCTTCGACGTTCCACTACCTTTGGAAGACAGAAGAATCTCCTTGGAGTCAAGGAGTGACTCCCTGCTTGGCAGGCACCAAAAACGACAACGACGGTCGCAAACTACGCCGCTCCCGCCGGAGTCCGAAGTCCCTGCAGCCCAAGAAGTGGATTTCCTGACCTCTCCCAGGCCATCGTGAGTCCCCAGCGAAGCTGAGGCAAGTGGACCCCACGAGTAACGAGGAACCGCGACCCCTGGGTACCGTGCACTATTGTCGAGTGCAACCCCTTCACAACGTTCTACGAACTTGTGCTTTGGACCACGTGTGGTCCCGACCTCCAGCAGGAATCCCTCCGAAGATCAGAGGCCTACACCGTCCCGAGTGACCGTGGGCCCCTGTTGAGTGATTCCGCCCGAGGTGTCTTCGCGATCCCTTGCCCGCTGGCTTGTGGGTCCCCAGAAGACTTCTTAAAGAAACCAAAGGGCTCCCTGGTTGCTCCAGGCCTGCCCTGACTTACCCTCGCTGGGTGAGTTCCACAGACCTTGCTGGTCTGCGCCATCGACTTTTCTTCATCTCCCCGAGACTTGCGGCTGCCAAGGCTTGTTGGCTCCGATCGAGTTGCCGACACCGCAGTCAGCTGCAGACGTCGAGGGACACACCGAATCCAGCTCCTGGTCGTCGTCGACGCCTCCTGGACCACGTGGCTGAAGAGTCAAGGCACCCGCAACCGACCTGAAGCGACCGACGACGGTGGGCATCCATCTTCCTTGCCCCGGGTCACTGCCAAGTGACTTTGAACACTGTCCCCTCTGCTTTCAGGTCATCCTTCTTCAGAATCCAGGCTTGGATTCCACCGGACACTTCTTCAGCTCCCGCAAGCAGCAAGTCTTCTTTGTTCGCCATTGAAAACGACGCCGCGACCCGACACCAAAGGACACCTGTGCACCCGGCTTCCCTGGGTGAGGTAACTCCAGCACTACGGTGCTCCTGTGGGTGTGGGCCCTAGAACTACTTACCCTGTAAGTGACTTGCTTGTAGGTTCTCCCGAAGTATCCTAAAACTCTTTATTTCCAACCGCGACTTGCCCCATTGAAGTTAACGGCGATTCGCGCCTGTGTATCCACACTGCACGCGTCCCCCGTGGGTCCTTTACTTACCTGCCTTGGGTGGTTTCGTGAGGCCCCAGCACTTCTGAAGGCCCTAGGCCTTGTCTCCCTGCAAGTCGTTGTTTCTAAGTCTCTTACTTAGTATATGGTCTGGTACGCCCCTAGGGCCCCAGCCATATTTTGTGCTTAACTTATTGTGAAACGTTGATTTGTGCATATGTTTGTCTTCTAATCTCATAAAGAGATTAGTAGAGAGTTATTTAGAAATAAATACATATATATTTGATATATATACCTGTGTGGTGTCTTTTCATTTGGTGATTCAAGAGATTATATGGTAAAACAAGCTGCTTTACATTCCTCCGAGACTTAGCCTGAAGGCTGCTCTCCACAGCTACCACTAGGATAGCTTTCTTTAAAAGGTTGTCTTAAACCTATCTACCATAAGAGTCGATTTGCCCTGGTGCAAGGTGTCCACTTTAATTAGTGAACAGCATATACCAGGCCAACTTCTCACATTGGTGGGCAGCGTGTGGGATTCCAGCTTGCCATTGTTTTACCAGAAAATCTCTATTTGAATTACTAACTGAAAACCATTATAGGTACTCAAGGTACATATAAAGTCAAGCTTAGTATCAATAAGTTCTACTGAACTTAGAGCTGTGTGCCAAGGGATAGCACACCCTTTCCACAGCTCAAGCTAGGATCAGTAGGCCACAAACTAGTGTAGGTAGTACAACACTGCACAACACTAGAATGTCCTTAAGGAGTGGACCCAGTGGATCCACTCAGCCTCAGTATAAGGACATGGCTTTCTCTGACTTGAGAGCCATGTGTGTTGACAGACACCTGAGGCTAGGACAGAGTCCCTCAACCCTGCACCTGATAGATCTGCTGACAGCAGATGACCTTAGATTGGCTCTAGGAGCTAAGGGGTCTGAATCAGTGGGTGGGTCAATCATAGTATCTGGGTCAGATGAGGACAATCCGAATGACCAAGACTCTGTGGTTGAAGGGCCAGGCTTCAAGGAGCCTGAACAGGACAGAGGAATTCTCCTAAGAGAACTGGCAGAGTGGATGAGAGGCACAGATCCCCTTCCAGGGAATCTGAGCACTCTTATCACTCTGGCAGAGAATTTGTCCAGGAGAGGAGCTCATACTTTAACTTAAGAGAGACCTCCTCTGAGAGAAGGTGCAAACTGCTCCAGTATGAGGAAGCCAAAGTGGCCCTCAGAACCAAGCAGTTGGCACTGGATAGAGAAGCCCTGGAGATCCAGAGAGCTTCCAGAAGGGAGGGTTTAGAACCCCTGGTGGCAGCAACAGTGTCCCTAGAGGCAGAGAATATGTCCCTGACCATAGGAACCTGAGCAAGGTTGTTCCTCCCTACCAGAGTGGGGATGATATCCACAAGTGGATAACTGCTATGGAGAGGGCCTGTAGAGTACAGCAGGTCCCCCAAAAGCAGTGGGCAGCAATCTTGTGGCTCTCCTTTTCAGATAAAGGAAGAGACAAGCTCCTCACTGTTAGAGAGGAGGATGCTGATGATTATGAGGTCCTGAAGAGTGCACTGATAGATGGGTTTGGCTTAACCACTGAAGAGTACAGGTTGAAGTTCAGAGATACCCAGAAGGCACAGACTCAGGACTGGACAGACTTTGTAGATTGTGCATCCAAGGCTCTGGAGGGTTGGCTGGTTGGCAGTAGGGTTACTGATTTCAAAGGATTTTATAATCTAATGATGAGAGAACAGATCCTTAATAATTGTCAAAACCAGCTTTTACACCAGTACCTGGTGGACTCTGATCTGACCTCTCCCCAAGAATTGGGAAAGAAGGCAGACAAATGGGTCAGAACCAGAGTAAGGCCTAAGAATCAGGGTGGTGACCACAAGAAAGATTCTACCAAGTCCCAAGAGAAAGGTGGGGATAAATCCAAGGATAAGTCCACTACAGGGCCCCAAAATTCCTCTTCTGGGGGTGGGTCCCAAACTCCTTCCTCTCCTGAAAAGAAACCCTATTGCCATGTCTGTAAAAAGCCTGGGCACTGGAAATCTGATCCCAGTTGTCCCAGGAATGGCAATAAAGAAAATGTTCCTCCAACAACTACTACCACCCTCCTGGTACTACCAGTAGTAATCCTCCAGTTGGGAGTAGTGCACCCAAAAAGTTAGGTGCTTTTGCAAGAGGAACAGAGGTGGGCCCTAGTTTAGACAGGACCCCCTCAACAGACTCCTCAGATTCTGATGGTGGTATAGGATTTGCCACCTTTACCATGGGTCCCACAGCATTGGGCAGGTACAGACTGGAGCCAATAATTAATGGTCAGAAAGCTGTGGCATTTAGGGACACAGGGGCTAGTGTCACCATGGTGGCAGGGAAACTAGTCCCCCTCACCAGCTTTTACCTGAGTTTAAATACCAGGTGACCAACATTGATGGTGTCAGAACAGATCACCCCATGGCCATAGTCAATCTCAGCTGGGAGGGGGTCACAGGCCCAAAAGAGTGGCAGTGTCCCCAACCCTACCTGTAGATTGCCTGATGGGCAATGATCTGGAAATTTCAGCCTGGGCTGAAATTGAACACCAAACCCATCTGAAGATGTTGGGTGTCCCTGTAAAGGTTAGTGGGGCTGTGATGGCCACAGCCCCAGCCCAAGATTATGGAGAGATGGAGCCTGGAAGAATGGCCCACTCTCCCCAGAAGAGAGCACAAGGGTTGAAGAAAAGTCTTCTTCCCTCCAGACAGTAGGTAAGGGTCAGCCTCCTCAGGGAACTGACCCTACCCCTAGTGAAGGAACTGCCACAGAGGTAGTCAGGCCTGGCCTGGCCACCCCCTGATGGCAGAGGACCCTTCCAAGGTGGTACCCAGTCTGGAGCAGGTAACCTGCCCTCTCTACCCTGCCTCAGTCAGCCCAGGGCTGCAGAGGTCAGGGAGGTCAGTGGACCCCCAGGGCCCCTGTCCAGAGGAAACCCCCATCAGCAGATTAGGGGCACCCAGTCTAGTAGCCCTAGCCAGGTGAAAATTCCTCAACCCACTGAGGGATCCCCCATACCTTTATGTAGGGACCTCCCCAGAAGGACTCTGTTAGGCAAGGGCAAACCTGGGACCAAAAGGTTCCAAACCTGCCATGTCCCTCCAGTAGTTCCATCCAAAGGGACCCAACCCCCAGCTGTAGGCAGCCAAAGGTTGACCCTTAGAGCAAAATGCAACTCAGTCATGGAAAGACAGGCATACATGGTGACCAGTGATCTGAGGAAGCTGAGGCCAACCTTCCTAGGGCCTCACTTCCCTACTCAGACACCTCACCAGCCTTGTACTTTACCAGAGCACACCAGAGGTAGTGATTCCCCATGGTGGAGACCCTCTCACACCCTTAGGGTGAGGGATTGCTTAGTGGACCATCAGACAGGGGGCAACCATGCTAGTGCAGGTGCTTCCTTATATGGCCACTTAGTCAATAAAGGCTCAACTGGCCAAGGTTAGCCTTATCTCCTTTCGTTTGGGGGGTTATGTAGGAAGGTGGAATCTGACTATATGGTTGCCCCCACTTTTTTCATGGTGTTTTGCTGGTTTATGACTTAGTTGGACTGGGATCCTGCTATTCAGGGCCCCAGTCTATCTGCTCTCTCTAAATGACATGGAGTGCACTCTAGGTGCACTAGTGATTGGATACTGTGGTGCCTTATGAGTCCCTAGTATATGGTACCTTAGGTGCCAAGGGCATAGGTACTTCACAGGCCTACCAGGGGCTGCAGCATGTATTATGCCACCCCTGGGAAGCAGTCTAAATCTGACACCACAGGCCTGCTACTGCAGCCTGGGTGAGGTGGTGCTAGCACCCCTCACTGAGATATAGGTTTCCTATATCTCTCCTGCACACACATATAAACCTATCAGTCACCCCTAAGGCAGGCCCTATCAATCCTGAGGGCAGGGTGCTTGGCTTCTATGTGAGGGGGTGCCTCTGCCTGAGCAGGGCCCCTCTGCAGCTCTCAGAGTCTATTCTCTGGTGCTGTTTGTGGATGCGGTTAAACCATATACTACTTAAGTGCATTATATCCTCGCGGTAAATGCTAACTTTGGAATGGCTGCATCAAAACATGTCGTGTTTGGTGTCAAACATCTTGGAATACTACCCCCGCCAATCTTGGCGGCGGGGGTAGCATTCCACCCTTCTAGAGGGATAAGACATGTACCTGCTGTGGAAACGCGGTAGAATCCTAAAGAGCCCTGGCATCACAAAATGGATGCCACCAGTCACAGACACTGGGCTGCCCTCCTGCTGATGACCGAAACTCACAGTGGAGGAAGCCCAACAATAGGCATCCTGTCACAGGGAGGTGTAACCACCTTCCAGACAGGGTTTAGTGTATTGGGGCTGGGTGGGTGCACTCTTAGAGTGCTTTGAAGTCCTGCACTGGGGGAGCAGAAGGCTCCTCTGTGCATATGCCAGTTCAAACCAGCTCAGGGGCTACCTGCCCCTGCTCTGGCGCGAAACTGGACAAAGGGAAGTGGGTGTAGCCACCCCTCCCTTGACCCTCCCATAGGTGGGGTCATAGAGCTAGTCCATCCCCTCTTTTTAGTATAAGAGGGGGAACCTTGCCATTGCAAAGCAGATAACCCCTGGACGACGCTCTACAGAAGAATCCTGGCCCTTCGACGTTCCACTACCTTTGGAAGACAGAAGAATCTCCCTTGGAGTCAAGGAGTGACTCCCCTGCTTGGCAGGCACCAAAAACGACAACGACGGTCGCAAACTACGCCGCTCCTGCCGGAGTCCGAAGTCCCTGCAGCCCAAGAAGTGGATTTCCTGACCTCTCCCAGGCCATCGTGAGTCCCCAGCGAAGCTGAGGCAAGTGGACCCCACGAGTAACGAGGAACCGCGACCCCTGGGTACCGTGCACTATTGTCGAGTGCAACCCCTTCACAACGTTCTACGAACTTGTGCTTTGGACCACGTGTGGTCCCGACCTCCAGCAGGAATCCCTCCGAAGATCAGAGGCCTACACCGTCCCGAGTGACCGTGGGCCCCTGTTGAGTGATTCCGCCCGAGGTGTCTTCGCGATCCCTTGCCCGCTGGCTTGTGGGTCCCCAGAAGACTTCTTAAAGAAACCAAAGGGCTCCCCTGGTTGCTCCAGGCCTGCCCTGACTTACCCTCGCTGGGTGAGTTCCACAGACCTTGCTGGTCTGCGCCATCGACTTTTCTTCATCTCCCCGAGACTTGCGGCTGCCAAGGCTTGTTGGCTCCAATCGAGTTGCCGACACCGCAGTCAGCTGCAGACGTCGAGGGACACACCGAATCCAGCTCCTGGTCGTCGTCGACGCCTCCTGGACCACGTGGCTGAAGAGTCAAGGCACCCGCAACCGACCTGAAGCGACCGACGACGGTGGGCATCCATCTTCCTTGCCCCGGGTCACTGCCAAGTGACTTTGAACACTGTCCCCTCTGCTTTCAGGTCATCCTTCTTCAGAATCCAGGCTTGGATTCCACCGGACACTTCTTCAGCTCCCGCAAGCAGCAAGTCTTCTTTGTTCGCCATTGAAAACGACGCCGCGACCCGACACCAAAGGACACCTGTGCACCCGGCTTCCCTGGGTGAGGTAACTCCAGCACTACGGTGCTCCTGTGGGTGTGGGCCCTAGAACTACTTACCCTGTAAGTGACTTGCTTGTAGGTTCTCCCGAAGTATCCTAAAACTCTTTATTTCCAACCGCGACTTGCCCCATTGAAGTTAACGGCGATTCGCGCCTGTGTATCCACACTGCACGCGTCCCCGTGGGTCCTTTACTTACCTGCCTTGGGTGGTTTCGTGAGGCCCCAGCACTTCTGAAGGCCCTAGGCCTTGTCTCCTTGCAAGTCGTTGTTTCTAAGTCTCTTACTTAGTATATGGTCTGGTACGCCCCTAGGGCCCCAGCCATATTTTGTGCTTAACTTATTGTGAAACGTTGATTTGTGCATATGTTTGTCTTCTAATCTCATAAAGAGATTAGTAGAGAGTTATTTAGAAATAAATACATATATATTTGATATATATACCTGTGTGGTGTCTTTTCATTTGGTGATTCAAGAGATTATATGGTAAAACAAGCTGCTTTACATTCCTCCGAGACTTAGCCTGAAGGCTGCTCTCCACAGCTACCACTAGGATAGCTTTCTTTAAAAGGTTGTCTTAAACCTATCTACCATAAGAGTCGATTTGCCCTGGTGCAAGGTGTCCACTTTAATTAGTGAACAGCATATGCCAGGCCAACTTCTCACAATAAAGATGAGAGTGAAGTGCAGAAAGAAGCGAGTGAGGTGCAGAAAGAGGCAAGAGAGGTGCAGAAAGAAGCAAGTGAGGTAAAGAAAGAAGCAAGAGAGGTGCAGAAAGAAGCAAGAGACGTGTGGAAAGAGGCAAGAGAGGTGCAGAAAGAGGCAAGAGAAGTGCATGAAAGAGGCAAGAGAGGTGCAGAAAGAGGAAGAAATGTGCAGAAAGAAGCAAGAGAAATGCAGAAAGAAGCAAGAGAGGTGCAGAAAGAGGCAAGAGAGGTGCAGAAAGAAGCAAGAGAAGTGCAGAAAGAGGCAAGAGAGGTGCAGAAAGAAGCAAGAGAGGTGCAGAAAGAAGCAAGATAGGTGCAGACAGAAGAGAGTGAGGTGCAGAAAGAAGCAAGAGAGGTGCAGAAAGAGGCAAGAGAGGTGCAGAAAGAAGAGAGTGAGGTGCAGAAAGAAGCAAGAGAGGTGCAGAAAGAAGCAAGGAATGTGCAGAAAGAGGCAAGAGAGTTGCAGAAAGAAGCAAGAGAGGTGCATAAAGAGGAATAGAATGTGCAGAAAGATGCAAGAAAAGTGCAGAAAGAGACAAGAGAGGTGCAGAAAGAAGGAAGTGAGGTGCAGAAAGAAGCAAGTGAGATGCAAAATGATGCAAGAGAGGTGCAGAAAGAACAGAGTGAGGTGCAGAAAGAAGCAAGTGAGGTGCAGAAAGCTGAAAGAGAGGTGCAGAAAGAGGTAAGAGAGGTGCAGAAAGAGAGCAATGAGAGTGCAGAAAGAAGCAAGAGAGGTGCAGAAAGAGGCAAGAGAGGTGTAGAAAGAAGCAAGAGAGGTGCAGAAAGAGGAAGAGAGGTGCAGAAAGAGGCAAGATGAGGTGCAGAAAGAGGCAAGAGAGGTGCAGAAAGAGGCAAGAGAGGTGCAGGATAAAGAGAGTAGAGGTGTAGAAAGAAACAGAGTGAGGTGCAGAAAGAGGCAAGAGAGGTGCAGAAAGAAGCAAGATGAGGTGCAGAAAGAGGCAAGAGAGGTGCAGAAAGAAGCAAGAGAGGTGCAGAAAGAGGCAAGAGAGGTGCAGAAAGAAGCAAGAGAGGTGCAGAAAGAAGAAGAAAGGTGCAGAAAGAAGCAGAGTGAGGTGCAGAAAGAGGCAGAGAGAGGTGCAGAAAGAAGCAGAGTGAGGTGCAGAAAGAAGCAAGAGAGGTGCAGAAAGAAGCAGAGTGAGGTGCAGAAAGAGGCAAGAGAGGTGCAGAAAGAAGAGAGTGAGGTAAAGAAAGAAGCAAGAGAGGTGCAGAAAGAGGCAAGATAGGTGCAGAAAGAGGCAAGAGAGGTGCAGAAAGAGGCAAGAGAAGTGCATGAAAGAAGCAAGAGAGGTGCAGAAAGAGGCAAGAAATGTGCAGAAAGAAGCAAGAGAAGTGCAGAAAGAGGCAAGAGAGGTGCAGAAAGAGGCAAGAGAGGTGCAGAAAGAAGCAAGAGAAGTGCAGAAAGAGGCAAGAAAGGTGCAGAAAGAGGCAAGAGAGGTGCAGAAAGAAGCAAGAGATGTGCAGAAAGAAGAGAATGATGTACAGAAAGAGGCAAGAGAAGTACAGAAAGAGGCAAGAGAGGTGCAGAAAGATGCAAGAGAGGTGCAGAAAGAAGCAAGAGAAGTGCAGAAAGAGGCAAGAAAGGTGCAGAAAGAAGCAAGAGAGGTGCAGAAAGAAGCAAGAGAGGTGCAGAAAGAAGCAAGAGAGGTGCAGAAAGAATCAACTGAGGTGCAGAAAGAAGCAAGAGAGGTGCAGAAAGAAGCAAGAGAGGTGCAGAAAGAGGCAAGAGAGGTGCAGAAAGAAGCAAGAGAGGTGCAGAAAGAGGAAGAGAGTTGCAGAAAGAAGAGAGTGAGGTGCAGAAAGAGAGCAGAGTGAGGTGCAGAAAGAAGCAAGAGAAGGTGCAGAAAGAGGCAAGAGAGGTGCAGAAAGAAGCAAGAGAAGTGCAGAAAGAGGCAAGAGAGGTGCAGAAAGAGGCAAGAAAAGTGCAGAAAGAGGCAAGAGAGGTGCAGAAAGAGGCAAGAGAGGTGCAGAAAGAAAGGAAGAGAGGTACAGAAAGAAGCAAGTGAGGTGCAGAAATGAGGCAAGAGAGATGCAGAAAGAAGCAAGTGAGGTGCAGAAAGAGGCAAGGAAAGGTGCAGAAAGAGGCAAGAGAGGTGCAGAAAGGAGAGAGATGAGGTGCAGAAAGAGGAAAGAGAGGTGCAGAAAGAGGCAGGAGAGATGAAGAAAGAAGTGAGAGAGGTGCAGAAAGAAGCAAGTGAGGTGCAGAAAGAGGCAAGAGAGGTACAGAAAGAGGCAAGAGAGTTGCAGAAAGAAACAAGAGAGGTGCATGAAAGAGGCAAGAGAGGTGCAGAAAGAAGCAATAGAAGAGCAGAAAGAGACAAGAGAGGTGCAGAAAGAGGCAAGAGGTGCAGAAAGAAGTCAAGTGAGGTGCAGAAAGAAGCAAGAGAGGTGCAGAAAGAGGCAAGAGAGGTGCAGAAAGAAGCAAGAGAGGTGCAGAAAGAAGCAAGAGAGGAGCAGAAAGATGGCAAGAGAGGTGCAGAAAGAGGCAAGAGAGGTGCAGAAAGAAGCAGAGATGAGCTGCAGAAAGAAGCAAGTGAGGTGCAGAAAGAGGCAAGAGAGGTGCAGAAAGAAGTGAATAGAGGTGCAGAAAGAGGCAGAGAGAGGTGCAGAAAGAGGCAAGAGAGGTGCAGAAAGAAGCAGAGTGAGGTGCAGAAAGCATGCAACGATGAGTGCAGAAAGAGGCAAGAGAGGTGCAGAAAGAAGCAGAGTGAGGTGCAGAAAGAAGAGAATGAGAGGTGCAGAAAGAAGCAGAGTGAAGTGCAGAAAGAAGAAAGTGAGGTGCAGAAAGAGGCAAGTGAGGTGCAGATAGAAGCAAGAATGATGCAGGAAGAAGCAAAAGAGGTGCAAAAAGAGGCAGGAGAAGTGCAGAAAGAGGCAAGAGAGGTGCAGAAAGAAGAAACTAGAGGTGCAGAAAGAGGCAAGAGAGGTGCAGAAAGAAGAGAGAGAGTGCAGAAAGAATTAAGCGAGGTGCAGAAAGAGGAGAGTGAGGTGCAGAAAGAGGCAAGAGAGGTGCAGAAAGAAGCAAGAGAGAGTGCAGAAAGAGGCAAGAGAGGTGCAGAAAGAAGCAAGAGAGAGTGCAGAAAGAAGCAAGAGAAGTGCAGATAAGAGGCAAGAGAGGTGCAGAAAGAAGCAAGAGAGGTGCAGAAAGAGGCAAGAGAGGTGCAGAAAGATGAAAGAAAAGTGCAGAAAGAGGCAAGAGAGGTGCAGAAAGAGGCAAGAGAGGTGCAGAAAGAAGAGAGTGAGGTACAGAAAGAAGCAAGAGAGGTGCAGAAAGAGGAAAGAAAGGTGCAGAAAGAGGCAAGAGAGGTGCAGAAAGAAGAGAATGAGGTGCAGAAAGAAGCAAGTGAGGTGCAGAAAGAGGCAAGAGAGGTGCAGAAAGAAGTGAGAGAGGTGCAGAAAGAAGAGAGTGAGGTGCAGAAAGAAGCAAGAAAGGTGCAGAAAGAGGCAAGAGAGGTGCAGAAAGAAGCAAGAGAGGTGCAGAAAGAGGCAAGAAAGGTGCAGAAAGAGGCAAGAGAAGTGCAGAAAGAGGCAAGAGAGGTGTAGAAAGAGGCAAGAGAGGTGCAGAAAGAGGAAGAGAGGTGCAGAAAGAAGCAAGTGAGGTGCAGAAAGAGGCAAGAGAGGTGCAGAAAGAGGCAGACTGAGGTGCAGAAAGAAGCAAGTGAGATGCAGAAAGATGAAAGAAAGGTGCAGAAAGAGGCAAGAGAGGTGCAGAAAGAAGAAGAATGAGGTGCAGAAAGAAGCAAGAGCGGTGCAGAAAGAGGCAAGAGAGATGAAGAAAGAAGTGAGTGAGGTGCAGAAAGAAGCAAGAGTGAGGTGCAGAAAGAAGCAAGAAAGGTGCAGAAAGAGGCAATAGAGTTGCAGAAAGAAGCAAGAGAGGTGCATGTATAGGAATAGAGGTGCATAAAGAGCAAGAAAAGTGCAGAAAGAGACAAGAGAGGTGCAGAAAGAGGCAAGAGAGGTGCAGAAAGAAGTCAAGTGAGGTGCAGAAAGAAGCAAGAGAGGTGCAGAAATGAGGCAAGAGAGGTGCAGAAAGAGACAGAGTGAGGTACAGAAAGAAGCAAGATGAGGTGCAGAAAGATGCAATGAAAGGTGCAGAAAGAGGTAAGAGAGGTGCAGAAAGAAGCAAGAATGATGCACAAAGAAGCAAAAGAGGTGCACAAAGTTTCAGGAGAAGTGCAGAAAGAGGCAAGAGAGGTGCAGATAGAGGCAAGAGAGGTGCAGAAAGAAGAGAGTGAGGTGCAGAAAGAGGCAAGAGAGGTGCAGAAAGAGGCAAGAGAGGTGCAGGATAAAGAGAGTAGAGGTGCAGAAAGAGAAGAGTGAGGTGCAGAAAGAGGCAAGAGAGGTGCAGAAAGAAGAGAGAGAGGTGCAGAAAGAAGAAACTAAGGTACAGAAAGAGGCAAGAGAGGTACAGAAAGAAGAGAAGGAGGTGCAGAAAGAGGCACGAGAGGTGCAGAAAGAAGCAAGAGAGGTGCAGAAAGATGCAAGAGAGGTGGAGAAAGAAGCAAGAGAGGTGCAGAAAGAAGCAGGAATGTGCAGAAAGAAGAGAGAGAGGTGCAGAAAGAAGCAGAGAGAGGTGCAGAAAGAAGAGAGAGAAGTGCAGAAAGAAGAGAGTGAGATGCAGAAAGAGGCAAGAGAGGTGCAGAAAGAGGCAAGAGTGAGGTACAGAAAGAAGCAAGAGAGGTGCAGAAAGAAGCAAGAGACGTGTGGAAAGAGGCAAGAAAGTTGCAGAAAGAAGAAAGAGAAGTGCATGAAAGAAGCAAGAGAAGTGCAGAAAGAGGCAAGAGATGTGCAGAAAGAGGCAAGAGAAGTACAGAAAGAGGCAAGAGAGGTAGCAGAAAGATGCAAGAGATGTGCAGAAAGAAGGAAGAGAAGTGCAGACAGAGGAAGAAAGGTGCAAAATGAGGCAATAGAGGTACAGAAAGAACAGAGTGAGGTACAGAAAGAAGCAATTGAGGTGCAGAAAGATAAAAGAAAGGTGCTTTAAGAGGTAAGAGAGGTGCAGAAAGAAGAGAATGAGGTGCAGAAAGAAGCAAGTGAGGTGCAGAACGAGGCAAGAGAGGTGTAGAAAGAAGTGAGTGAGGTGCAGAAAGAAGAGAGTGAGGTGCAGAAAGAAGAGAGTGAGGTGCAGAAAGAAGCAAAAGAGGTGCAGAAAGAGGCAAGAGAGTTGCAGAAAGAAGCAAGAGAGGTGCAGAAAGAGGAATAAAGGTGCAGAAAGAGGCAAGAGAAGAGCAGAAAGAGACAAGAGAGGTGCAGAAAGAGGTAAGAGAGGTGCAGAAAGAAGGGGATGAGGTGCAGAAAGAAGCAAGAGAGGTGCAAAATGAGGCAAGATAGGTGCAGAAAGAGGCAAGACTGAGGTGCAGAAAGAAGCAATTGAGATGCAGAAAGATGAAATAAAGGTGCTTTAAGAGGTAAGAGAGGTGCAGAAAGAAGAGAATGAGGTGCAGAAAGAAGCAAGTTCGGTGAAGAAAGAGGCAGGAGAGATGAAGAAAGAAGTGAGTGAGGTGCAGAAAGAAGAGAGTGAGGTGCAGAAAGAAGCAAGAAAGGTGCAGAAGAGGCAATAGAGTTGCAGAAAGAAACAAGAGAGGTGTATGTATAGGAATAAAGGTGCATAAAAAAGCAAGAAAAGAGCAGAAAGAGACAAAAGAGGTGCAGAAAGAGGCGAGAGGTGCAGAAAGAAGTCAGTGAGGTGCAGAAAGAAGCAAGTGAGGTGCAAAATGAGGCAAGAGAGGTGCAGAAAGAACAGAGTGAGGTACAGAAAGAAGCAATTGAGGAGCAGAAAGATGAAAGAAAGGTGCTTTAAGAGGTAAGAGAGGTGCAGAAAGAAGAGAATGAGCTGCAGAAAGAAGAGAGTGAGGTGCAGAAAGAAGCAAGTGAGGTGCAGAAAGAGCCAAGAGAGGTGTAGAAAGAAGTGAATGAGGTGCAGAAAGAAGAGAGTTAGGTGCAGAAAGAGGCAAGAGAGGTGCAGAAAGAAGAGAGTGAGGTGCAGAAAGCAGCAAGCTATGGTACAGAAAGAGGCAGGAGGGGTGCAGAAAGAAGCAGAGTGAGGTGCAGAAAGAAGAGAATGAGGTGCAGAAAGAAGAAGAGAAGTGCAGAACAGAAGCAAGATTGAGATGCAGAAAGAGGCAAGTGAGGTGCAGAAAGAAGAGATTGAGGTACAGAAAGAAGCAAGTGAGGTGCAGAAAGAGGCAAGAGATGTGTAGAAAGAAGAGAGTGAGTTGCAGAAAGAAATACAGTGAGGTGCACAAAGAGGCAAGAGAGGTGCAGAAAGAAGAGAGTGAGGTGCAGAAAGAAGCAACGAGAGGTGCAGAAAGAGGCAAGAGAGGTGCAGAAAGAAGAGAGTGAGTTGCAGAAAGAAGTTAGCGATGTGCAGAAAGAAGAGAGTGGGGTGCAGAAAGAGGCAAGAAAGGTGCAGAAAGAAGCAAGAGAGATGCAGAAAGAGGCAAGAGAGGTGCAGAAAGAAGAGAGTGAGATGCAGAAAGAAGCAAGAGAAGTGAGATAAGAGGCAATAGAGGTGCAGAAAGAAACAAGATAGGTGTAGAAAGAGGAATAAAGGTGCAGAAAGATGCAAGAAAAGAGCAGAAAGAGACAAGAGAGGTGCAGAAAGAGGCAAGAGAGGTGCAGAAAGAAGAGAGAGAGGTACAGAAAGAAGCAAGTGATGTGCAGAAAGAGGAAAGAAAGGTGCTGATAAGAGGTAAGAGAGGTGCAGAAAGAAGAGAATGAGGTGCAGAAAGAAGCAAGTGAGGTGCAGAAAGAGGCAAGAGAGGTGTAGAAAGAAGTGAGTGAGGTGCAGAAAGAAGAAGTGAGGTGCAGAAAGAAGCAAGTGAGGTGCAGAAAGAAGCAAGAAAGGTGCAGAAAGAGGCAATAGAGTTGCAGAAAGAAGCAAGAGAGGTGCATATAGAGGCAATAAAGGTGCAGAAAGATGCAAGAGAAGAGCAGAAAGAGACAAGAGAGGTGCAGAAAGAGGCAAGAGAGGTGCAGAAAGAAGGGAGTGAGGTGCAGAAAGAAGCAAGAGAGGTGCAGAAATGAGGCAAGAGAGGTGCAGAAAGAAGCAGACTGAGGTGCAGAAAGAAGCAAGAGAGATGCAGAAAGATGAAATAAAGGTGCTTTAAGAGGTAAGAGAGGTGCAGAAAGAAGCAAGTGAGGTGAAGAAAGAGGCAGGAGAGGTGCAGAAAGAAGTGAGTGAGGTGCAGAAAGAAGCAAGTGAGGTGCAGAAAGAAGCAGAGTGAGGTGCAGAAAGAAGAGAGTGAGGTGCAGAAAGAAGCAAGAAAGGTGCAGAAATAGGCTAGAGAGTTGCAGGAAGAGACAAGAGAGGTGCATATGGAGGAATAAAGGTGCATAAAAATGCAAAGAAAAGAGCATAAAGAGACAAGAGAGGTGCAGAAAAAGGCAAGAGAGGTGCAGAAAGAAGGGAGTGAGGTGCAGAACGAAGAGAGTGAGGTGTAAAATGAGGCAATGGAGGTGCAGAAAGAAGAGAGTGAGCTGCAGAAAGAAGCAAGAGAAGTGCAGAAACAAGCAAGAGAGGTGCAGAAAGAAAGAAGAAAGGTGCAGAAAAAGCAAGAGAGGTGCAGAAAGAGGAAGAAATGTGCAGAAAGAGGCAAGAGAAGTACAGAAATAGGCAAGAGAGGTGCAGAAAGATGCATGAGAGGTGCAGTAAGAAGCAAGAGAAGTGCAGAAAGAGTTAGAAAGGTACAGAAAGAAGCAAGAGAGGTGCAGAAAGAATCAAGAGGTGCAGAAAGAAGAAAGGGAGGTGCAGAATGAATGAAGTACAGTTGCAGAAAGAGGAAGAAAGGTGCAGAAAGAAGCAGAGTGAGGTGCAGAAAGAAGAGAGTGAGGTGCAGAAAGAGGGAGTGAGCGTCCAGAAAATAGAGACTTAGGTGCAGAAAGAAGCAAGAAAGGTGCAGAAAGAGGCAAGAGAGGTGTAGAAAAAAGTGAGTGAGGTGCAGAAAGAAGAGAGTGAGGTGCAGAAAGAGGCTGGAGAGGTGCAGGAAGAAGAGAGTGTGGTGCAGAAAGAATCAATTACGGTGCAGAAAGAGGCAAGAGGCGTGTAGAAAGAAGTGAATGAGGTGCAGAAAGAAGAGAGTGAGGTGCAGAAAGAAGAGAGTGAGGTGCAGAAAGAGGCAAGAGTGGTGCAGAAAGAAGAGAGTGAGGTATAGAAAGAAGCAAGAGAGGTACAGAAAGAAACAATAGAGGTGCATATAGAGGAATAAAGGTGCATAAAGATGCAAGAAAAGAGCAGAAAGAGAAAAGAGAGGTGCAGAAAGAAGCAAGAGAGTTGCAGAAAGAAGAGACTGAGGTGCAGAAAGAATCAACTAAGGTGCAGAAAGAGGCAAGAAGGGTACAGAAAGAAGCAATTGAGGAGCAGAAAGATGAAAGAAAGGTGCTTTAAGAGGTAAGAGAGGTGAAGAAAGAAGAGAATGAGCTGCAGAAAGAAGAGAGTGAGGTGCAGAAAGAAGCAAGTGAGGTGCAGAAAGAGGCAAGAGAGGTGTAGAAAGAAGTGAATGAGGTGCAGAAAGAAGAGAGTGAGGTCCAGAAAGAGGCTAGAGAGGTGCAGAAAGAAGAGAGTGAGGTGCAGAAAGCATCAACTATGGTACAGAAAGAGGCAGGAGGGGTGCAGAAAGAAGAGAGTGAGGTGCAGAAAGAAGAGAATGGGGTGCAGAAAGAAGAGAGTGAAGTGCAGAACGAAGAGATTGAGGTGCAGAAAGAGGCAAGTGAGGTGCAGAAAGAAGAGATTGAGGTACACAAAGAAGCAAGTGAGGTGCAGAAAGAGACAAGAGATGTGTAGAAAGAAGAGAGTGAGTTGCAGAAAAAATACAGTGAGGTGCACAGAGGCAAGAGAGTTGCAGAAAGAAGAGAGTGAGGTGCAGAAAGAAGAAACTAAGGTGCAGAGAGAGGCAAGAGAGGTGCAGAAAGAAGAGAGTGAGTTGCAGAAAGAATTTAGCGATGTGCATAAAGAAGAGAGTGGGGTGCAGAAAGAGGCAAGAGAGGTGCAGAAAGAAGCAAGTGAGATGCAGAAAGAGGCAAGAGAGGTATAGAAAGAAGAGAGTGAGATGCAGAAAGAAGCAAGAAAGGTGAATAAGAGGCAATAGAGTTGCAGAAAGAAACAAGAGAGGTGTATACAGAGGAATAAAGGTGCATAAAGATGCAAGAAAAGAGCAGAAAGGGACAAGAGAGGTGCAGAAAGAGGCAAGAGAGGTGCAGAAAGAAGAGAGTGAGGTACAGAAAGAAGCAATTGATGTGCAGAAAGATAAAAGAAAGGTGCTTTAAGAGGTAAGAGAGGTGCAGAAAGAAGAGAATGAGGTGCAGAAAGAAGCAAGTGAAGTGCAGAACGAGGCAAGAAAGGTGTAGAAAGAAGTGAGTGAGGTGCAGAAAGAAGAGTGAGGTGCAGAAAGAAGAAAGTGAGGTGCAGAAAGAAGCAAGAAAGGTGCAGAAGAGGCAATAGAGTTGCAGAAAGAAACAAGAGAGGTGCATATAGAGGAATAAAGGTGCATAAAGATGCAAGAAAAGAGCAGAAAGAGACAAGAGAGGTGCAGAAAGAGGCAAGAGAGGTGCAGAAAGAAGGGGGTGAGGTGCAGAAAGAAGCAAGTGAGGTGCAAAATGAGGCAAGAGAGGTGCAGAAAGAACAGACTGAGGTGCAGAAAGAAGCAATTGAGATGCAGAAAGATGAAATAAAGGTGCTTTAAGAGGTAAGAGAGGTGCAGAAAGAAGCAAGTGAGGTGAAGAAAGAGGCAGGAGAGGTGTAGAAAGAAGTGAGTGAGGTGCAGAAAGAAGAGAGTGAGGTGCAGAAAGAAGAGAGTGAGGTGCAGAAAAAAGAGAGTGGGGTGCAGAAAGAAGCAAGAAAGGTGTAGAATAGGCTATAGAGTTGCAGGAAGAAACAAGAGAGGTGCATATGGAGGAATAAAGGTGCATAAAAATGCAAGAAAAGAGCATAAAGAGACAAGAGAGGTGCAGAAAAAGGCAAGAGAGGTGCAGAAAGAAGGGAGTGAGGTGCAGAACGAAGAGAGTGAGGTGTAAAATGAGGCAATGGAGGTGCAGAAAGAAGAGAGTGAGGTGCAGAAAGAAGCAAGAGAAGTGCAGAAACAAGCAAGAGAGGTGCAGAAAGAAACAAGAAAGGTGCAGAAAAAGCAAGAGAGGTGTAGAAAAAAGTGAGTGAGGTGCAGAAAGAAGAGAGTGAGGTGCAGAAAGAGGCTGGAGAGGTGCAGGAAGAAGAGAGTGTGGTGCAGAAAGAATCAATTACGGTGCAGAAAGAGGCAAGAGGCGTGTAGAAAGAAGTGAATGAGGTGCAGAAAGAAGAGAGTGAGGTGCAGAAAGAAGAGAGTGAGGTGCAGAAAGAGGCAAGAGTGGTGCAGAAAGAAGAGAGTGAGGTATAGAAAGAAGCAAGTGAGGTACAGAAAGAAACAATAGAGGTGCATATAGAGGAATAAAGGTGCATAAAGATGCAAGAAAAGAGCAGAAAGAGAAAAGAGAGGTGCAGAAAGAGGCAAGAGAGTTGCAGAAAGAAGAGACTGAGGTGCAGAAAGAATCAACTAAGGTGCAGAAAGAGGCAAGAAGGGTGCAGAAAGAGGCAAGAGAGGAGCAGAAAGAATCAAGAGAGGTGCAGAAAGAGGAAGAAAGGTGCAGAACGAAGAGAGTGAGGTGCAGAAAGAGGCAAGGGAGGTGCAGAAAGAAGAGAGAAAGGTGCCGAAAGAAGCAAGAGAAGTGCAGAAAGAAGCAACAGAGGTGTAGAAAGAAACAAGAGAGGTGCATAAAAAGCAAGAGAGGTGCGGAAAGAGGCAATAAAGGTGCAGAAAGAGGAAGAAATGTGCATAAAGAGGCAAGAAAAGTACAGAAAGAGGCAAGAGAGGTGCAGAAAGAGGCATGAGAGGTGCAGTAAGAAGCAAGAGAAGTGCAGAAAGAGTTAGAGAGGTAAAGAAAGAAGCAAGAGAGGTGTTGAAAGAAGCAAGAGGTGCAGAAAGAAGCAAGGGAGGTACAGAAAGAAGCAATACATTTGCAGAAAGAGGAAGAAAGGTGCAGAAAGAAGAGAGTGAGGTGGAAAAAGGAGAGTGAGGTGCAGAAAGAAGGGAGTGATGTCCAGAATGTAGAGAGTTAGGTGCAGAAAGAAGCAAGAAAGGGGCAGAAAGATGCAAGAGAGGTGTAGAAAGAAGTGAGGGAGGTGCAGAAAGAAGAGAGTGAGCTGCAGAAAGAGGCTAGAGAGGTGCAGAAAGAAGAGAGTGAGGTGCAGAAAGAATCAACTACGGTGCAGAAAGAGGCAAGAGGGGTGCAGAAAGAAGAGAGTGAGGTGCAGAATGAAGAGAGTGAAGTGCAGAACGAAGAGAGTGAGGTGCAGAAAGAGGCAAGAGAGGTGCAGAAAGAAGAGAGTGAGGTGTAGAAAGAAGAAAGTGAGGTGCAGAAAGAAGCAAGAGAGGTGTTGAAAGAAGAGAGTGAGATGCAGAAAGAAGACAGTGATGTGCAGAAAGAGGCAAGAGAGGTGCAGAAAGAAGAGATTGAGGTGCAGAATGAAGAAACTAAGGTGCAGAAAGAAGCAAGAGAGGTGCAGAAAGAAGAGAGTGAGTTGCAGAAAGAATTTAGTGAGGTGAAGAAAGAAGAGAGGGGGGTGCAGAAAGAGGCAAGTGAGGTGCAGAAAGAATAGAGTGAGGTGCAGACGTAGGCATGAGAGGTATAGAAATACGAGAGTGAGGTGCAGAAAGATGAGAGTGAAGTGCAGAAAGAAGCAAGAGAGGTACAGAAAGAAGACAAAATGTGCAGAAAGAAGAGAGTGAGGTGCAGAAAGAAGTGAGTGAGGTGCAGAAAGAAGAGATTAAAGTGCAGAAAGTAGAGAGTGAGTTGCAGAAAGAACGTAGCGCTGTATAGAAAGAAGAGAGTGGGTACAGAAAGAGGCAAGAGAGGTGCAGAAAGAATAGAGTGAGGTGCAGAAAGAGGCACGAGAGTTGCAGAAAGAAGAGAGTGAGGTGCAGAAAGAGGCAAGGATTATGCAGAAAGAAGAAAGTGAGGTGCAGAAAGAAAAAGCAAGAGAGGTGTGGAAAGAGGCAAGAGAGGTGCAGAAAGAGGCAAGAGAAGTGATGAAAGAAGCAAGAGAGGTGCAGAAAGAGGAAGAAATGTGCAGAAAGAGTCAAGAGAAGTGCAGAAAGAGGCAAAAGACATGCAGATATATGCAAGAGAAGTGCAGAAACAGGAAGAAAGGTGCAGAAAGAAGCAAGTGAGGTGCAAATAGAGGCAAGAGAGGTGCAGAAAAAAGAGAGTGAGGTGCAGAAAGAAGCAATTGAGGTGTAGAAAGAGGAAAGAGAAGTGCTTTAAGAGAAATAGAGGTGCATAAAGAAGAGAATGAGATGCAGAAAGAAGCAAGTGAGGTGCATAAAGAGGCAAGAGAGGTGTAGAAAGAAGAGAGTGAGGTGCAGAAAGAATCAACTAAAGTGCATAAAGAGGCAAGAGAGGTGCAGCAAGAAGCAAGAGAGGTGCAGAAAGAGGAAGAAAGGTGCAGAAAGAAGAGAGTGAGGGGCAGAAAGAAGAGAGTGAGGTGCAGAAAGAAGAGAGTGAGGTGCAGAAAGAGGCAAGAGAGGTGCAGAAAGAAGAGAGTGAGTTGAAGAAAGAAGCATGAGAATTGCAGAAAGAAGCAAGAGAGGTGCAGAAAGAAACAAGGGAGATGCAGAAAAAGCAAGAGAGGTGCAGAAAGTGGCAATAAAGGTGCAGAAAGAGGCAAGAGAAGTGATGAAAGAAGCAATAGAGGTGCAGAAAGATGAAGAAATGTGCGGAAAGTGGCAAGAGAAGTACAGAAAGAGGCAAGAGAGGTACATAAAGAGGCAAGAGAGGTGCAGTAAGAAGCAGGATATTTGCAGAAAGAGTTAGAAAGGTACAGAAAGAAGCAAGAGAGGTGCAGAAAGAAGCAAGAGAGGTGCAGAAAAAGCAAGAGATGTGCAGAAAGAAGCAAGAGAGGTGCAGAAAGAAGAGAGCGAGGTGCAGAAAGAAGCTCATAAAGTGCAGAAAAAAGCATTAGTGGTGCAGAAAGAAGCAAGAGAGGTGCAGAAAAAAGCAAGAGGTGCAGAAAGAGGAAGAAAGGTGCAGAAAGAAGAGATTGATGTGCAGAAAGAAGAGAGTGAGGTGCAGAAAGAAGGGAGTGATGTGCAGAAAGAAAAGAGTGAGGTGCAGAAAGAAGCAAGAAAGGTGCAGAAAGAGGCAAGTGAGGTGCAGAAAGAAGCAAAAGAGGTGCAGAAAGAAGAAGAAAGGTGCAGAAAGACACAAGAAAAGTGCGGAAAGAGGCAAGAGAAGTGCAGAAAGAGGCAAGAGAGGTACAGACAGAAGCAAGAGAGGTGCAGAAAGAAGCAAGAGGGGTGCTGAGAGAAGCAGGGATACATACACCGTCTTGTAGAGATACTAAGAGAGCATGCAGTCTGAAACATATGTACAAGTAGACACACACCTGAGTCATAAGAGCATGCAGACCTTTAAACTTGACAGAGTGCACTTCCCATTGCAAGCAGACACCTAAATTTATACTGCCTACTCCAAGTGTATCTTTCCAGAGACTCATAAAAAGTAGCCTAATCACGAATCCCTCTGCCAACATGTCTTAAACGTCACTTTTCTCTGGCAGCTTCACTATTCACCAACTGCTCAAAATTGTGGGCCTAGCCAAATAAAAAAACAGCAACCCTTCCCATGCCACTGTTCTAAGTCTCACCATGTTTCTGAAGGCATCAATGCGTATGTGTGCTTTTTTTCTAGTGACATAATACATAAAAACAAACAGATTTCTGCACCTGCATGACAAGTTACCAGATTTTTAAGCTACCATCCTCAGATGCACAGGATGTGCACCCTCACTATTCACCAACACCTCACAAACTAAGACTTATGCAAATTTGAAAGACCAAGTCTTCTCAGATCACTATTGTAAGTCTTGTACTTTTAAACTTATTTCAAGTATATATGATGTTACTACTCAAAACATTACAATGCTTACTTTTACAACATGACTTTTACTATGCAACTTCGATTACAATGCATACAGTTACAATAGAAACCATTACAACACATGTACCATTGTAATATCTACGTGATAATAGATGTTTTGCACACACACACTTATATAGACTGGAATACAGTTTAATACATCTGCCAACATGTTTTAAACCTCAGTTTTCTCTACTACTTTCATCACAGACTCTGGAAGCACACATATTACTATGCACAACCTATTTCAAACTTCATTTCAGTACAATAAAGCAGACTACAATTCATGTTCCAAACATTTGATAACATATTTCAAAGATCACATTTTGCCTAATGCTTCACAAGCTTCACAAATAATGCATTACAAAGTTAAAAATATAATTTCAAACACTCATGCACTCCTGCACAATACATAACACACCTTAAACATTACTAACTCACCTCTTATATAGTATTGCAGAATATGAAAATATGTGAAACTCCTAAAAGATTTTCTTTCACACACAATAAATGTGATGCACCACTCTCAACAAGTAAAACCAGAAATGGCAAACTTTCCCTCTTTTACTGCACACACATGAATTTAAGTAACAAATCAAAATGCTCCCTTCAGTTTTTCAAATTCTAAAACCCATTTCTATTGGTTACACATATTTACCCTTTATTAGTCTCTTTTGAAAGTACCCAATCTGGTTCTGTAATTTATTAGAGTCGCGACTCCACCGCGGGCGCGCAGTGTAGCTTCGCGATGGAGCCGCAAACCCTTACAGGATTTCAAAAATCTATGTCCAATAATACTAGTAGTATTTTTTAAGAACACACCACTTCTAAACATAGTACTAATTTCGGAAAACTTACTTTAGTAGCATATCAATATATATATAACTTACAATTTCATATTTTAAAATCACAGTTAAGTTTCAACTCTTCCCCCATTCTGCTTTATCCTAGTTTCGATAGTAACAGTTTCTGAAACATTCAACTGTACTAGCAGGTCACAAGTTCACCATATTTTCAAATTCAGCACACTAGCTTACAAATGCAAATAGCAGGTGTTGTTGACTTTTTCAAAATATTAGCTTATCCTATCTACTTTACCTTTCAAACATTTTTCTATAACCAATCATAATGATGCGTGTTCAGCAAAGTAACTTGCATCCTATTTTTGAGTACACACTGTTTGTGAACAACCAATCACTTTTCTGCTTTTTGTAAAACAGCATCTTCTCCACCATTTTAGATACCTCTCATACTACCAACTGACTTACTCAGCTACAGACGTCTTTTCATTCCTTCCACACATCCCTTCAAAATGCTTACATTATGGATTGTAGGCCACAGCTATGTTTTCTGGTGCAAAAGGTATCCTGAACACAGAGGTATTGACAAATATCTAGGTTTTCAAAATGTGGATATACAATGGTTTGCGCAGAGAGGATTAAAATGGCACCGATTGATGCCTTTGGTTAAAACCTTTTTGCATCTCCAACCCCCTGACCTCATGATTGTGCACTGTGGTGGCAATGACCTAGGCACATTGACAGCGGTAGATTTGGAAATCCTAATGAAGGATACCTTTGCACAATTGATGTTGCTTTTCCCTAACACTGTCTTTGTATACTCTGATATATGCCAAAGACAAAAATGTCCACAGATTGACAAAGCTAGGAAGCATGTCAATAAAGCTGTTTCTGCTTACCACAGAGACCATAACATGGACTCTATCTATAACAAAAATCTACGTTTTGACATGCATACCATCTACAGAAGTGATTTAGTTCACTTCCCAGAGCTGTGCATGTGGACTTACATGTAGCTGGAAGAAAATCATAATGAAAATAATGGCTCTTTTTAGAGCCAACTGATAACCCAACAGTGAAACATACAAGTTTAAACATATATACTCTTTATAAATATTTTCCGGATTCGCGAACCCGTCATGAGTTCACAAAACAAAAGCACAAATTCAATGTACTACAACACATTTCACTTTTCAACTCTAACTTTTAATTTATATTTTTAAATATTATTTCTAACTCTCTCAATTTTAAAGTGATTATAAACTTCAATCTCACCACCTCTATAAAAAAGTTCACAATGCAACACTACCTTCTGAATTGTAAACTATTTAATTATTTATTTAAGGCCAATCCGCAAATCCAACGCGACGTTACACTGGGGGGCCATGCTGAGACCCGCGATAGGGTTGTGACTCCTACCACAAGAGAAAAAAAATATTTAATGCCTCCCACTACAATAGGGCCATTTTGACCCCGGGGACCCCATCCCCCCGTGCCCTGCCACGTTCTAGTTTTTATTTGTTTTCATGGAAGGGGGGGCCGATTGACCTCCCATCCCTGGGCCACTTCTGCCCCGCGACCCCATCACCCGGGGCATGCCCTATATTTTTTAATTCATATTTTTGGGTGTTGCCCCCCTCCTAAGGCCAATTTAACCTCGGAGACCCCATCCCCGTGGGCCAAACCTTATCCTTTAAAAAAAAAAAAAAAAAAAAAAAAATGGGTAGGGGGCCTGCGAGATTCCCTACCCGGGCCAATACTGCCCCTGCGACCCCATCCCCCTAGGAATGGCCAGGTTGTTGGGGACCTCAGAGGAAGCCTCACGGCCCCCGTGATCCCTGCTGGATCCCCGCCTCCTGCGGGAGCCAACATTGCTTTTAGGTAAGGGAGCTGGTAACATGCAGCTCCCTTTGCCCAAAAGCAACTCTGCTTCGCTTCATGGAAGCAAGAGCATTTTCAATGCTCTTGCTTCCATGAATCGAAGCAGTGTTTGCTATGGCATGGCGGGAGCAGTGCTCCTGCCATGCCATAGCAAACTGCAATGTCCTGGGGGTGGGCACCCCGGCACATTGCTAGAGCCGGCCCTGGGGGTTGTCGGTCCCCAGGGCCTTGGATGGTTCCACGAGGGGGGCCACGTCATATCTTATGTATAGCTCCAGTGAGGTGGTGGTCCTCGGGCCGGAGGTCTGCAACAGACCCCCACATAATATTAAATAGGTAAAGGTCCTTGGGGCAGTGTGGGGGGGCTCAAGCCCCTCCACACTTAACTTTTTTAACAAGATAGCCCTGGGGAGGTGGCAGTCTCTGGGGCTGCATGGGGCTGCATGCCCCCCGCATTTAATATATACAGCCCCAGGGATGTGGCAGTTCCTGGGGCTGCGTGGGTGGTGGCAGGAGCCTCCCATGCATTTTTAAAACAAATAAAGCCCCGGGAGGTGGCTGTCCCCGGGGCTGCTGGGGGTCACCTGGCTCCTCCGCATTTAATGCATATAGCCCCAAGGAGGTGGTCGTCCCGTGGGCTGCGTGGGCCCCCATGGGCCCCAGCAACGTTTTACTTATTTGCCCCCGGGACCTGGCCTGACCTGACCTGGTATTTTACCCTTGCATGTCGTGCTGTCTGGGAAGCAGAAAAGAGGCAAGTTACAAACTATGCAAGAACTGAGTTTGGGGTGTGAGCGACATTCTCGTGTCATTAGACTGAAGCCAAATGCTTTAGCCATGTATTTAATTTCATTCTCCAAAGGCATTTAGAAGCATATGGGAGCAGTTAATGTAACTAAAAACAGTGAAGGATTGGGGAAACAAAAAGAAAGCAAAAACAATGCATTATGGATGTTGTGGTCCTGATCACAGTGAGAAATGTGCACAATAAATACAGTGCCGAAAAGGAGAATGCGAAGCTGTTGGAATTTGAGAGGATTGACCAGCACAAAAACCCATGAAATATTCACTGTCTTTGTGTAATAGACTTCATAAAAACTTTTTATAAATGGTTGCTCTACCCCTTTACACATTGCAATGCAGGGGCAACTTGGTCCTTCCTCACTGTTTAGAATCATGTTTTTAAGAACAAACATGCCTCCATCTTTATCAGCAGATGATTAAGGCTCGTGGAAGCCGAAACGCGTTATGCTGTTTGCCTCTGCCCTGAATAAAGAACTCTCACTAAAGCACGTTTGGTGGGCCTATTTACACAGTATTAAAGCAGTCTGTGTTTTTAGTTTGGAATATTTTAGTGTTTGGCGCACCCTGACCAGCCCGACCCGAGAGGCTGGGAATCCCTAACGCCACAGTCTTTTGGAATCTATCTATCTATCTATCTATCTATCTATCTATCTATCTATCTATCTATCTATCTATCTATCTATCTATCTAGTTGAAGGGTAAAGTGGCAGTGTATGTCCCCGCTCATACAGGGGGTTAACATTTGTTGCTGTTTAAGCACAACAATCTTTTTCTCATCTGGTCCTGAGCAGGTATAAGCAATTAGTATATTTAGCATGCCCCCTCAAATAGTGGATGTGCCTTTGGATTATGTGCAGTGTTTATTAAGAAATGCATCAGTACTGGTTAATGACCTAAGCAAGATTACACCATACCATAGAGTAATGGTGAGGAGGGAATGATATCTGGGGTACATTACAAGACACACTGTGTGTGGAGTACTGAGTAGATCAGATGTAGACTTTGATATTTTGTAGCACCTTGTCTAAGAACCTCCTCCATAAGAGTGCAGATAAAACAATTCTATAGAGAATCCAATACATACAATCTTTAGAAACACAATGTAAGAAATCTGGTTATTGTTTGGGGGGCGGTGAAAACCCTACTCAAGCAACAACCAGAATCCTTGTCACGGTAACCCACAAAAGACACCAGATTAACCTGTGCTTAACCCTCTGGTAGCTTGTCAGAAAAACAGTCATTCTTAACTTAGTGGCACTGAGTGAAGTATATAGGCAGCACACAGACAGC
Source organism: Calotriton arnoldi (assembly GCA_963921515.1). Lineage (NCBI taxonomy): Eukaryota > Metazoa > Chordata > Amphibia > Caudata > Salamandridae > Calotriton > Calotriton arnoldi. Next base: position 26,936 of record CAWUFW010019453.1, read on the forward strand.
AATACAAAAACAAAAAAACATGTAAAATTAATTTAGAACAATAGAATACATTTTATTAACAAAATTGGACCAGAATGACAAAAATCCAATCACAAGAACAGGAAATTTGCAATTTCAAAATTTTAAGTAGATGTAGCAACTAAAAGCACAAAGCACCACTCGCAGACATCTGGTCGTGCTTGACCGGTAGACAGTCACAAGTTCAGGCCGACCACGATAGAGCACGGACTGGTTTCAGGGACCAGGTTAGTCCTATTGAAAAAAGAACCTTCTCGAAAGTCTGGCACAAAGAGTTGTGTTTGCGGTGGAGAAGGCTGCAAGGAGCATGGAGAGCATTGTGGATGGTTCTCAATGCAGCACAAAGAGCAGGTCATGCGGTGCGGGCTGTCATTGCTGTGGTATGAAGAGTCGGTTAGGCATTGTGAATGATCATTATTGGAGCTTTGTATTGGCATTCATAGTGTGCTAATCTTGCATTGCTGTTCTTCGCTGGCAGTCACTGTAGCGCTGGCATTTGATGTTGTCACAGGCAGTTGAGTTTCTGTGTGAACGGGCCTGTTTTTGGACGCGAAGAGCCCAAAATGTCAGGATTTCACCTTCTTTCACAGGAGGAGCTCAATGATGCCAGCTAAATGTCCAGGGCCTGGGAGGTACCTTTGGGGGATCAGGAACTCACTCCAGCAGAGGACAGCAGGGCTCAGGCACGCCCAGGTGCAGGTCCAGACAGGGCTAGTGCAGCGGGTCAGCTCAGCAGTTGCAGGGAGGCCTCTGGAGCTTCTGGTATCCCTGTAGCGCAGGTCGGATACACAGTTTGGATTCTTTTCAGTCAGAAAGTTACTTAGAAAATTTCAGGGAAGGTAGAATTTACAGCAGGAAAGATTACAGACTGGAAGATTGGTTAGTCAACCACAGGATGACCAAGGATGAAGTCTCAGTGAAGCCATCGATGAAGGCGGGAAAACCTTAGAGCAGGAAAAGTCTAAAGTTTGTATCCAGGAAGTCATTGACATGAACTGGATGTTGTTCGACATCAGGTCAAGTGAAGCTTTCTCTCTTTGGGCTGAGACTCTTTTCTAGAAGTTGGATTTCCTCAGCAGAGGCAAGGCTGCAGGTTGTAGCCTAGGGCGCTTGAATGTCATTGACACTGGATGATGTTTATCCCACTGATACCAATTCGCTGCTGTGGAGAAGAACAGTACTTGGAGGTTAAGACTCACTCCAACAGAAGCCACAAGCAGGGTTCAGGGCAGGTCTAGTTGAAACTGGTCAGCTGGGTTTTTCCATGAATGTGACCTTCTCACAGCTTTGGTGTCCCTGTAGCTGAAATTAAGGTTGCCAACTGAACGTTGGAGTCTGCATCTTTTTCCTGGGTACAGGTGGGAGCATGTTCTGCCCTTGAAGTTGTCCTCATAGGTTTGAACAGCAGGTGCAGCCTTTCTTCTATCTTCCACAAGTCCAGTTGTGTTCTGAAGAAGGTGCGCAAGGGAGCCAGATTTATGCCTGGCAGTAGCCTGTGGGTGGGGGTGACTCCTAGCCCCTCCCTAAACAATATGGAAACAGTTGCCTCAAGTAACTGATGGAGCAAGGTTTCAAAAATGAAACTTTCTTGTATGCAATCCTCCTCATAGTATTAATTTATTAAACTTGTACTGTCAATACTAATCTTTGCATTCACAAACACAAAAGGGATAGACGCTTGCCTATGTGTTTTACTAATGAATAACGCTTGTCTATAAACCAAGATGGCCGCTAAAAGCGCAGGACTTCATTGCGCATGTCGCAACCTGATCACATGGTGTGACGTCTTTCTTTGCTTGGTGGGAAACTTCGGCTTCTCCGCAGTGTGCATTAAAATGGCCGCTAAATGTTTTCACATGCTTCAGCTTGCTCTCATGTCATTATTAAATTGTCGTTTTCTTAACGCTACTAATGCAGGATAGTATTATGATTAAATGGGAATAGAGTAGGGAAAGTGGGTATACAGTGAAACTTTTTATTTGTGATTTTAATATTTTCTTCTTACACTTTTAGTAATTCGTAAACTTGGGCCTGGGTTGGTGTCTTGAAACTCGAGAGACAGAGGGTTCTGCGCATGTATCCTGTCTGCCTGCCAAGTGAAGTCAACTTGGACGTCTCCCAAGGCCACGACCTATTGGCCGAAGATGATGTACTCAATGTTTCCGGCAGACAAATTGTTACTTTTCTCCTGTAAAATGTATAACATTTGTCGTGAGACGGGTGGGAAATAAAGTGAATGTATTAATTTGAAGGGGCGGGAAGCTAAAAACAATAGGCTTCACAATTTAGGCCAAAATTGATATGGTGCGAGAATCCACCCCTTGTCCAATCAGAAGTAGTGGTCCCATAATGTTAGCAACATTAAGGGGAGGTACATGGGCGTAGAAGGGTATAATAGAATATAGCATTAGTAAATTGGAAAGAGCATGCGTTCACGAAGAACAGGCGTCCATACTGCCAGAGCGCTCTCAACTCCAGGCTACCCAGCTGATCGGTTGCTGACAGAATTCCTGTCCGGAAGAGGTCCTGAGGAGGGGGCGGCGGAGTCCATTAGAAGGAAGGCACGGGAGAATCGAGAGAAGTCGAGTATCAGAGAGGGGAACGGCGCAGGCGTCGTTGTAGAGAGGTCACCGGTCCTGTCCTGATCCTGGAAGAAGTCTTTGCTCTTCATCCTTCCTGGGTCCTATCTTTTCCAACTCCTTTCCCAAGGGGCTTGGGTCTCGCATTTAGGTAACTATACTGCAACCTTTAGTTGCGCTGCTGTCTCTATCTTCTCCTCTTCCTTAAACACCGTCATTTATTAGCAAAATCATTTTTATGCTTTTTCTTGGGTATTTCAATCAAGTACCGTGTTTTCTGTATTTTACTCTGCTAAAACTTTAGATAAACATTTTAAAACTTCCTGACTCTGTGATTATTTCAGGATTATGTACTATAATGAACGTCACTCATTTTAAACTTCCCAATTAGCAAAGGATCCATTGGTAAGTTATTACTCTTCAATCAGAAGGTAATTGGTAGCAGGGACTTTGATAAAAGAGTACATCTGACACCCAGCGTAAGTATTAGTGTAGTGTGAATGTATGGGCCCAAGTGAGTATATGGTGTATGAATGTTATTGGCTAATATTGCGCTGGATCAGTTTTCTGGTAAGCAGAGGACGGTTTTTGTTACTCTTTGTTAATTGGGTAAAGAGAATTTTATTTGTATTTTTTATGAACTAACATCCGCTTAAAATTTTGAGTTTTTTTGTTATATGTTGTCCAGAATACCCGGGGGAGGTAGGTAAAAAGAATAGTGGGTGGCAAGTGGAAGCCATACTGCAGTGAGGTTATCTGTCAGGCAAAATTAGTACTGAGAAGTTAAGCAGGACTTTCAGTACTCGTTAGGGACTCTAGGCGTGTGAGTAATAGCAAAAAGGGTACGCTGATAAAAATTTGATGTTATATCACCTAGTAAGGGTAACATTGGAGAAGTAACAGGTACTTCTGGAGTTTGTGTGAAGAGTAGACGGAAGTGTTTTACTCGTAGTATATGTTTAGTAAACGGAAAGGTTTTACTAAAGTGTGGAAGAAACTATCTTTTTCGAAATTAGTGGAAACTGGCACGATAGCGAATGTTTTATGTTGTTACTGAAATATAATTAAGATTTATAGAGAAAATAAGTTTGCGTAAAGTTTTGTAAAGGGAGGGTCAGTTGCCGGAGAGGGAGCTGACGTCACAAAATGCAGCGCTGTGGTAGGTTGAAACAGCGGGTGTGGAGAAAACCTTTGTAAAGGAGGGGTCAGTAGTCAGGAGTAGTACTGACGTCACAGGTGCCGCGCTGGGATTGGTTAAACCAGCGAGGACAGAAAAGAGCAGATTGTAAAGGAGGGGTTGACAGAGAAACGTCACCAAAAGGCCGCGCAAGGATTAGCTCGGAAATAAAAGATAGCAGACATTTGATTGGTCGAAATTATAGAAGCAAAATTCTTAGTGGATAAGGATTGCATGTTAAAACGTGATCCGACTTTAACAGGAACTCGTCCGGATAGGAGATTCCTAGGTTTTGCAGAATATAATTTTGAACACAGAAGATTAGATAGAATGTACGGAGAAAGGAGAAAAATGTAATTCTTACAAAAGATTAAGAATTATTTTAAAAAGGACACACCAATCAAAACTAGAGAAGGAATTATTATTCCACCAGCTAAAACGCCAGCATCATTTATGATGATGGAGAGAGGTTATCATACTTGTGTATGGATGGAGAATTGGATAGAATACACCAAAAATGATGGAGTATTAGCATTTCCCGAGAATGGTACCTTCAATGGAAGAATTCTTCAGAACCTGAGATTGAGGATGAATGACTTAGAACCCAGACCTAGATTAACCCAGTACGAAGCTCTAGAAGAATGGGAAACTGAGGCATTTGAGCGGGATAGATCTAGAAGTAATAGGAGTTACCCAGGAGTTTACCCCAGATATTTACATGAGTCAAGAGAGGGTCAGATGAAACAATGGAGAAGGGCAATGATTACAGAGGGACTGTATCCATTATTCACAGAAGGAGAGAAATCAGGAGGCAAATGTACAGAAAAGACAAAACATTTAATGAGAAATGAGGATTCAGAAGACGAATTTATGGAAGAAATGTTAAGAAATCCCCACCATATCAGGAAGGGACAAGTGGATGCCCTCCTAGTGCACCACCACAAACTCCAATGGTACCAAAGGTAATGCATGAATTCACCCCGACTAGAATACTTCATGACAAAGAAAAAGAAGCCCTAGAAAAGAACAGAGCAGAATTAATACAGAAAATAACTCAGATAAAAGTACATCCTGATTCGTTGACCATACCTGTAACAATTGGTCCAGTAGTTCCATTATATGGTACTCAGGGAAATTGTCCTCAACCGATACTTACACCTACTCCTGTGAGTAATCCCAAACCTGAAGCTCCAGTTATAATTGAGGATCAATTTAGTGACTGTGAATCCACAATATCACTCATGGATTTACCTATTCGAGGTTCTGAAAATAGTACTCCCAGAAAAGATGTACCTGGAGGTTCAAAATATGTAAGTTTAGTAACTTCATCAGGAACAAAAAGTGCTACCGTAGTAACACCTGAAGATCTAGAAAGATGGGTACAAGGGTCAGTTAAACAGTGCACACCTCCAAAAGTACTGGATATCCATAAATTAAAAGTTGAATTAGAAGAAATAATAGCAGGAAATGTAGGAGTAGAACGCTTGAATACCTATGATGAAGAAGAATTATTATTCTTGTGCAGGAGTATCACTAGAAATGTAAAGATATTCCATGAAAAATTGTCCAATTTAGCACTACAGATGGGCATAGAAATAGGGAGATCAAAGGTATTACAGAAACCCTATAGAGCAGAATTTTCAGACAAAGATTTAGAAAATATGAATGCATCTGGAAGAAGACTGCAAATAAGAGAATTAATGTTAGTTTTACAAAAATGGGGAGATCTAGATAAATGGATTTCTAGGTGGGCAAAGAAAAAGGAAGAAGCACGAACAAGTAGAACAGCATCAGAATATGTGATGAAGGAAGCAGGAAAAGCAGACCAAATGTATCCAATGCGAGAAGTTGCGGGAGGAGGATATGTACATGTCCCTTGGAGCAGACAGGATATTTTATCATTTACAAATGATTTTCCAAAATTGAGAGAAAAGCCAATTGAATGGTACAAGCAGGTTGAAAGGTTTGTGAAGGTGTCAAAGGTATTGTTGAATGATTTAGATGGTCTGTTTGACATAGTGGTACCTGCCGATTTATGGACAGATTGTAAGATCACAGTCGATTGGCCTAGTGATGAATATCCCAGAGATCCGAAAACAGGTGCCCCGTCAAATGATGTGATGAAAAAGTATCAGCAGGTGATAACATACCTGAAAGGGAAAATACCCCTGAAAGAAACAGATTGGGTGAAAATAGATCGAACAACCCAAGAAGGCAGTGAAACAGTACATTCCTATTATGAGCGTTTATTGCAGGTGTTTAAACAGTATAGTGGATTTGAGGACATTGGAGACAAGAACATGAGTCAGTTTGTGTATCGATTTGTTTACGGTCTGAAGCCAGAGATTTGCCAGATGATTAAACAGCATATGCTATGTTGGCAGGGAAAGCCCATAGATGAGATTCTGAAGTATGCAAAATATTGTGGAGACGATATTGAGGATAGACACAAGAAATTGCAGGAAAAAGTGATGTGGGCTCAGGTAAAAATGGCAGAGAAGCAGGGAATTAATTTGGAAAATCCGAGTGAAAATCCAGGAAAAGATCCTGGAACGAGTGGTGATACGGGAAATGGTGGAAAATTTAGAGGACGAATGAGTAGAGAAGAAGCTAAAAGAAGTTTCCTTGTCATGGATGCGGAAAATTGGGGCATTGGAAGGATGAATGTAAAAAGATTCGGAATAATAATGGCCCAAATCAAAACTTAAATCCACAGATGCAGAATGATTCACAGCAGGGTGTAAATCCCCAAAATCAATTACCACCTCCACCTGTTCAGGGTAATATAAACAGAGCAAAACATGGTACAGACATTGGATACCCAGGAGGGAGTGGTAAGAATGATTATATGACATCACAATTTCTTTTGCAGGACAATTACTGTAAATACGACTCATGACGGTGCCTAGGAGAGGGGAAGAAGGAGTGCATACTTGGCGCATCCTTACAGGTAGATCAGTCTGGTCCATATGTTGAAGGAAATGTGAAAGGTAATGATATTACTTTCCTTTTGGACACTGGTGCTACCAGGTCTACTGTGAGATCAGCAGACATCCCAGACCTTCCTCTCTCTGGTGAAGATATCCAAGTAGTAGGGGTAGCTAATCAAAGAATTAGAACACCTCTTACAGAACCAATGGAAGTCAAAATAGGAAACTTCAGAGAAATGCACCAATTTGTAGTGTGTGATTCTAGCCCAGTGAATTTATTAGGTAGAGATTTATTGTGCAAAATGAACTGTACAATTTTCTGCACGCCAGATGGTGTGGCAGTTCAGACACCAGATGAGGACCATGTATATAAAATTATGGTTGAAAAACAAGGTACAGAAATAGATGAAATGTTTTCGTTGATAACAAAAGATGAGTTGCCAGAAGAATTAAAAGGTACAGTAAACCAAATAGTATGGGATTTCACCGGAAAAGAAGCAGGACTTATGGCAAAAATAGATGCAGTTCAAATTACTGTAAAAGAAGGTGCGATTTTCCCAAATACTAAACAATACAAAATGAGTGCAGAAGTAAAAGCAGGAGTCATTGAAGAAATCAATCGAATGGTAAAACAAAACATTCTAAAAGAAGTAATGAGTAGCCCATGTAATTCACCAATCATGGGACTAAAGAAGCCTAGTGGAAAATATAGGATTGTTCAGGACCTGCGTAAAATAAACAAGATTGTGGAACCTTGTTGTCCCATAGTACCAAATCCTGCAGTAATTCTATACCAGATCCCTTGGAATGCAGGATGGTTCACAGTAATTGATTTGTGTCAAGCATTCTTTTCAATACCATTGCATCCAGACAGCCAGTATCTTTTCTCATTTAAATTTGAGAACAAGGTCTATGTGTGGAATCGTGTTCCTCAGGGGTACACAGAAAGTCCTTCCATCTTCAACCAGATACTGAAAAAGTACCTGGAAAAACTAGTGATGCCAGGAAGCTCAGTCGTAGTTCAATATATCGACGACTTATTGGTGGCGTCGACCACCAGAGAAGACTGTGTTGTTGACTCCATAGCATTATTAAATCTTTTGGCTGAGGAAGGGCATAAAGTCTCACCAGAAAAGTTACAGTTTTGCAGGACAGCTGTTAAATATTTGGGACATCAAATTGAGAGGGGGAAAAGAAGAATAACCTCTGAAAGAGTCGAATTAATAAAGAGAATGCAAATGCCTGTAACCCAAAGACAAGTGCGAATGTTCCTAGGAATAGTAGGATACTGTCGACAATGGATACCAAATTTCTCCATCTTAGCTAAGCCCTTAATTAACATGATGAAAAAGAAAGCAAAGGAGCCTGTTGAGTGGGAGGATGAAAGTGTAGAAGCTTTTGTAAAATTGAGAAACGCACTTTGTTCAGCACCTGCCTTAGGCATGCCTGATTATAAAAGAGAATTCGCATTATTCTGTCAAGAGAGAGAAAATTGTGCACTTTCTGTTCTAACTCAGAGACATGGACTAGACAGACGTCCTATAGCGTACCTTTCTGCTACATTGGACCCAGTAGCAGCCGCGATGCCAGGATGTTTAAAATCAGTGGCAGCAACTTGTTTGAGCATTGAACAAAGCGAGTCAATTGTGATGGGACATCCTGTAAAAGTGTATGTTCCACATGCAGTTGTCATTCTGTTGACATGAACCCAAATTCAGCATCTTACTCCTAGTCGGCTGACTAAATATGAGAGGATAATTATGGGTGCTGAAAATGTGACCATGGTAAGGTGTACAATAATAAATCCAGCAACTTTATTGCCGGACCCATATCATGAAACCAATAAAGATGACGAAGAAGATGAACATGATTGTGTACAAATTACAGAATTATGTACAAAACCACGCCCAGACATAGAGGAACAGCCTCTTAAAAAGCCAGACAGGGAGCTATTTGTCGATGGTTCATGTCAAAGACATGAAGATGTTAAACTAACTGCTGCCTATGCGGTATGTGAATTAACTGGAATAGTCGAAGCATCCTATTTACCAGGAGTAAAATCTGCACAAGTAGCTGAATTGATTGCTTTGATAAAAGCTTGCAAAATTGGGAGGAATCAGAGAGTGACCATATTTACAGATAGTCAATATGTTTACGGGGTTGTGCATGATTTTGGCCAACTGTGGATGCAGAGGGATTTCATGACTTCTTCAGGATCCCCCATTAAAAATGGACAATTTGTAAGGGAATTGCTAGAAGCAATACAATCACCAAAAGAATTGGCTGTGGTGAAATGTGCCGCACACCAGTCAGGAGATGACTGGGTGGTAGTCGGCAACAGATATGCAGACTTGGTGGCTCAACATTGTGCCAAAACCAGAACGTTAGTCAATAAGAGGGTGGAAAGAATGGGAATCAGCTGCCAACTTATGCTGTATATGCCACCTGAAACTTGGAATGAGGTGAAGAAATTGCAAGATGAGGTTGATGAAAGTGAGAAAAATGTGTGGATCAAAGTGGGTTGCTCCCAAAGAGGAGAAGTTGAAGTGTGGATCAGTGCAGATGGCAGACCAGTCATGCCAGACTGTTTACTCTCACAAATGGCCAGAATGCATCATGGAGACACACACATAGGGAGAGATGCAATGATTAGGCTGTTCAGACAAAATTGGTACAATCCCAAATTCAGGGCTGTTGCAGAGAGTCTTTGCCAGAGATGTCTAACTTGCCAAATGCATAATCCAGGCAGGAAAACGATAATTGGGTTTGGAAAAATTGGAAAGGCAGAGGGCCCATTTATAAGACTCCAGTTCGACTTCATACAGTTACCACCATGTAGAGGGCTAAAATACCTACTAGTTATAGTGTGTCTGTTTTCAAAGTGGGTGGAGGCTTACCCTACTAGGAGAAATTACAGTATTACTGTTGCAAAACTGTTGTTACGAGAGCTCATACCTAGGTTTGGTTTCCCAGTATCTTTGGAATCAGATAGAGGAAAACACTTTAACAGTGAAGTAATAAAACTAATTTGTGAAACATTTCAAATCAAGCAGAAATTGCACTGTGCATATCGCCCAGAGGCTTCTGGAGTGGTTGAACAATTGAATGGCACTATAAAGTCAAGATTGGGAAAAATGTGTGCATCAACATCATTAGAATGGCCAGACGCATTGCCACTTGTCTTGATGGGAATCAGAAGCATACCTGACAGAACAACAGGATTGAGCCCCCATGAAATAATGATGGGAAGAGCAATGAGACAAACACATGTTCCCACAAACAAATTAGTAAATATATCTGATGATATGGTTCTGGATTATTGCAAAGTATTGGCTGACCTAGTGCGTTCTGTCTCTCATCAGGTTGGAGAAGACGCAGTTTCCAGGCAGCCTGAACTAGAACATGATCTGAATCCTGGTGATTGGGTGGTAGTGAAGAATCACACCAGAGAAACGTGTCTATCACCCAGGTGGAGCAGACCTTGTCAAGTTATATTGACCACCAATACAGCAGTGAAGTGTGCAAGATTTCCTAATTGGATTCATGTAAGCCACACAAAGAGAGTACCAGACCCTGAAGAGGAGAATTCACAGACAACACCAATCACTGAAGAAGCTGAAGGTTGCCCAGCAGAGGAATTTCAGGATCGAGGTTCGAGAGAAGCTGACGGAGAACAACCGAGCACAAGTCAGGATTGGATACCAGTGGTAGAAATTCCTGAAGTATACCACAGAACAAGAAGTCAAGCGAAATTGGAAGAGATAGAAGAAGATCAGATAGGTGAAGAAGAAGCAGCTCAGGTACAAGAAGAAAAGACAATAAGAGAACCTGAGCAAGGTCAGATAGGGAAAGAAAATTGGACTCAAAACAGTGAAGATTTAATAGACTTTGAACAGGGAAAGACAGGTTTAGAAGAATCCGGTCAGGCTGCAGAAGTTCACAGTGCAATAAGCCCTGATCAGAAGCAGTTAGATCAAGAAGAATTCACTAAAGAAAAAGGGGTAAATACAAATGAACATAAAGAAATAAAAAAGGAACAAAGCCAACATCTTGAAAGTCATTGTGGAGCTACTGAAGAGAAACAAATCAGACCTGAAAAAGAACAAACAAAAGAGGCAGTAATCAAAGAAAACAAAACAGTATTGAGCAGTGAAAATAACGAGATCTTTGAAGACGTAAAAAAGAGAAACAGTGCCGAACAAAGAAAACCAGAAAAGGAGATCATTGGCCAAGTGTCATTAAAAGAGTAAAATACCACATAACAACAGAAGTGAAGATCCAGAACAAGTACCTGAAGTGACAAGCCAAACTGAACAAGAGAAAAAGTCAGGAAAAAGAAAAAGTAAAAGACTGAGACTTGTGAATAACAAATTCAAGGGTCCTGACTGGACTTATATCATTCTTGAAGATTTTGAAAGCTCAGAGTCAAGTGACAGTGGTGGCGAAGGAACAAGTGCAGAACTAACATACGAAGAAGAAACAAGACCACCCTGACTAAACAAAAGAATAATCTAAAGAAAAGAAGAAGAGATAAGAAGAGAAATCTTCCTTGTCGAAAAATGCCTGATAATAGAGTTACTGGGAGACCAAAAAGAAATTGTTATAGGAGATGCTGTGCAATCTGCATATGTAGTCTAGTATTGGTGCTTATAGTATGGTTAGTCCTGATTGTAGCAATTCCTTACCTTATGATAATAGATAAGAAGATAAATAATGAAACTAAAGGGAGGACAGCAAACATGAAGGGCAGTAGAGTAGAATTAATGGCAGAAGATGAGGCAGAAATTCATCATGAAATTGCTGATAACGACACTAGTTTAAATGTTTTCACAAAGTTATTGTTTCAGTATGTAGACACAATGGAAGTTAGTAATTGTTATGTCTGTATGAAATTACCTGAATCAGTAGCAGAAGGATTAACATACCATCATTTACCACTGACATATGGCATCTCATGTAGTGTATTAACAAGTTTATTTTATAGAACAGGTAGGCTACAGTATTATTATTCAAACTTAGATGTGATATTTTCAGAGGTTCCGATTCGCAAGAATATGAACCCAGTGCTTACTAGTCAAGACGCACAGTTTATGGGAGAGTTTTTCTTAACAATGAAATCGATAGACATAACACATGCACATAGACACAATCTAACATGTTCTTTACTAGAAGAAGAAAAGATATATTTGAATTTAGTAGAAGATAGAAGACATGATTTTCAAAAGAAAGCTTCAGAGCATAAGACTCAGTTGCCACCTTGGGCGGAGAAGGAAGGGAGTTATACACCTGGTAGAGCTCAAGCTGCAATGGCTTTGGATTTCATAAAGAAAGGGAAAATTTGTCTTCATAGGTTAAAGACTGATTATAACAATGTTTTCATCGGTACCAGTGAATGTGAACACAATTTTTAATTATTGGAGGTTGGGGACTCAAAGGAGGAACAGATTCAGTTTTTCCTGGAATCTATTATGTATGTGGGAATAAGGCTTACTTTAGGCTTCCTGCAAGATGGTATGGAAGTTGTTATTTTGGAATAGTTTTTCCAAAGATATACCACATAAAAAGAAACACTGGAAGCAATGAAAACAATAATGAATTAATACGTAGTAAAAGAGCTAGTTTTTCAGAAATTGTAGGTGATATATTTGGTGCATTGATACCTTCAGTGGGAATAATTCTGAACTCAAGGAAAATATGCAAATTGTCTACAGTGGTTGATCGTTTATCAACGGATACTGCTGGAGGTTTTCTAATGATTAATACAGAGATGGTTGCGATTAGATCTATGGTGATGCAAAATCGACTTGCTCTTGACATTCTATTGGCAAAAGAGGGAGGAGTCTGTAAATTATTGAAGACGAAACATTGTTGCACTTATATTCCTGATAAGAGTGCAGAAATTGGAACATATATTCAGAACATAACTAAACTTGAGAAAGAACTAAAACCACTGGAAGTTGATAGTGTATGGGAAAGATTGACAAATAGTATCTCGTCAATTGGAACCTGGTTTGCTAATATAGGGAAAGGACTTATAGGTCAAATATTAGTACCCTTAGCAGGGATAGCAATAATAATTTTAGCAATAACAATATGGTGCAAATGCTGTAGAAAGAATGGAACATATAAAGTGACAGGAAAAGGAAAGAAGAGAAAACTAGATGAAATCGAACTAGAAGAATGGAGAAGTGATTTATACAAGAAATTAAAAGGAGACTGTAAGAATAGAAAAAGTAAAAATGAGAATGAAACGATTTGCTAGAAGTTGGCATCTGATTGAGGGTAGTATTTTGATGGCTCAGAAACGCCATCAGAGAGGGGATTGATGGAGCAAGGTTTCAAAAATGAAACTTGCTTGTATGCAATCCTCCTCATAGTATTAATTTATTAAACTTGTACTGTCAATACTAATCTTTGCATTCACAAACACAAAAGGGATAGACGCTTGCCTATGTGTTTTACTAATGAATAACGCTTGTCTATAAACCAAGATGGCCACTAAAAACGCGGGACTTCATTGCGCATGTCGCAACCTGATCACATGGTGTGACGTCTTTCTTTGCTTGGTGGGAAACTTCTGCTTCTGCGCAGTGTGCATTAAAATGGCCGCTAAATGTTTTCACATGCTTCAGCTTGCTCTCATGTCATTATTAAATTGTCGTTTTCTTAACGCTACTAATGCAGGATAGTATTATGATTAAATGGGAATAGAGTAGGGAAAGTGGGTATACAGTGAAACTTTTTATTTGTGATTTTAATATTTTCTTCTTACACTTTTAGTAATTCGTAAACTTGGGCCTGGGTTGGTGTCTTGAAACTCGAGAGACAGAAGGTTCTGCGCATGTGTCCTGTATGCCTGCCAAGTGAAGTCAACTTGGACGTCTCCCAAGGCCACGACCTATTGGCCGAAGATGATGTACTCAATGTTTCCGGCGGACAAATTGTTACTTTTCTCCTGTAAAATGTATAACATTTGTCGTGAGACGGGTGGGAAATAAAGTGAATGTATTCATTTGAAGGGGCGGAAGCTAAAAACAATAGGCTTCACAATTTAGGCCAAAATTGATATGGTGCGAGAATCCACCCCTGTCCCTGTCCAATCAGAAGTAGTGGTCCCATAATGTTAGCAACATTAAGGGGAGGTACATGGGCGTAGAAGGGTATAATAGAATATAGCATTAGTAAATTAGAAAGAGCATGCGTTCACGAAGAACAGGCGTCCATACTGCCAGAGCGCTCTCAACTCCAGACTGCCCAGCTGATCGGTTGCTGACTGAATTCCTATCCGGAAGAGGTCCTGAGGAGGGGGCGGCGGAGTCCATTAGAAGGAAGGCACGGGAGAATCGAGAGAAGTCGAGTATCAGAGAGGGGGAACGGTGCAGGCGTCGTTGTAGAGAGGTCACCGGTCCTGTCCTGATCCTGGAAGAAGTCTTTGCTCTTCATCCTTCCTGGGTCCTATCTTTTCCAACTCCTTTCCCAAGGGGCTTGGTTCTCGCATTTAGGTAACTATACTGCAACCTTTAGTTGCGCTGCTGTCTCTATCTTCTCCTCTTCCTTAAACACCGTCATTTATTAGCAAAATCATTTTTATGCTTTTTCTTGGGTATTTCAATCAAGTACCGTGTTTTCTGTATTTTACTCTGCTAAAACATTAGATAAACATTTTAAAACTTCCTGACTCAGTGATTATTTCAGGATTATGTACTATAATGAACGTCACTCATTTTAAACTTCCCAATTAGCAAAGGATCCATTGGTAAGTTATTACTCTTCAATCAGAAGGTAATTGGTAGCAGGGACTTTTATAAGAGTACATCTGACACCCAGCGTAAGTATTAGTGTAGTGTGAATGTATGGGCCCAAGTGAGTATATGGTGTATGAATGTTATTGGCTAATATTGCGCTGGATCATATTCATACCCACATTTGCAGCAGTTTCTTTATACCATACTGCAAGCCATCCTGTACTGTCCCTACCTACCTAAATCCAACATGGCAGAACCTTTCTTCACCTCTGCAGAACACCTATGTTCACCCTAGAGGTGTGGCCAAGGAAATGAGCAACCCCTCCTCTGTGGTCACTCAAAACCAGTTTAGGGGAAAGCTTCTCTCCCACTGGGATTGGTGCCTGGCTGACTAAGGGGGAAGAGGATGGGGCAGGCTCAAATGTTAGCTTCATCTGCCTGTGACAGAGTAGGGCTCCTTGAAGTTAATAAAGTTCCTGGACACTGCCCAGATGGTCATCCAGTCATCTCTCCACACCCAAGGCATTTTTCTTAGCTGTTGGAGCTGTTCACAACTCATCAAAGGCTTTATGCAGGTAAAAGATGACTTTTAAAAGTACCTTTTGTAAGATATTTAATACAAATCCAACTTTAACACTTGAATTGAGCTTGTAATAAGTATTTCAGTAAGTCCAAAAATTAACTTAGTAGCTTTTTCCTAACATTCTTTAGTTTTAATATTATTCACTGAAAAGAAAATGAAAGGTTAAAGGGACGTTAGAGTTAAGTGAGAACTTCAGTGACAACATAACTCTTTATGTCAGGAACGGCAAACGTTGTGCCTGCCTTGGACTACATGTCCCAGAAAGCCCTGCTATGAGAAATGGGGAGGAGAAGGAGCTACGTCCTTAAATAGGACGCAAAACGCCTGGAAGGCGTGCGTTATACTGGATGCGAGCCTGTTGCGTTCAGACCCGGATTTCGAAGAGAGGCAGAGACGCGGTTGCGTCCCTGCTCATGGACCGTGTGTTCTTTTTTGTACTTTGGCAGCTAGGAGCTGCGACCTCAGTGAGCATTTTCTGCCAGCGCATTGGAAGGCGGGAGAAGAGACGTAGCGGGAGCTAGGAGCGTCATCACCGCACCGGAGACAGAGGACTGAGGAAGGTCTTCCGTTCTTATCACGGGTTGCTTTTATGGGAGAAAACTTGTCGCTGCTATGACCCCCACCGCGCTCTGAGGTAAGAGTGGTAAAACAGCGGACGGCAATAAAGAAGGAAAGACATTGGATTCTGCCTTTCCCCCAGTTGGTGACTCCCTCTATGATTTGTTTGTTCTTTCTATACACCACTAAGGGACCGGCTACGCCACCCTCGCATGTAATACATCAGGATTACAAGACTTGTTTATTTTAGGGCTATCTAGAAATAGCTCCGACGTAGGAGCCTGACTTATTCTTTTCTGAACTAATGTGGGAAAGGAATTTGGAAACTACTCGTGACTTAACGAGTGATTACCCCTTAGGGTAATTTGGACATCGAGACTGTTGACAGTATACTGGTAGCCTCACCTTCTTCATCCTACCGGTAATCCTGTGTCAGAGACTCCCTGCTCTGTAAAGCCCTGTGTATGAATGAATACCGTAATGGGCGGTGCAGGAGTTTAGGGAGAAGGCAGCTCTGTGAGAGAGTGGTGGAATATGTCAGGTACTGGATGATCTAGTGAGACACATTGAGTGTAGTGTTGCATGCATATATCTTTTTCATCATACTGTTCTTTGTATTTACAGATTCTACTCCTTGCTGTTCCCTACCTTTCCCTTCCCTCACTTGATCGCCCTAAAACTCTGTGCAATAATTGTAGGAGTTGGGGATGTCAAAGGGTGTAACCCCTATAGCGCCGCACGAATCCTGAGGAGTACCCGTCTTTGGACAGGATCGTTACACTTTAAACATACAAAACCACTGAAATTCACCAGTTATAGTTAGCTCTGGTAACTATAACTTGTGCCCTAAGTAAACTAAACCTTGTGTCCCTGGCCTGCACAGTCTTCTCATTAATAATTACATTGCAAATGTTGCAGTGATATTATCAATAATGTCATGGAAGTTGTCACGAGTGATGTAATATGTGGGGTAATTATCAGTGCATGGCGAGGGTGCCAATTGTAGTTACCAAAGGGCATGCTTTATGCCATGTACACTGCCGCTAATGGTTTATGCGGCCCCAGGAAATGAGGTCTCCAGGGTTTCCTGGAGGCTTGAGAATGGGCCATTTGCCCCCTCCACCTTCTTTGCCAATGTGCCACCCCCGAGCCAAGGGTCACCCTAGGTAGCATTTTTTTGAAAGGCACAGGATCTTTTTTAAACAATTTTACCATGGATTTGCATATCAACAGCTAATTCATGTCAAAAAAATATTGACCCCAGGCTGGGTTTCTCTGGGACTCCACTACCAGGTCTAAGGGGTCAGGGTATCCCTAACCTGCTCCCTTATATCTTTCTTTAATATTTTTGTTAGGACTCAGGACTGAGTCTAGAGACGTTAGATGGGTGTCACCATGTTGTGGCTGATGTGGTGGTAGCCAATCAGTTCTCAACGATTTTAGCATAATGAATCCAAAACTATTAAGGGGATTCACACCAAATCACAAACAGGACTCTTTCTGGACCAAGATCTTGCTTTCAGCCAAATTCTGGTGTTAATCCATTCAGTGGTTTGGGCTGTAGCTGTTTCTAAAGTTCCAAAGGAAAAATGAATAAGGAAAATGTGTTTTATTAACCTCCTTTTTTCTCAGCCCCCTTATCGGATCACCCCAAAACTTTCTGTGTGCAAACCAGTAAGAAAGTAGCACTTTCCCAGAAGGTTTCATGGAGATTCGTCAAATGACGCCAAAGTTATTGGCAACACAAAAAGGCATTACCCATGGAAACAGGATCCTAACTATAACTACTCAGTGGTGTATGCCATTGGATAATATTCCAGTGCTTTCCTATGGCACAGCTAGCCCTTTTACAGTGAGAATGGTATTTGGGGTCTTGTCACTGTAAGGATGTGTTTAACATTAAACTTTAACATTTCCTGCTTTTAAATACCATGCACCCTGTCTTACTGAGCAGCAATGTGACATTAATATTTAAAAGGAGGATTTAGGCCTGTCGAAATGGGTTATTTTTAGTAGTTTAAATTGCAGGTTCAAAACTGCACAGACAGGCTACAGTAGGAGCCTGTGATCATGTTTTGTACTATCACTATAGTGGTGGCTGCAGTCCACTAGTGTTATTAATTTCTAGCTACTCTCTCATTGATAAGATGAAAGTCTATGAACTATGGCTGCATCATCCCCTATGTAAGCATTTTAAAATAACATTTTAATATTTGTCCATAAACTCACAACTAAAAAAGGGTCAGGATTTCTCTTGGACATGCGTACACATTCACTTGGAAAGTAGTAAATTTGTGTTTAATAACAATCCAGTTAGAATAGCATGGTAGAACCATAACGTTCTTAGGTATTAGACATGGGACAAAAAAGGTTAGCATGTCCTAAATCATGGGAGTTAATAGCAAATGCAATATATTTGGTGGGCTCACAGCTATTCTTTTCCTTAGTTTCTGCAGCAACCAGAAATATAAGTGATAAACAGAAATTCACACCCCACAGCTTCTCTTGGGCAATATCTTTAACAGGCTCGAACAACAGAGGACAGCACAATTAAAAGTTATGAGCAGGATGGAAGGCTGGTTGCTAAAATTGTTGACAATGATTTGATTCATATTATTAATTCGTTAAAGATCAGAAGAGCACATGCGCAGATGGAATCCTAAATTTAGTTAATGAAAAGTCCCAGAGTTTTTTGCCGCTTTTTCACACATTTGTTTAAACAGCTGGCAATATTTGGCACAGTCCCATGTCCATTGCTTAACAAATATTTGAAAAGGGGTTAAGAGATGACCTTGGGTCATACCATCTAGTTTCCATTTTTGATACTGAATTGAGGTGTTTACAAGAGGGTTACTGCAGTGTCTTGAGGAACATATTGAGGGATTAGATCTTATTCCTCAGGAACAAGGAGTCCTTTTACAATGTACATACTACAGCTCATCATGTGTTTGTGGCAGGGCAATATTTGGCGGTATTTTATTTTGGAACTTCTACGTGGCCTTCGACAAATGGACAGATGACTTTGCAGTAAAAGTTGCCTGAAATGGGTATTCGCCAAACACCTCGGTATATGGCTCTTCGTGTGTCTTTCTAGGCAAAGTTTCAGCTGATGAAAGAGGAGCTGTGATAAATAGGATTACTATAGGGAGCATCTTAAAGCAAACATGCATTTTTGATCTTCTTCTTTTTACCATATTTCTGGTGCAACTGCTCAAGGCGGTGATGGGTGCCAAGGAATATACCTGTTGAATTCTAGACAGTCACCAGGGCCGGCTTTAACACTGGTGGTGCCCTGTGTGACAATGTCTGTTGGCGCCCACCCAATGACCACCTCTGCCATGGATTCCCTCACTAGCACCTTTAACGGTGCCCCTCAAGTCTCTATAACCACTGTCTCTCAGATTCATTTAGTTTTATAGCACCACTCAGAGCAGTGTAAGGTTTCAGAGCACTTTACATCACACACTCATTGCACAGAGACAATCATATGTGTGTAAATCAGCGTATAGGAAATATTACATCAGACAGGACTACAAGGTGTAGTGTAGGAGTGACATGGCATCGATATTGGTAGGCAATATAGTTTAAGAGTCCTTATTCCGGAAAAGCACAAATTCAGAATTTAAAACATAACATCATTGTTAGGGGTTCTCTTTAATAATATGAATTGTTTTCTACCCAAATGAACCCTTTCCGCAAGATCAGGATAATGAAAGACTGAGCAAAAAAACATATAGCTCTAACATATATCTTGCAGTTTGCATGCAGCTCTTTGATGACAGATAATAGCTCAATGTTCTATATTAGGATTTTGACTTATAAATGACAAGTTACAAAAGGAGCTCTCTTACAGAAGCAGTAACCCACTGATCTATTTACATCATATGCACTTTGATATCTGCATAGTACACGTTCTTAGCAGCAGGCATTTTAACCCTCTGCGCTACCTTAGGATGAGTCAAAACTTCCACTTGACAAACCTCCGGTCTCTTTCCAGGAAGGCGATTAATCACCAGAGTTATCTTGACATTTTAATTGATGCCTGAAAATTGCTGGAGGCCAGGAACCTGGCAACAGGTGCTTAAATGATAATATACTTGCAAAAATGACACCCCCACCCCAAGTCAGTGCCCGGTGCGGTGGCACAGATCGCACCACCCTAGAGCGGGCCCTGACAGTCATTTAAGTGTTTTGCTTTTTTCAGATTATCTTGGTATTCTAGATCAAACAGTTAAATGTTCTTGCCAACTATGCTGGCACACTCATTCCGTTATGATGATGAGATGATGGCCAGTGCTATAATGGCCAAGAATGTTATACAGCATTTTGATTCTCTACATCAAGGCTATTTGCTCTGGACATAAATTCGAGTTTACAAACAACATATCATTATTCTTGCTTTGAATCCGCTATCTCCTCTGTTTTTTCCCCAAACATTTCCTCTAAAGTTGCTTAGTTTCACCAAACATAAATCAATTTGAAGGGACGTGTTGGAAAACAAAACTTCCATCTTCCACCCTTGGCTAGTATTGATGGAATTCAATGGGAACTTGGGGCCAGGTTTTGTGTCTAGTTTGCATCATGTTTTTTGACATGGCCTCGATGGAAAAATCTTTGTGGTATTTGCAAAACAAAACAAATGGTTATTTGAGTTACTTTGTAAATAAAGTTTCCACAATGCATGGTATTGCTCAGCCTTGCGTTACTTTGCATCAGGTAGGCATTTCATAGGTGGTGCATGGTCATTCCTGTGAATCCACCCATGGGTTTTGATGTAAACGCATGTCTGCAAAGACTTTAGACATGGCTTTGCTCCAAATGGTGCTCTAGTCTGAGGCTGGCGTAATGAGGAAAAATGTATTTATGTCTCCTCTGTATTTCCTCTTTTCATGTGTGCTCATTCTGCAGCACACATACATAGAGGAAAGAGCCTCACAAAATAGGTTTTGCACAGGAAGGTACCCCTTCATTCACCAAACTTTCCTGACCTAGCAGATACCCTTGCACTATGGCACAAGGGTGCAGAATTGCCTATAGGCAGCTACATGTGTGCAATCACTTATACGAACAGAACTGTATTAATTCTTTGAAGATACGGGGCAGTTCTTCTGTCTTCCATTCACACAAGTAAGTGTAGCAACTTCACTTGCTCCTCTGCATTGTTTAAACTCTTTGAAAATATTCCCATTGGCTTGAAGGCCTCAAGTTTGAGGATGAAGTAATTAGTCTTGAAAATTATGTCTAGTTTTCTTGAAGTAGATAAGCTTTTAACTGCAAGCCATATGAAATAGTGAATTCCAATGGGCAATAGCAAAGGAGATCCTTCTTCACAGATCATTTCTTTCTTTTGGAAAATAAACTATGTAGGTACAGCTGTTGTAGCACTTGAAGGAGCTATGTTAATTTCAAAATGACTCCAGATTCTTGGAAAATAAACCCTCTCAACAGGACACTTTTATTGATGAGTGAATTTCTTACCTGGATCTCTGTGAACTTTTTATGTCGATTGCTATTAATGGCTGAGCTGAGCTTTGTGCCACACTGAATTTATCGGCCCTCACAGGCCATAAAATATTTCATGTTGGCTTGCAATAATATGTGTGAATCCTCAAATGATTCATATAATTTCCTTATGTATTGCTTGAATTGACTTAGAACTTTATATGTCCACGTATAAATGGAAAATTTGATGTTAGACTGGACTTTGGTGCTTTTTATCACATTATAGATTTAGAATATTGAAATATAGCTATAGGTCTCAGTCGCTTTATTAAAATCTGTAATGTGTTATGTATGTGATAATTCTAATTCTATAATGTGATGGAATATGTATTATGAGGCTTTAGACAAGCTTTTATATGTTTTAAATATAACTGATTACTCATTAAATGGACATTAATTAGTCAAATAAACCTTTGCAAAAATGAAATAAAATAATAAGCGTATACTCACAGAACCTTTTTTATCAAACCAAGAAATCAGATGTGTAACCACATTTTCAGATGTATAACAAGACGTCAAAAGGATGCTTTTAAAAGTTAAGGTGTCTGTGATCTCTTTGTATACCATATACCCACAGATACGAACTTAGGGGCATATATTTACAGGAAATAAAGCATCACTGCATTGCATCAGCGATACGTCAAAACAACCAGCGATTTGGTACAACAGGAATCTACACCATGGATGCCTTGTATTTACAACATTGCCCACCATGGTGTAAGGATCCTGTGCATATCAAAAAAAGACGTATCCGTGTGCTCCATGTCATAAGGAAATCTGACGCTTTTGCTGCAAAAGTGATGCAGGGCTGACTTACGGGACGTAAAGTGATGCTTATCAGCCCTACATCACTTTTGAGTGCAGAATGCATTAAAAAAGTACAAAAACTGATGCTTTTGGAGAAAAAAATGGCAAACTTTACAGAAGGCAGACACAGAGCAGACAGCAGTTACCAGACGCAAGGACAACAACCCCAGCGCCAGCCATAATGTTCAGGCAGACTCTAACGGGAAGAGAAAGAAGATGTCAAATTTCAGTGAGGAGGAGAATGACATCTTGATTACGGAGGTGACAGAGCACCACCATCAGCTGTTTGTCACCTCTGAATTGCCACTAGGGAGGAAAGAGGTATTTTGGCAGTCCATTGTGGAGAAGATCTACAGTGTGGGTTAAACAAAGAGGACTGTTACAGACTGCAAGAAGCTCTGGTATGATTAAAAGCGCTGGACGAAGGAGAAACTGACCAATAACCTGAAGGCAGCAATGCAGGCAGGATGAGGGAGCCCTGTGCCCCAGGAGGAGCTGGGTGCATTGGAGGAGCGGGTGGCAGCTGCTGTACCAGACAAGTTGGTGGCTTGAGTACCAGGATACGACAGTGCAGCACACAAGGATCAACCATGGCCGCAGGGTAAATATGAACAAGGGGCAATGTGGGCAAAAAGGTCATGTTGTGCGGTGCACCCAGATACGTCCCAACGCTTCACTGTGGTGTGTGCTTTGCAAAGGGCAGGAGTCTGGATCATGTCCGATTAAATAGCTCGGAAATGTCCGTCACTCTGCCCAGTTACATGTTGCATAGCTCAATCAAGCACTGTCATGTGTCTCCATTCCATGTGTGAAGTGCAGCACCAGTCCCGCTCCACCTTTGTATAGTGACATGTGTAGTTGAAAGCACAAATGAGAGGCTTAAATGCTACCATTTCACACAGGGCAGTGCTGCACATCAATTTGCTGTACTTCCCTTTGCTGAAAGAATGGGGCAGGAATGCGCTTTATCTATGAGATAAGGCACATTCCTGTTCTCTTACACTGCACTTGCACACAAATGGCTGCCTAGCACCAAGTGGCATGGGCTTGTCAGAGGAGAAACAGCCCTCACCTAGGCGGGGGGTAAGGTGTGGGGCATGTGAAGTATCAACACAGAGGAACATGCCAACAGCCAAATGTTCATTACCTGGCATGATAATACATAAAACACAGCTGTCCTGACGTGCGAAGTAAGACCACATAGGTATTAGTTGCCATGGTTGAGACCACCAGAACTCACGCCATGTACTAAATCTGACTGATTAAGGGTTAATGCGATTGATGCACACCAGTGGAACACGTGTGTTAATACCAAAGATGATGAGTGGCCCTGGTGGGCCCCTGGTTGTGCAGTGCATTGTAAGTGCTGGCTGAGTAGGTTGAACTGTCACTCTGTCTGAATAGGGAGACATTCCATAGCAAGGAAATCAGAATCGATATGTGTTCTGCAAGGTAGCCTAACTAATATATGTGCACTTCATTGTCTAGCAGTATTAAATTTGTATTGCAGCTGGGAAGGGATGACAGAGAAAAGCCCATTGGGGACAACACCTTACATGTGATGTGGCCCTGGGTGAAGATGTAGCATGTGCCGGGGGGGGGGGACTTCTGAAGGGAAATTGTCTCATCATGCCACATGTGTCTCAGTAGGAAGGTGTGAAATAGAGATCTGTCAATGGACATGAAAAACTTGTCTGCCACCAAAAAGGGCACGAGTCGGAAATGGTTGGAGACTGAGGTGGATATGCCTAGTTATGTTGCAAACCTGGGTAGTTACATTTCACCAATTCCAGCACTACTACCATGTGGGGTACAGCTTGACCCATAGCCCTGAATAATAGCCAGCCATGTCAGTCCTTTGGATATGGTAACACATTTTGATGGTGGTCTAGGCACATGAGAGTCAATGTATGATCTGGGTTACATCACTGTGTGCCATTAAGTTGAGTCACTGGCACAAAAAGAGGAGTGGCATAGGAGCCTTGTACATATAAACGTGGGCATGCCTGAGTCACAGGATGTGTCATATTATGACGATACCCAGCTCTGGCAATTATCAACTATGGTGAGTGTCAGTGCTAGCAACCTACCTAGTGTGTCAGGGCCCATCCTCTCAGATTTGGTACACAGTGCCCACTGTCCACAAAGATGACACCAAATGTGTATACAATCAAAGCAAATGAGTATCTACAAATGTGAATTACATGCAGTGTAGCAAGGTTAGTCGGTATGTAGAGCTGTGCAGGATATGTGTTACAAATTCAACCCCTGCCCACATGAATGCACAATGTGCATGCAAGACAGCACAACAAGGCAGAGTGCCATAGTGTACAGTCTGAAAGCTAAATGGCAGGATCATAACTAATTCATGACAAGACCGACATCACCTGCAGTGGAGCAGTGGGGAGAATACTATCCACAGGGAAGGCAGGTAACCTGGGGATTAGGAAGAATGTGACCACAATCAGCATAGGTATCATGAAAAAGACTGCAAATCTCCTTGGCAGAAGTAGGCCTGACCTCTTCCTATATGTCCAGGAATGTTAGGCCCAGTGACCTGTGTAACTGTGTTGCAATATGTGTCATGAGACAATAAGTCAACTTTGTCACACAGTTCTTGTATGAAGTATGCAGCGATACTGACATTTAAAAGGTAACTACAGGGCAACTTGGACTCTATACCTCTATGTAACAAACATACATACACATCAATGTTGTATTTAAAGTCAAATATTAGCAAGCCATATCGTCTTTCAGATCACTCATGTAAACATCTGATATAGAACACCATTAACATTTCTCAGTCTCATTGCAGAGGATGCACCTACACTTCCTGACCAGCTCTGGGATGACAATCTGGCTGAGGATGACAGCCTACCAAACCTTGACCAAGAGACCTTCCAGCAAATCATGGTCTCCTTTGAAACACCAGCTCCAATTGTGAGAAGGGACAACTGCGCTGCAGGGTCTCGATAGGATCCACCTATCACACAACATTCGCCACCTGCCAGCCCACCCCAGGCCTTGACTCTAAGGACCCCTATGTTGAATTATAATGATGTGCTGTAGGGTCCAGTGGGATGACAGAGATGTGGTTCGGGTGGGGATGGAGACCGTGGCTAGCACCCTAGAGGCAGTCCATAGGTGTCTCAGTCCAAATAAGGACACCTTGGCTCCTATAAGAAGCACCTAACCTCTGCTCTGTAGACTCAAATAGTCTCTGGCTGAAATTGCTGGTGTCATGAGTCAGAGGCATGAACAACTGCAATGCCAAGGTGGCACCAGTGAGGTTGGCAAACAGCTGGGGAACATTCGCAACATTCTTGAGTCCATGGAGCAGAAGCAGGACACATACATCGCAACTATGGGTACCTACCACTGCAACATTACTGCTGTGCTTGCAAACCAGCAGGCCCTTCTAAGTGCATTGCTGCATCACTTGTTGGCACAGAGAAATACTGCTGTGGACAGGGGCTCTATATTTCCAGTCCCTGATGTGTATGTGTGCCTCCATCACCTCTGGCACCTACAACACCCCCTTATGGGAAGCACCACACACATCAGAGCAGGAAGATTTGGACTTCAGCTCTTTCCAATGTAAATCTGCCCTGTAGCATTTCTCTGTGACAAATTGCCAGTTTCTCCTTTGCCCAGTGCTTATGACCATCCCAGTGTACTTTCCAACTGGTACTGTCCTTAATTTGCTGTCACGCCTATTGAGCTCACCCATTTGTGGGCTGTCAATGTGGCCTAACTTCCCTATTGGCAATTTTATAATCCTCTTCCTCACTGAAACACTCCTCTCCTCCACGTCCCATGCAATGCATCCCCCATGGACTCTGGACATTCAATGGCTCAAAAAAACTGTTAGAGTTGCTTCTGAAAGAACTGTGCCTGTGATCCTAAACAATTTTGCACATGTACATAAATGTGCTGAGTTCAGCATGTGCGTTGTATGTTGTTTGTGTCTGGAGTAAGTACAACATGGTGGATTTTGTGAGCCAAAGACACCAACTTCTCCACAAAGGGACATCTGTGTCATTGAGCCATGGAAAAAGCTACACAGGCCAAGGGGAATATTTTTTGTGAATCCTATGTGTACCAAGACTAGCAAGTAGTTACTCAAGGTCACAAGCATGAAGTGAAACAAGTAGCATGCAGTCAATGTTAATGGTGAATGAAGTCAAAGCACTGGTGTTGAGCACATCCATGAATACTAGCCAGCTAACCACACTGCTGTGACAAGCAAATGATGCAAGGGTGGATGTGTAAGGGGCCTGCATCAGTGTGTGACCAAAACACACACAGTGCAACAATAGGTGAATACCTGTTTTGGCCTGTCTATCCATTCACAGTAAGAGTTCCACTTACAGTGCTCAACTATGATTGTAGATCCCTTAAGTGACTCCATTGCACAATTTTCAAGATCCACTCTTTAGGTAGCTCACCTAGATATACATGCATACAAAACACTACCAGGAAATCCTACAGCATGTACTCTACCTGAACAAAGCATATTTGACAACTGCCACAGAGTCAATGAGTAAGCAGTTGTGAAAGCGATAAACATTTTTTATTTAAAACACTATTAAAAATAAAATCTTAACCTACCTAAACTATGCCTACACTAAGCTATGCTAAATCAACAACACTAACTTAACTTAATACTAACCTAACCTACCTAAGCTTAACTTATACTACTCTACACATATACCACAACAGGAAGGTTAAACATCAACCCCCCAGCCCCCTTAATACACATGTGCGCATAAAACAAACATAAACTACACCAATACACAAACTATCTAAACATTAAAATCTAAACAAATACATATTTGTTTGTATTTTTTAATTTGTTTTATACACATACTAAGCATTAACCCCCACCCACTTAACCTACCCAACCACATGCCCACCTAACAACACACAAATATTAAAATCTAAAAAACCACTAAAACGTACCTACCCTATCACTAATCTCTTACCTATCCTAACCTATGTTAAAACTATATACACAATGAGATATACAAAGAGTAACTTGGGAGGGGCAGAACATTGGAGGGAGAGCCTTAATTGTGTCCACTAATTGCTGCAGTGTTTTCACCATCATCAACAGTATTGTCATGTGAAGTTCAAGCCCTGCCAACCTTAATTTCATCGCGATACAAAAGGGGATGATGGACGGAACGTTTGAGCCAATCAAACACTCACCACCAGTCAACTGATCTGGGTTTAATCCATCATCATTCTTTAGCTCACTCCACCACCCCAGTTCAGACATGGCCATATGCAAATCAGTCTGACCCTGTGCCTCATGGGAACAGTCCAGCCCGAACTGCCAAGCCATGTCTTCCCTGGACCGGAAACAAGCATCCTAGGACCGGTTTCTGGCATTTCAGCCGTCATCAGCCAGGCTTGCTTGAATCCAGTGGCAAAGTGAGCAAGGGACCCACGTCTGGGCATACCCCCGCCAACTTAGGGCGACCAAAGCGATACAAAAGGGGATGATGGACGGAACGTTTGAGCCAATCAAACACTCACCCCCAGTCAACTGATCTGGGTTTAATCCATCATCATTCTTTAGCTCAATCCACCACCCCAGTTCAGACATGGCCATATGCAAATCAGTCTGACCCTGTGCCTCATGGGAACTGTCCAGCCCGAACTGCCAAGCCATGTCTTCCCTGGACCGGAAACAAGCATCCTAGGACCGGTTTCTGGCATTTCAGCCGTCATCAGCCAGGCTTGCTTGAATCCAGTGGCAAAGTGAGCAAGGGACATGGCTTGGCAGTTCGGGCTGGACTGTTCCCATGAGGCACAGGGTCAGACTGATTTGCATATGGCCATGTCTGAACTGGGGTGGTGGAGTGAGCTAAAGAATGATGATGGATTAAACCCAGATCAGTTGACTGGGGGTGAGTGTTTGATTGGCTCAAACGTTCCGTCCATCATCCCCTTTTGTATCGCTTTGTTCGCCCTAAGTTGGCGGGGTTTGCCCAGACGTGGGTCCCTTGCTCACTTTGCCACTGGATTCAAGCAAGCCTGGCTGATGACGGCTGGAATGCCAGAAACCGGTCCTAGGATGCTTGTTTCCGGTCCAGGGAAGACATGGCTTGGCAGTTCGGGCTGGACTGTTCCCATGAGGCACAGGGTCAGACTGATTTGCATATGGCCATGTCTGAACTGGGGTGGTGGAGTGAGCTAAAGAATGATGATGGATTAAACCCAGATCAGTTGACTGGGGGTGAGTGTTTGATTGGCTCAAACGTTCCGTCCATCATCCCCTTTTGTATAACCTTAATTTCATAGCAAACATATCCTGGCTGATGAGGGGTGAAACCCTGAAACTGGTCCTAGGATGCTTGTTTCCAGTCCAGGGAGGACCTGGCCTGGCAGTTCGGGCTGGACTGTTCCCATTGGGCGCAGGGTCGAGACTGATTTGCATGTGGCTGGGTCCAAACTGGAATGGGATGGTGAGCAGAAAAACAATGGATTTAGTCCCAGATCTCTGTACTGGGGTGAATGTTTGGCATTGTTCTGCATTCTGTCCATCAATTGTTCTTTTTTCAACCTTAATTTCATGTGGCCATTGTCCTTCAGGGCTTGCCTCTCAAAGTCTGTAGGCTGAGCTGGAATAGGGGTCACCACCTCTGGTGCCACTGCTGGCAGTGCTGTGGAGGGTACTGCTACGGCACCAGAATCAGACACTTGTGAGAGAGCCACTTGAGGCATGGTGCTTGACCTGTCCTATGTTGTCTGGTCCCGAGGGGGTGAGTTCAGGCCCCTGCTGCCATTGCCTTCTTGTACTGCCTCTGCATTGTCTGGAAGCCCTTGCCACGTGCCTGATGTGGTGGTACTTCTCCTTTCTGATACAGTACTGATGTTCCTTATCAGGGGTCATGGTGTCCGTTCGGGAAGATTCCAATATGTATCAGAAAAAGCTGTAATTGTCCAGGTTTCCATCAATTACTTGCATGAAGTACAATTAGCTGCACAAGGGACATGTCCAGTTAAATATGAGACATCAATGGAATAAATCATGACCAAATATTACAACAAGAATATATTGCTCCTAAAATTACGATAGTAAAGTACTCAGGTCTTGGCCTTGTAGGTACATGAAATGGCAGCATCTGGCCTAATAAATGCTGACCCATGTGCATAATAAGACAGATTCTGCCCTATTATGTTGTGTACACATGAAATGGTACTCATGGTCCATTTAGGTACTCTGTTGGGATAGTAATGTAGCATGCAAGAGGGTAAAATTAACAGCCTATCACCTATGTGTAATTAGTAATGTGTAGCATGTACACGTATTGTGCCTCAGCAATGCTTCATTGTAATGGCAGATACACAAGGCCTCACACATTGCAGCATAGATTGACACTGTGCCAGGTAGTTGAGCCATAGAAAGTGTGTCTAGCTACCTCCAAATCAACAGACCTGTTGGACACTTCTCCAAGGATGACACATGGACATACCTGGAACACTTTAACCTATATCATGTAATGGAAACCTACCAATGGCATGTGGACCTTCACATATCAAAGAGCGTATCCCTAAATGTCCCGTAAGTATTGTAACCTTGATGCACATGAACTCATACTTAATCCATTTGATGAGTGTGTGCATGGATGCTCTAGATCTCATATGTATGAGTATATTGTGCTGTATCTTGCAGGTAATTGGCAAAAATGGTTCAATGGTGACATTCCATGGGGGAGACAGTATGGGTAACAGCAGCACTAGGTAGAACATGATATGGCCTGTTTGATGACAAAACAGTGCATTCATACCTGTGGTATTTCTCACAAAACACTGCAAAGGTATGGACACATGTCTATTAGAGGGCATTGGATATATGGGGCAGGAGTCAGGCATTTAACAGCATTGGCAAGTGTGGACTGGTGACATGTCCCTCATCCACTCATACCTATTCAGGCTGCACTAGTGTATGATTCAACACAGCCTGTGTGGACCTGCCACAAGAAAAGTACCATCAATTCTCATGTGTTTACCTATAGTAGCAATGTGCAACAGATAGGCAGATAGAAGGTCATCCCTCCAATTCCATGTTCATATTGAGTTTCATCCCAACTTCCTTTGTACCACCATCCCATATTGTCAAGGTCCCCTCTGGCACCCCATCTTACATGTCACCATGTGCAGTACTCTGAGGGATGCTCTGGTACCCAAGATGCAGGATGATAGTTACCATATATCATGATCAACGTGGGCTAAGGGGTGAACCCAAGTAAGTCATTGGCTTGGACAATGGACTGTACCAATGTTGATAGGGTGGGGGATGGAAATCTGTAGGCATGTGCATGGTATGATGTGAATACACAATAGGAGGGCACATTTTGGTAAAATGCCCACTGTGCACATGTCAACAATTGGTGCTCTGTTTACATTTAGAGGTATCATTTGAGATATGTTTTGTAACCCAAACACACCTTTGTCCTGCTCAAATTTGGACTGGGGCAAACATATTGTGTGAGGGAAATCAGAGCCTATCCCTTGCAACATTTGTGTCACATATTTTGGCTAACATGTTGGCACTTTCTGTCCACAGTATGGATGAGACAAAACAGTGCATTCATACCTGTGGTATTTCTCACAAAACACTGCAAAGGTATGGACACATGTCTATTAGAGGGCATTGGATATATGGGGCAGGAGTCAGGCATTTAACAGCATTGGCAAGTGTGGACTGGTGACATGTCCCTCATCCACTCATACCTATTCAGGCTGCACTAGTGTATGATTCAACACAGCCTGTGTGGACCTGCCACAAGAAAAGTACCATCAATTCTCATGTGTTCACCTACAGTAGCAATGTGCAACAGATAGGCAGATAGAAGGTCAGAGACAGTACCCATGCTTGTTTGTCTTCTTCACTTAGCTAATTACATGTGACCAGTGCACTGTAACTGAACAATGATCAATCAAGGCCCATACAAGCTCAGAAATTAATGCTTACCATTTTTTGACACAAAGACGTATGTCTGATCATTAGGGGGAACCAAACACCCTGTCCAATCTGTGGCCGGATGACTAGTGAGTTCACGGTTTTCGCTGCTGTTGCTGGGGCGCTTGCCAGCTCGCGCTCACCGGGTCCAGGAGGACTACAGCCTCCAGTGTCCATAGCGCGAGGAGGCGCTACTAGAAGTGCGACGCCGGCCCGCGGTGCCCTGTGTCCACGGTTTTCGCTGCTGTTGCTGGGCGCTTGCCAGCTCGCGCTCACCGGGTCCAGGAGGACTACAGCCTCCAGTGTCCATAGCGCGCGGAGGCGCTACTAAAGTGCGACGCCGGCCCGCGGTGCCCTGTGTCCCACGGTTTTCGCTGCTGTTGCTGGGGCGCTTGCCAGCTCGCGCTCACCGGGTCCAGGAGGACTACAGCCTCCAGTGTCCATAGCGCGGAGCGCTACTAAAGTGCGACGCCGGCCCGCGGCGCGGGACGTGCCCGGGCCGCGCCCGAGCGAAGCCCGGGCCAAGGGCAGGCCCGTCCGCGCCCGTCGGAGTCCAGAGGAGGCTGGGCAGGGCCAACCCTCTTTCAACTGGAACCGAGTAAGGGTATTGATTTGGTTGCAGTGACTATGGCAAAAAGAAGGGGCCCAAGGGAGAAGGTTGGGGGGGTGGGAGCTACCCTGGACCAATTTTGGTAAGAGCAGCGAGTGTTTTGTCCCATGAGATTGAGCTAACTGAAGAGACGTCTTTCTCTCGAGCCAGGCCTCTCAGTACCGAGACTATCTATTGAGCCTGCTATTGATCATTCCCTGGCTACTCTGTCTTTACCATTACTGTCCTTGTCAGACTCTGTCCAACAGTGGGTCTGTCCCCCCCCGCCCAACATAATCACAGAGATCACAGAGATCTCCCCAGAGGCCCATATAATCCTTTTACCGGAAAATACATCTTCTTTGGATACTTCACCGTCACCCCCGGCTAAGCGTACTAGAGCAGGGGGTGTCGTAAAGTGGTGCTAAATCGAAACATTCTAGAAATAGTTGCACCACTAAATCTAAAGCACCCCAAAAAAGTCACATACAATGAACCGTAAAATATCAGCAATTCCTTCAGTGGCTGTTAATCCTCCATCCCTTCAAGCTCAGCAAGATAACATTATTTGGCCGGAACTTACGCTCAGGCTAAATAAGATATTGGCTCCCATTTTAACC
This sequence comes from Calotriton arnoldi, assembly GCA_963921515.1. NCBI lineage: Eukaryota > Metazoa > Chordata > Amphibia > Caudata > Salamandridae > Calotriton > Calotriton arnoldi. The sequence continues at coordinate 59,018 of CAWUFW010019453.1, forward strand.
AAGATGTCACAAATCGAACTTCGGTTGGCAGACTTAGAGGCTCAAAACTGCTTATTACTTGAGCAAGTGTCCCAGATAATTGTACCTCCTTTAACATCAACAAGAAGTATAGACATAGCACAAAGGGTGGAAGTAAGAGGACCATCTGATCCAGTGACAACGACAGTAATAACACTCAATACCTTTGGTTGGTCCTGATAATGCTTTAGTACAAGCCTCAAATGCAAACTCTAACATCATTTCGACAAAAGGCAACCGGACACACCAAGGGCCAAATAAAAACGGGTTATTGCCTCACTCCATATTAGCCGAGAAGGAAACAAGAGGGGCTATTGATTTGGCAAAACTACCTGAGATTTCTTTGAAACAGAGTGAGGGTCATCCGCAACAACCCCTCCATCTTCCACCTGCCGCTGCTCCATTGGTATTGGTTCTAGCCAACGTCCCACTTCTTCGCAAGGAACAAACTGAATCAACTGGACAATTAATGGACAAATGTCTTCATTGGTTATCAAATAATGTCAAAATAACAGAGATGGGAAGAAAGCAGTTAGCTAATGAAATCATTATGGCAAGAAGAGTAGGATGGGTCGGTGGCTTCAGAAAAGTTTACTCTGGTGATTGTGTGGTCATAAATTTTAATAATGTAGATACGGCCCTGAAACTTTTAGCTAATTTGTGTACTTTTTCCCCAAGAAACACCCAGATAATACCCCTATCACTAGGGTATTTTTACTCTGGTCATGGATACAAACAGGAAGGGCAATATAGGGGCAGGGAAACATTTTTTAACCTGGACGAGAGAGGGAGAGAGGGCCCTCCTGCAAATCAAGGAATTAGATTACAAAATAGATATGAAGCCCTATCAACTCTGGAGGACTGTGATTGACTAATTCTTCCATCCCCCTTTTTAATACCAAAGACAAATATCTCGGCTGCAGTGGAGAATAATAATAATCAAGTGGAGATCCAACGCATTAATTTACTCCCCGTTAATATCTTGGTAGATTCTAGCCTATACCCAGTACTTCAGCACAAGCACAGACCCACCTATACTCTATGATTGACAGTAAGGGCCTCATGTCTAATATGATATCATGGAATGTGGCAGGTATAGCTTCCAAACTTGGAAACTGTCAGTGGTTAAATAAGTGGCAAAGTATGGAGATAGTGTTCTTTCAGGAGACTTGGGCTAAAGACCCAGTCTACTTTCATGGGTTTCGCACTTTTTATTCTCCGGCATCTCCGTCACCCTCGGGGAGGGCAAAGGGGGTCTATTGACCCTGATATCGAATACTATATCTACTGAAGTTAGGCAGGTTGGCCCCATACATAAGCATTTTCAGATCTTCCAGTTGAGATATAGGAGTCAGGATCCCTGGATTATTGTTAATTTTTATAACAATGAAACTGGGAGAAATATGAAGGCAGTGGTGGACGCACTAGAGATGGAGATTGAGAAGTTGAACATGGTAAAGAAGAGGGAAAGTGCAAACGTCATTTTGGCGGGGACTTTAATATCCACATGTGTAAATTTAATGGGTCTAGAGTATGTGGAGTAGAAGACTCCCAAGGTAATCCATCGTTACACTTTACCCATAGTGAGTATGGTGAAACTCTAAATATTTTGTTACACAAGTGGAATTTATGCATAGCCAATGAAATAAAAGAGGGAGAGCATGCGTTAACATTCAGACGGGGCATACAAGAGTCCAATATTGACTATATTTTAGTGCCGGTTCATCTACATATACATGGAAAGTGACACATATGGAAACATTATTCACTACCCATAGTGACCATGCTATCCTATTTATTCATTTAAGCATTTTGCCTAAAGCTAAAGAACACAATGAGGTAGCTGCAGATGTGAATTTGACCAGGAAGAATGGGTATCAATTAAAATGGTCACAGGCACATAAGCAAAACACGGTCCCTGAAGTTTTAGTTCAAGTTAAGGATGACATATTACTGTGTCTTGGAGAAAATACACCCCTGCGTCTTTGGTTATTCATTTTAGTGCCCTTTTGGCAAAAATAAAAGTGGCATTTACTAGATACAAGTCACCAAACGCCATTACTCATAGTGGGTGGTTTGACGTAGCTTGTTCCAAAGCTAAAAAGCCCTTGTAAATGCCCTAAAAATGAATCCTAGAGATCCAAATAATATTCGTGTATCACGTAGTGACTACAAATTAGCCAGGAGAGCCAGAGAAGGATCTCAAGGATCAGGCTTGGAAAGATCTTGAACAAGCAGCCATTTCGAGGAGTAGTAGAGATTTCTGGAGAATAGTGAATGCCCCGTACTTTAAAGAATCCAGTGACCCTACGTTAGATGTACATGTAGACGAAGAAGTATGGGTGAGTTATTTTGAAAATATATTTGGTGTCCCAACTCCTCTGAATCAATTGCCCCATAGCATAGCATCTCCATTGCAAGGAGGATTAATTTTTACCCATCTAGAGGTTAGAAAGGCACTTGAAGCGTGCACTCCTGGCAAGGCGCCAGGTCCAGATGGGGTCCCCATTGACCTATTTCAGGATAATTATTATTTGTGGGTCCCTCTTTTAACAAATATTTTTAACAGCATTCAGACAGTAGGTCCCCCTTTATCGTGGAGACAGAGTATTATTGTACCCATTTTTAAAAAGGGGGAGAGGGGGTTACCAAAGAATTATCGCCCTATATCCCTTCTTGACACTACTGCCAAACTTATGGGAAGGGTCGTTTTGGCCAGATTGGAGGCATGGGCTGAAACTTAGAACATTTTTATGAAGGCACAATATGGATTCCGCAGGGGCATGGGTACGGTGGATCAATGCCTAAACCTCTCCTTAACTTTAGAGAAATATACAAAGGCCAAAGGCGGGAAGATCTATATGGCCTTCATGGACCTGACCGCAGCCTTTGACTGCGTTTCCCATTCAAGGTTATGGTCCATGATGGAGGGATGGGCATTGATCCGCCGATAATTGCTTTTATCACGTCAGCTGTACGCCAACGCCACTGCTTGTGTTCGTTATGGTAGGAGGGGATTGCACACGTCACTTTAAAATTGAAAAAGGAGTAAGACAGGGCTGTGTTCTCGCCCGTTTCTTTTTCTATCTATACAAACGGGGTAGAGTCCGCCCTGTCTGCTTTATCTATAGATGTTCCGAAATTTGATCAAGCCCCCTCCCGATTTTAGCGTACGCTGATGATGCGGTATTGATAGCTAGATCAGGGTTAGCCCTGCAAGTGCTAATTACAGCCTACTCCACTTTTATGGCCTCACTTGACCTTAAAGTAAATGAATCAAAATCATTTATTATTGTGTCGGGAGCCTCTAGGGAGAGAAACCCCCCACTTTCAGCTGGCGGGAAGAAAATTGAGGTTGTCAATTCATTTTCTTACCTGGGAGTTCTTTTCGATAAGGACCATACATGGTCCAGATTAGTGGCAGTGAGAGCTCAGGGGTATGCAAAGGACCCTCAATGCAGTAAAAGATTTGCTAAAAGTTGGGAGGGAGCCCTTTGGATATAATAAAAAACATTTATTCTGCAAAAACAAAGTCTGCTGCAACATATGGAGCAGGAGTATGGGGGCTGGCAAATGTTGAGCAGCTCCAGCAAGCAGAAGATAGTTTTTAAAAATAGGGTGTCTTTACCGCAATCAGCCCCAAATTATATCTTACATCTTGAGTTAGGCCTTCCTTACATTAGTGATTGTATTAGACTAGCACCATTATTGTTGTGGTTCTCGATTTGGAGGAGGACAACGGTGGATTTGACACAAACTATTATTAGGGATTGTTGTAAGTTGGACTACTACAAAAGAATTGGGTGGTTAAACTATGTAGAGGTCCAACTGAACGCCCTAGGGCTGGGAGAACTATTTAAAGACCCTGATTCTTGTAAAAGGATCACAAAGAAAACGTTAACTGAGTTATTTAACCAGAGAGCACATTTTGAGAGAAGGGGAAAGAAATTACGTTACCATTCCACCATTGTTTACGATTTGGTTCCCCCAAGACCTGGGGAGGGTTTTTATTACCTATCACGTGTACATAATATTCAGCATAGATTTATTTTACTGCGTTTTCGAATGAATATGATCCCGCTACTTTTGGGATACCCGGCTAAGAGATATAAATTGGCAGATTTGTCTTCTTGTCCGTGTAATAATTTTGCTGTACAGTCAGACCATCATATATTACTGTTTTGTAAAAATTATTCCGAAGAATGGAAAACATTTATAATTCCGATTTTGAGGTATCATAATTTTAAACAGTATCAGGTGGCAATGTATTTTTAAAGGCTTTATCGAATCCATTTGTATGCTATGCGGTAGCCTCATTTTTATGGGCATGTTATAGAAAAAGGAAACTGGCGGGATAATTTTTTAATAACAATGATTGATTTGATTTTAAGATATTTTACTGGATTTGTAAAGTTTATTTAATGGGGATCTGGATCATGGCAAAACTGTTTAATTCTTTATTAACATTTTATATAGGCTTTATATATATTTGATATGATGTTTTTAATATTGATGCTATGTGCTTTTATGGTCTGTATATAAAGATCGAATAAAGCTATGTGACTATGACTATGACTATGACTAGTGAGTTCACTTCCCTGCAAAATACATGGTAGGTGGCACCCACAGTTATAAATCATTAATGACCTCCCAGGCCAGGGGACAATACTCCATAAACAGTGCTGGATAAGTCCCACATCACCTATGGGCCTCCTCTGCACTACATGGTAGTTTTTGGCCAATGCAATGCCCCTGTGAACAGGCCCCCGTGGCATGGTCAGTGTATGTAATTGAGTTAGCCCGTATCATGCCATAGTCAACTATATACATATCTGGGCCTTCTGGAATGAACACTGTTCAAAGGCCCTCATTTACAAGAGGCCTGCGCTGCCGTAGTGTCACGTTTTATGACAATTGGTGGTGCAGGCCTCTCAATCATATCAATGAGGTGATGCAAAGCCACCTGCGAGGCTTTGCATCCTCTCATAGATATGGAGTAAGGTAAGGCAGAGCAAAGCGATGGCTTGCCTTACTCTATGTCAAGGAAGCATTCAATGGGTGTTGCTGTGGGTGTTCCCACTCAACACCGATGGAAATTGACACTCCCCGCAATTTGCAACATCACGTAGATCTGAGGCTGCGCCAAAAAGTTCACCTTCCCACAGTAGGCGTAACGAGGAGACATGGTTACATTTCTTCCAATTTTTTTTTATTTTCCACATGTGCTACATTCTACAGCACACATAGAATGAGGGAAACACCTCTTGTGATTGTTTTGGTGCAGGAAGGTGCACCCTTGTGCACAAAAACAAACATGCCAGCAACACAGACATCCTTGCACCATGGGCCCTGCATTGGTGCTCAGCTGCAAATTGCGCACCGGTGCTGGCTGAAAGAACAGAAATGCACCATATCTTGTATAAATGGCGCATTCCTGCCCTTTCAAATTGGTGTATGGCAGTGCAGTAAAATTAGTTGCGGCACGGCCCTATGCCAATTCTTTGGAAATTAGGCCCAAAGTATAGTGTGAAAGCCACACACCTACAAGGTCATGATAAATAGGGACTTACTGGTAGCCCTACCAACTTCGATTTCCAGTTGGTCCAGTAGATCTTGCTCCCGGCTGATGACATCAGCCCACCGGTGTTTGAATTGGTGGATGCTCGGGTGGACATTGAAGAGGCAAGATAGCTGAAAGCCTACTTTCTCCCGACGGTGACGCCTCTCACGGGTTGGGTGTCCCTGGCTGACCAGGTCTCCACTGCCTATCATGTTGGGCAGGTAACTGTATATCAGCCACATCAGGCCCCCAAACTCCTCCTCCATCAGGGTCTTGGCCTGCCCCTGCCTAACATTTCGCTAACCCCAAAAGCCACCCTAAATCCAACAACAGAAACACTATCCCTTACCCCTATTTTTATAAATATAAGCCCCTATTTGGACAAACAGCCAACAATACACCACACAAGACAACACAAATTACAATGACAAAACAAAAATCACACTTTGGGGACACAACAGGGACAGCACAGACACCATCAAGTCCAAGAAACAGCACCAGACTCTCCAACAAGCACCTTCACCAGCCAGCACAGGCAACAAGACTGTAAGTTAAAGTGAAAGGAACTTCACACTCCCTAGATCACAGCATGACTGAGCCATTGCATCATTTCCTGGGTGAATGCATCACGTTTCTGACCCATAATATGCATCACTTTTCCTTCTAAAGTGTAATTTTTTTTCTGGTGCTTCGCTAGGGAAATAGCCAAGATGTGAGTTACATACAACACATGAAATTGCTCAAAGCAGTGTTTTTGAAGCTTTTGCATTGATGCGTGGCTTCCACCCGACGCTGTTTTCACTGAAGCATCACGTTTTCAGGGAAAGCAGGACTTTTCCTACAAAAGCGTCATGTTTACTACAAATGCATTAAATTTCCTACCAGAGTGTCACCTTTACTACTCAAGCATTACTTTGTGCTGACCTGGAGGCAATGCATTCATGTGTGAAACGGAGCAGCTGCTTTAAAGCTGCTCTGTGTTTCCCTGTGCATGCAGTAACCCGTATGCACTTTTAAAGGGGATTAGAGATCCCCTTGCAGGTGGGTGCAGTGAGTGAAACCCCCCCCCGCAATACCACTGCAACACCCCCATGGCACAGAGTTCCCTAAGTGGGCCTATTGAGGTGCCTTGGTTTACTTCATAGCTATGAGGAAATGATGAGCCACACATGGTAATTTTTCGAGGCCTCATAGATATGGTTGAGAGGCTTGTGCCACCTGAGATCCCAAAGTAGTGAGCCACCAGCAACACCAACCTGTGGTACATAGGCCCATATCTGGATCCATTGCTGTCCTAGGATGTCTTATGGAAACATTACCCACTCAGGGATTGACATGCACTGGCTGGTTTAGCCAGTCTACAGTGTATGTGGCATTCGGGGGACACATTGGCTTCCTAAATGTGTAATGGATCTGGCTAGGCATATATGACACATATTGATAAGTGCATATCAACAGTAACCTACAACCACCATATCATGTTGTGGGCCACACACATCTGCGGTATGGGCTTGGTTCTGGTAGAATTGTGTGGCACATGCACAGTCCCAATGCACATTAGTGTTTGCATCAAATCTTGGCCAATATTTGGGTGATAACAAGGCAAGCTTGCGTAGTCATTATAAGTCAGATTTATTCCAAAGAGTTATATGTTTGCTATTGGCATGCATCAAAATATGTTGCTATATTGAGGGATTACTTGAACTTATTATTGGCCAATTATTATCATGTGAGATATGTGTGTTTTGATATTTACACTAACTATGAAGTATTGATTGCTTATTCAATGGTAGTGTTCATACATTTATTAGAATTTAAGGACACTGTTTTCATAAAGTTCATATATTTGTGTCCATTGATGAGACTCATGCATCTGCAAAACAAATTCTGTACAATGTGTTCTCTCCGCCGTGTCCCAGCTATTACATATCCATTGTGGAGTTGGTGTTCATGTTCCACCTCATCATCCTTTGGGCCTGCATGGTCCTCAGTTTCTTCTTCCCATGGGACATTGGTCCGCCCACATATTTTGTGCAAAATGCAGCACACAAGTATGATCTTACATACCATGGGGGAAGTCGAGCAATCTCCCCCAGACATGTCGAGACAGCGAAAGCGTGACTTAAGGGCTCCAAATGCCCACTCCACTATGGACAGTGTCCTGCAAAGTGCATATTTGCAACTCCGCTGGGCCTCTGTATTGGGATGTCTATGCGGGGTCATGACCTATGGCTGCAGACCATATCCTTGATCAGCTGAAAAGAAAGGAGGTACATTCTGTCTGGAATGGCGTTTACACATTTTAACCAGTATGGGACGTGCACTGACATTGTTTGGCATACAGGCACTTTAATTTTTGGTATGACTGATACTGTACTACACATACAAGGATACTGGCCTGGGTGATACACGTACTATTTGCAATACTTGTGAGTGCCAATGCCATGAACATGGTGAATCTTTACTGGTATGGAATGTCTGTTAACCATTGAGGTGACACTTCTTTCACATTTCTCTATTGTGTTGGTTTGGGGTTACTATTGGCATTTCTGACCTGCAACATATCTGCTTTTTCACAATTTATCCAGTGCAGATGATGTTGTCCCCTTCATTCACACATATTTGGATGTGACGGTAGTAGTCACTGTTGTTCATTAGCTACTGACATGGAGAGATTAGTGAGTGCATGCCAATGCGGGACATGACAGTCTACACATGGCAGTGCACTGTGTCCACTATGTTGACAGAACACAAGGGGAGTGATATGTGGCAGTCTGGCACTGTGCAGTCCAACTGGAAAACTATCAACCCTGCACTGCCTCAGTGACTGAGGGCAGTGTTGGACATATTGTTGAACATGATGTAGTGTCCTAGGTTTGCAGCGTGCACTGGCAGACAATGGACAGGATTGTACCAAGACGGGCACATTAGCAAAATGGTGAATGTGTGGCTGCCTGTCCTATGAGATGTACCTTGCTGCAAAGTCTGAACATTTGGAGTACTGATAGAGTGAGTCTGTGTGGCACCAAATGGACCGCACATAGGATGGCAAGTGTGTATATGATGACTAATCTAAATGTCAATGGTACACATGACCTGGAGAGAACAAATTATTTGTAACACATCTCAGTTTCAAAGGTATTGGAGACATGACAAGCCTCATGGCCATGGGAGTTACAAGTGGACACACAGACAACAGAAATGGAGGCCCTTCCTTCAACACAGTGTTGAAACACAGCATTTTACATAGTACTGCATTGCTGAGGATCTTTCCACCATTTTGGGACACACACACATGGCCTCATTTATGAGTTGTTGCTGCAGGGCAGCACGGGAAGTCACTTATCTGCGCTGCCTGGTGTCAAAACGAAAGAGCAGGAATGACATACAGCACATTAGTGTTTATTCTGCATGTGCAAGATCACAAATTGTTGCCTAGCACCAACACAGGCCCCCTTTCACCATGGTGCAGGCATGTCTGTGTTGTTGCCTCAATGGAGGTGTTTTCCTCTTTCTATATTTGATGCAGAATGGAGCACATATATAAATTGGTGATAACTAGGAGAAGTAAAGATATTTCTCCTCGTTACACATCCCCTGGGGAGGCACACAGTTTTGACACATTCCCAGGTTTACATATGCTTGGAAATCTGGGAATGTGTCAAAACCCATTGATGTTGGATGGGAAAAGACACTGCAAGGCCCATGGGGCACATCCTTGATGCAGAGTAAGAAAACGCAGCACTTTGCACAGCCTTGTCTTACTCCATATCTATGAGGCCATGCAAAGGCACACAGGGTAACTTTTCATTGCCTCATAGATATGACTGGGAGACCTGCTCGACCAGCACGTCATTGCAATTGGAGCTCCAGCAGTGCAGGCCTCTTGTACGTGAGGTCCACAGTGGTTTAGCAGGTCTTGCCATTTGTGACTTACAGGTTTGTATAGCACATGTGCCATGTAGTATGGAGCAAGTATGAGGCCCACATGTGCTACATATGCACTGTCTCATTCACCCAACACACATATGGCTATTTTATCCAACGTATTTTACTGTTGTGAGGTTGGTCATGTGCTTGAGATGTATTTACAAATCAGTAGGCCACTCCCATATGTCCCATTCTAGAAGCGCTCATTTATCATGGAATTTATGAAGATGTATGCATCATGATCACTGATTTGGAAAAGGGGACCCCTACATAGAACAATGGAGCTTGCTAGCTGTAGGGAAAATTACATAAAGGGTAAAGATGTAGCTAGAATCAAGCTAAACATTTATACTTGGTGTTTCATACAGGCTAAAGATTCAGACAACACAATTGTCAATGAAAGTACAGAATAAAACATACATATATACAACCAGGAATTCTGTTTTTTGTTTCAAAAGATCTTTTTTTATTATTTTTATTATTTATTCATTATTTGTTCATGCTTTCTTATTTTTATTTTTTCTTCTTCTCAATGATTTAATACAAAATTACATGTACAATACAATGATATACACTCATGAAACATATATAAACAAACCTACATATAAATTACAAACAAATACGAAAAAATAGTTAAAAATACATCATCCATAAAACACAATGATACAAAAGATGGAGAAGGTGGATTATTAAAAAGAATTATTTCCAAGCAGGCGGTAGAAAACCACTACGCGCGTTTCGGCAATGTTGCCTTCATCAGGAATGACCGTCTTAACTTTCTCTGTTGTAAATAAGGTCAAGGGCTCTCTTTTGTTAAAAAAGGAGGAGAAGAATCCTATATGAGCAAGATGTTGTCTGTAGCAGGATAAACAAATTGCCAATTAGCAGATGCTCATGGCTAGTATTTATTGATGATAATATATTAAAAGCACTGTGAGTCACTGTTTATAGTATATTTGTACAATGTAAAAATGCATTTACATCTTTCTTTGAAAGGTGACGATAATAGAGATAAAGGAAGTGGTGTTGTTGATCACAAATGATCAGTAAATGACATCTCCAACACGAAGAGTTCGTGTCTTCTTGGACTGAAGAGGGGAGGATATCCGACGATCATCATGATCACTACCAGGGTACTTGTGCAGCACATTGATGAATATCCCCAGATCGTCCGCTATTCCCTGCACGTTGGTTGAATATGTGTGCTTCCAATGCAAGAGGCACCAGTTGCACATGAGTGCTGTCCATTGCCCCAACACATGTGGAAATCCAGCAAAGGCATAGAAGCCCTGCTTCTTTTCACGTTATTTTTGCTGTGTGTTGGGGAACATTGGGTACTGGTGTGTGAGACTTATGATGGCATCTAGGATGGAGGAGAGGCATGCAGAAAAGGATGGCTGAGATATACCTGCCACTCTGGCTGTGGTGGTTTGGAATGAGCGAGATGCAAGCATGTGGAGTGATGACAATAGCTTGGCTAGCAGAGGGATGTTGGTGCATCTCTGAGATGTTGTCTGTAGTCTTGGTGCAATCTGGTGCAAGAGCTGGAAAATGGACTCCCTCCTGAGCCTGAGGTCAGTGAGGGATTTCCTCTGCCGGTATAATCGCTCCCTTCTCCTGCGGTGTCTCCGTGGTGAAGGTGAAGGTGGTGGGGGTCATCGTCATCTTCTTCCTGCTCAGGGCTCCATGGCGTAGTTGAGCTTGCCAAAGTGCTCTGGGTATGTACTGCTCATGTACCGATGACGATGTGTCATTTTTGTGCCTGGGTTGCCAATGTGCAAGGATTTTGATTCATTTTTGACTCATTGCGTCATTTGCCAACAATGTGCCACTTTCCCAAACACTTGTAAATATGGATGTGTCTGTTCTGCATTGGCACTTACAGGGGAACGCTTACCTTGCATATGATTAACGTGGCCTGACGCAGCCGGTTGTAGTGCAGGAAAAAAACAACGCACGACAGAGAAAAGTGCCGTATTATGCCTAATGCGTCACTTTGTAAATATGAAGCAAGAAGTGCGCCTCTGCTGCATCAAAAAAAGTGATGCAGCGGCAGTGCAAACTCCTTGTAAATATGCCTCTTAGTCCACAAGAATATAAAGCAGCAAAACAGTTCATTATCATATCCCAAGTATTTTCGATCTGAACAAGCTACAGGTTTGCATGCATGACCACATTAATGCATATGCAGATTTGGTGTAAACAAAATAAAGGGTCTTATTTGAGTATGGATGTGGAACTTTCATCAAAAAGATTACATTGATACCAATGGCATTCTAAACATGGTGTATAGAGCATCTAAAGCTTTTTGATGGATATCCCAGTCTAATGGTTCATATGAACACATAAATACGCACTTTATTATCTTACATTCCTCAACAGCCTTGCAAAAGTTGTGTCTGGTCTGTGAAGCTCAAACCAACAGATGACTGTCACTTGGCATAGCAAAGATAATGCAAAGATGATGTTCAGAAGTTCTATAGAGGTTAAGGGCCACATGTAAGAAGCTTTTTTGCATTTCCAAATGGTCCGATTTGCAGAATCGGGTCGTTTGCAACCGCAAAAAAAACTTTTCAGATGTACAAAACCCATTTTGCGATTTTGTAACCTATTACCAAATCGCAAAATAGGTTTGCGATTCGGTATTAGGAAGGGGCATGTATAGGGCATCCCTTCTTAATACCGAATCGCAGTGGTATGTACGAATCTTCTGCGACCCAAATGGGTTCGGAAAACATTCACAATTTACCGCCAATTTCAAATCAGTGGTACCCTATTCGCGAATGGGAAGGGATCCCCAAGGGGCCCCTTTGTAAATGCTACCAAACATATTTTTTAAGAGCAGGCAGTGGTCCCCCGGACCACGACTAGCTCCTAAAAAATGAAAAGAAAACTTGCATCTTGCTTTACAAAAAAAAAGATTGCTGTATTTAAAAGCAATCACAGACATGGTGGTCTGCTGACCTCAGCAGGCTGCCATCCCTGTGATTTTTACGATTCCTAATGGGTCGCAAATTGAGACCTACCTCATTAATATTCATAAGGTAGGTCATTTGCGACCCCCTGGGAATCGCAGAAAGTGTTATAATACTGTGAGAAGCTGGCCTGGTATATGATGTCCACTTATATAAGTGGGCACCTTGCACCAGTCCAGACAACCCTTATGGTGATTTAAGAGGTCTTAGACAACCTTGGAAAGCTCTCTAAGTGGTCGCTGTGGAGAGCAGCTTTCAGGCTTAGTCCAGAAGGAGTGTAAAGCAGCTTGTTTTACCAGAATGCAATCTTATAGTATTGATTAAATGAAAAACAACCACACAAGGTATTTATAAAAATATTTATTTATTATATAATACTCTCTAACACGTTTAGATATCTCCTACATCGAGATAAACACAATGCACACAATACTTTAGCAAAGAAACACGGTAAATAGCACAGAATACACAGTGGACCCCAGGGGGGGACCAAATCATATACTAAGAAAGTGGTATAAGAACCACGACTCGGGTCAAGAAAATGTCGAGAGGACGTAGAAGTGCTGGGGACCCAAGGAACCACCCAAGGTGAGTGACGAGGAGTCACCACGGAGAGCATGTGCAGTATGTGAACATGACCGCGTGCTCCATACAACTCTACGGATAAGTCATGGTTGGATTTTTAAAGATTATGGACCCTTTCCAGTGGACCCTGAAGAAACCCAGTGGAAGACAGAAGGTTAGAGAGCCACTCCACCCGTGGATACCCTAGTACCTACGTTACCTACACCAGAGAAGCCAGGTGCATACGTGTGAAGTAGTGTCAGAAACCGCCGTCGAACCCAATGGAGGACTTCAGGAAAGTGTCGCTGCTGGAGAATCCAAAGGTGGATTCTAGTTGAGAAGTACCTGCAAGCAGAGGGGACAGAGTCTATGTCACTCAGGTCGGGTATTGCAGGAGAATTAACAATCGCCTTGTCTCTGCAGCTGTGAGGATCAGGTGATGCTGAGTAAGACCAGGAGCCATACATGAGCTGTCCCACGAAGGATGTTGAGTGCTGAGGGGTTGGCCTTTGCAACTGCACAGGGTTTCGGTTATTGCAACCCCCATGAGGGATACTGGCCTCAAACTTGGTGAGAGGGCAGGGCAGGCCTCGGGAGCTGTGGAGAACCACCACCTGTGTTGAAGAACCTTACAGAGTCCGGAGGAGCTCAGGATCAGCAGACCAGTCAACTTAGTTGCAGTGCCTGCGAATACAGGGGAGTGACTCGTTCACTCCAAGGGAGATTCCTTCAGGTGTCTTTGATGCCCACAGGCCTTGGAAGGTTCCTGTATGGTGCACAGGCACAGACAATGCAGCAGACTGGAGATGAAGTTGAGCCCAAACGAAGTCCAGCGAAGTCCAAAGTGCCCAGACGGTAGAAGAAGAAGTGGTATCTGATCTGAATCTTGTCCCATGACGAATCTAGGGACCTACACCCAGGTAAACCCTTAAGTACACTAAGGAAAAGGGTTGGTACGATTCAGGAGACCCTCCCAGGGGAGGGTCTGGACTGGGGGGAGGTTACTCCCATGTCCTTTGTCCAGTTTTGCACCAGAGCAGGAGCCAACGGCTCCCAGGACTGGTTTGAGCTGGACTATGCACAGGGATACCAAATGTGCCCCTCATGCAGACTGAGTGGCGCTGCAAGCACACCCACCCTACCCCAATACACTAAATCCTGTTTGGGAGGTGGTCACACTTCCCTGTGACAGGATGCCTATTGTTCTGCCTTCCCCTGCTTGAGCTTGGGTCAGCAGCAGGAGGGCAGAATCGTGTCTCTGGTCGAAAGCAATCATTCTGTGCTGTCCGGGTGAAGATTCTTCCCCACCAGGTAATACATTTAGGAGACCATTTCTCTAGTAGGTCTTTGTTTTTTCTAGGGTAATTTTTTCATAATGTATGATGGTGTCTATTAGGTCTGACCCGAATTCGATGCACAAGTATTTTACATATCCGGATTGCCAGATTAAACCAGATGTACCCAGAATATCTTTTGTGCAGTGGAGATTTAGAGGTTTCACTTCCGATTTATCCCTGTTTAGTTTATAACCTGAGTGCTTGGATTAGAGTTCTATGGTGGACATGAGGGCTTGTATGGAGGGGCCTGGGTTTTCTGTGACTATCAGGATGTCATCCGCGTATGCAGCTAGTTTACTGTATTTGTTTTTGAAACCGATTCAATTTATTTCAGTTTTTTTTTATGTCCAGTAGGAGGGGTTCTAGCGCTAGGAGAAATAAAGATAGGGAAAGAGGGCATCCTTGCCTCCTGCCTTGTTGAAGGTTAAATGGTTTAGATAGTGAGCCATTAATCGAGATGCGTGCAGATGGCTTTTTATATAGAGCCATGACCATTTTTATGAAGTATCACCAAGGTCAAAGGATTCCATGCAGTGTTTTAAAAAGCCCAAGATACTCTATCAAATGCTTTTTCAGTGTCTAGCATTACGGCTACGGCTGATGAGGAGGATTTTTTCGCATTCTCAAGGGCGTGAAAGAGGAAATGTGTGTTATAGTTTGACATGCTGTTTTTGAGAACACCCACTTGGGAATTGCGTATTAACTTTGGTAAGTGTTCATTAAGTCTTGTGGCCAAGATCTTTGCATACATTTTGCAATCTAGGTTTATCAAAGAGATTGGTCTGTAATTTTTTGGTGGCGATGAGTCTTTCCCAATCCTTAGGAATCACAATAATGTTGGCTTCAGCCATAGTTTCTGTGATTTTGCTTGATTTAGCAATGTTATTGAATAGAGCTAGCATGGTTGGTTGTAGCAGGTCAGAAAAAGATTTATAAAAATTAGCAGTAAAGCCATCTGGCCCAGGGGCTTTATTTTCTTGTAGTGTATTATTGGCTTTTGACAATTCAGTGGATGATATCGGTTTGCTGAGAGCCAGTTTATCAGTTTCTGATAGTTGTGGAATTTTACGTTTTTCCAGGTAGCTTACGCATTTGTGCGCTTCAAAGGTTTGGTGGTTCTGATACAGGGATTCATAGAAATTCTTGAAGGTATCTAGTATCTGGATTAGGTTAGTGTGGGTTAGGTTTTTGGAGTCTTTAATTGTTGTGATTCTGTTTTGGTTTTGTTTATGTTTGAGGTATGACGCCAGCATCTTTCCTGCTTTGTTAGCTTTGCATAGTTTGAGACCTTTGAATTTATGTATCCACTCTCCTGCTCTTTCACTCAGGATTTTGTTATATTCATATTTCTTCTTTGTCAGCTGGGAGAGTGTGTTGTTGTCTGGGGAGTTGGTGTGTGACTGTTCTAGTTGTTTTATTTCTTATTCTAGCGATAATAATTTAGCGTTGTTAGCTTTGTTGAGTTTAGTTTTGATTTCTATAAGGACTCCTCTCAGGGTTGCTTTAAGGGCGTCCCAGAGGGTATGTATGTTAGTTTCTGGGAGTTCATTGTCTTTGAAGTCGTTTGTGATTGTTTCTTCAATTTCTTTCCTATCTTCGGGATTTGTTAATACTTCATTGTTAAAACGCTAAATTTTAGTGGATGGTTTTGCATGGCTACCTGCTAAGAGAGTATTGATTGATGCATGAGTGATCCGAGACAAGTTTCAGGAATATGTTAGTTTGGTCAATCGGGTGGGTATAAGCCATGGATACTAAAATGTAGTCTATTCTTGTGTATGAGTTATGTGGGGCCCAGTAAAAGGGGTAGTCCCTGGAATCAGGGTATTGTAGGCACCAAGTGTCCTTAAGATTATATTTTGAGCATATTTTCTGCACTAAACGATGAGATTTCAATGGACGGTAGTTGCAGGTGGATTGGCGATCTAGAATAGCGTCTAGGGGAAGGTTGAAGTCCCCAGCCAATACAATAAGATCATCTTGGGTTAGGTGGTCGGGTTTTATTAGATACATTTTCCCAAAAGGAAGTGTTGTCTGTGTTTGGACCGTAAATGTTCATGACATGGAATGAGTCTTCCCCCTTTGTAGGTTTGTGTTCAAGAGTCTGCCCTCTACATCATGGGAGAATGATTCCAGAGAAATGTTGGAGTTTTTTGCGATTAAGGTTATTACTCCATTTTTCTTATGGTTTGCTGGAGAGCAGCCCACGTGTGAGATCCAGTTATTTTTAAGGTATACAGCATCTTTATCACTTAATTTGGTTTCTTGGAGAAGAATAATGTCTCCTTTAGTTTTTGCTAAGTAGTCTATAATCTTACGACACTTGATTGGGTGGGTTAGCCCTTTCATGTTTAGGGAGATTATGTTAAGGTTGTCAGAGATATTGTGTGTTAACATTCATGAGTGTGCGAATGGTGGGTCACATTGGGGCGCTTTCTCAAGTAGTATTTAACTTCCAGTGTAAAAGCATACACAAAGTATGATAAAAGTGTATAAAGTTGCGTTCTCTCGCTAGTCCGTGGTGAAAAGCTTTGGCTGTTGTGCCAAGTTGACTTTGCACTGAGAGTAAGTTGGTATTGATTGCGATAACTTTGGGAGAGGGGCAAAAAAAGGGTAGAATTTACCAAAAATTGAAAGAAAGAGTAACAGGCCTGTGCGTGAATATTCACTGGTACAGTAATAGGTCAAAGAAAAAAGAACCAAGGATAGAAATAAGAACAACAACAGAACCCCCACCCCCTGTAATCCAATTTCCCAGAAACATAGAGCACAGGAGGTGCGACAGCAGGAGCTTCTATCCTCCAGCATGGAGTGAATTATAACAGGGCAGTAGGATAGTCTTTAAACATATTGGTTGTAGTGGCTTTGCAGACAATCTGCCAAACATGTTGGATAAGTAACATTAAGTACTGACCAACTAGTGGGGTATAGGTCAAACAGCATGTTTTTAAAACTTGAGAACTGGTAAGTGAACCAGACCTTGTGACCACGTAGAAATAATGAGGTAACCACAAGGCAATAAAGAGGAGTAGATTGAGATGTTCTGCAGTGAGCAGAAATGTGGTTACGACATGCAATTATTGAAGCTAGTGAGATAACATTGCATAAGTTACTTATAAACTTGTAAGCTATTACATTACTATAGGTATTGATAGATAGAACAAATTAAAATAAGTAGCACACCAATTGAGACCAGGTTAGATCAATTCCACTGGAGCATAATGTAGGGCTGATTACAATGAAAGTGGGTACTATGACTTCCTTTTGTTGGAGAAAGAGTTCGAAGGTTCTATCTCTTGAGTATTTAGGTCATCCAGGAAACTCGAGAGATCAGCTGGATCAATGAAGATGTGATGTTTTCCTTTCACTGTGACTTTAAACTTGGAAGGACCTGCAAAAGAGAATTGAATGTTCATTTCGCGGAGTCTGTCTCTGAGTGCGAGGAAGCTTTTCCTGGTTTCAGCGGTCAGTTTCAAGTAATCCTGTGTGAATATTATCTTGTCACCATACCACGTGATCTGGTGGTTTTTACGGGCAAAGGCGAGGATGGTTTCAGTGTGTTGGTACTTCAGAGGCTTACAGATGATTGGTGATGTCATGTTTTTTGAGGGAGATCTGTAAGTTGGGATTCTGTGTGCCTGTTCCAGTTCTAGGTCTTTATTGAATTTTATGCCGGTGATTTGTGGCAGAATCTTCTGAGCCTTCCGGAACACCAAAGGTTTTAATATTACCCCTTTTGTTGCAATCTTCGAGTTTGTCAATATCTCTTTTCATATGTTTTGTGGCAGTTAGCAAGGTTTCTATGTCCTTATTGGAGCGAGTGGTAGAGTCTTCCACTGTGCTTATCCTTTGTTCGGCCTCTGAGATTTTTGTGTTGATTGTGTTGATATCTGCCCGGATGGCAGTCATTTCCAGCTGCATAGCGTTCGTATTTAGTTTGGTTGACTTCGCTAAGTCATGTACCTCTGCCACTTTCTTCAGTATCATTTTCATTGTGCTGTTCATGTCAGCCTTGGATTTAATGGGAGAATCAGGTGAGGGAGGTTCAGCTTTCGCGCGCTTGAAGTGTAATTTGGTTTCTTTTTCTGCCATGTTGTTACCGAGCAGAGTAGAGAGGAGGCTTATTTTAGGCTAAGATTGATTTTGAGTGGTAGTTGGCGAAGGGCAGTTTGAATGTAGCTGGTTTATCCACACAAATCTGTAAAGATTAGTAGTAAACACCACTTTTGGGTGGTAGGTGGGTAGCGCTTAAGTAGTGGGGCAACCGGACAAGCAGGCGTTGTAGAGACGATGATCCTTCAGTACACCATTCAGAGCATCATTCAGCGCACTATATGGTTCGTTGTCCAGCGCTTTCCCCAGACAGACAAGTGGTCTAGTCGTAGGAGCATGTTGATCCTTGTTGGTTATAGTGTTTGTTTGATTTCCCTGTGCTTTACCCAACCAGACAAGTGGTCAAGACATAGGAGCAGATTGGTCCTTGTTGGTTGAAGTGTTTGTTTGATTTCCCTAGGAATTCCCTAGGAGTCAGGCGGTGACGGAACACTTCTAGCCTCTTCTAGTCTCTAAAGTTCTTTTTAGTGGGTCAAGGCGCAGCAGTATAAAAGGTGTCTAGTCTCAGAGATTTAGCAGATTTTTTGTGATCTCCTAACTTATTTATGAGCGAGAAGGAGAGGCTTCGGTGTTGAATGTGGAGCGTCCATTTTAAGGTCAGGCATTGTTTCTAGGAGTTTCCAGGGTGTTTTAAATGCATTAAGTCTTCACATGCTGTACAGTCTTAGATTGAGAGTAAGCATCTATGAAGCACTCATAGAGAGAGGTATCAGTGCTGGATTATTGCGCCTGTGCACAAAACTCAGGGTGAAGCAGAGACCATGACTGTGTGGCCCACCATCTTAGGGTCAGGCACTTCAGGATCGGTCGAGAAGGACTGATCCCAGATCAATAGTGAAATATAACAAAGGGACAGTACCTTGTTATCCCGTGATCTGGTGTGTACCTTTAAAGGCGATTTCAGCTATTTGGCAAGGGTCCAGCTGTCACGATGCTTAATTCCGATCTCCGATCGGGTCCATCGCCATTTTGTACATGGAGCGCTCGGGGGAGACAGAGACGATAATTTGGCACCCACTGCATCAAATTATATGCCGGTGTCTGTCGAGTGCGCTCTAAGAAGAGCGGGGTCATAAATCGGCTTTTGAGGCCGAAATCCTGTCTATCCACAGTGAAATCTTCACATTCCTCATCCTTGCTGGGTGGAGAGACAGGATCAGACGGCCATGCGCTCTGCCGTCCAAGCCACACCCCCCATGATATATTACTTAACTCCTACTGTAGATGAAAGAAAAAAACAAAGAAACCCAACCCCCAAAAAATTGCCCTTTTTCCAATGCACTACTCTCTCACCCTATACCTCTCTCTCAATATATCCTCTCAATATATCCTCTACCTCCACTCTCTGACTCATTCCATTCTACTAATATGACCTCCAAAATATCCCTTTCTAGACTTTACCTTCCTCTACCCCTCCTGGCTCACCCCTACCCTCATTTTCCGACTATGCACTCCCAAACAACCCTTTCTAAATTATTCCCTCATGTATCCCTCCTTTGACTCATCCCATACCTTATTTTACTATTATGATCTCCCTAACCCCTTTATAGAGACTCTTCTCTTATCCATCTCTCCTTTTACTCATCCAAAACATTATCTTACTACTATGATTTCCCAAATAACACTTTCTAAACTCTTTCCTCTTCTATCCCTCCATTATCCTACTCAGTCCAACTAACAGTCTCACGTGTCCTCCGCTCAAATTAACTTATATTTCCGTATACTAATCCACCAAAATCCTTTTGGGTTCTGGAGTAGCACGCTCCTCGCCGAAAAGTGCTTCTGTGCATCGTCAAGGGTAGTAGGTGCTATATGAATACAATTACAGTTAATTGACTTAATTTAAGAAATTGGCTACTAAAGAGTGCCCAGTCACCATTGGTATGGCACTACTACACTTTGGCCACCAAAGAGTGACTAACCAAATAGTTTTGTGTTTTCCATCATAGGTCTGAGTCTATCTTTGCTTGTGGAGATGTGCTATCATTAGAGAGAAGGAATATGTGACTCTGTTAGGTAGATGTTTCAACATTAATAAATTGTGTACTAGGTAAGTGTCCATGATGTCCATTGTGTAACGGGACATCCTTTCTGGAGGCTGCACCGACCAAGGAGTTGGGCGCTTTAAGACGTACCCATTGGTTAGAGAGTAGACATTACTCTTCCTATCATTAAAAATATGGTGGACCCAGAATATACACAAGACATCGCTATCCTGGCCTCTTGATCTCTAGGTGGCCAGCATATTTTCATTTTTATCACGACCCTTCACAGACTGACTATATATACATTTCTCTAGGTCCTTACAAATGCTCCCAAGCCCCATAGGGGTCATATATGGGCAGAAACATGTTGATCACTGATAGGGGTATATTTGCTTAAAAATCCCTAGTCCTTTTGTTAATTCTATCCCAGTGAACTACTGAATAAAATCGATCCGGCCCCCTGGAGATCGTTTTACTCACCTTTAATTGTTATATCTTTGCACTCTGTCCCTCACTGACCCCACTACACCACTGATCTTAAAACACCTCAGCTCCTCCCTGTAGGGGAGTTGTAGTCCACACCATGGACCTTGCAGTCCGGGTGTGGTGAAGCATGCCACCTTCAGGTGAGTGAGGGTTCTTGTCCTAATTTATTTTCTGGTAGCTCCTTCACACATACACTAATTAGTAATAGGACACTTTTTGGATACATGATTTTGCCACATTATTTTCACTTTATGACCAGACGCACATGTTGTGAGTTTCATTGTGTAAATGGATAATTTCTAATGAATCAGGATGTTTTATTGTGTTATTAAGAAGGTCATTTCCATCATATTGAATGGCTCTGCAATGGGTCAACCTCCAAGACTGCAAAAATGTATAAATGTGAGTAAATATTGTGTTGGGCTAATAGTCTCTTGCTAATTGCAAACATTTGCATTGACAGTAATCTCCGCATCCTTCCCACTCAGACCTGGATGATCTTCTATTGGTTACAGGAGGCTAAAAGATTGCTCATCCCTTACAACAAAGACCTTATGTAGACAGTAGAAAGAAAGATTCATGAATTTAAAGAACCAAACCAAACACTGAAGTTTCAAAAATTAAACAGTGATATAATCAAGTTCGAAATTTACGTTGTCTGACTACGAATCTAAACCAGGCTATCAACCAATACTCTGTGAATACCAAGGTAGCTGCAAGAGGCATTCTTATTAATTTCTCAGAGTCCTTGCCCGCTGGCCTGAACACAGAAAGTACATCATTAGCAAGGTTACAAAGGACAGAAGGACTGCCCACAAACAAGCCCAAAACATTTATTTAGGAGAGGATAGTTTTGACAGAATTACAGCACATGAGAAAAATGAACAACAAGGCATATCTACAGGTGATGACTGACCAACTATCTGTCAAACCACACATTCGCCAATGCAGAAATAGGGCTATTTACCAATGTATTTTGTTTTATGTGTTACTGTGTCATGCTTATAATTACAAATAGGAATCTCGATTTATTTCGAAAGATTTATGAGAGTTGGCCGGAGAATTAAACATAAGAAACAGATCAACCCTCAGTCCTGCATTTTACCTGATGCAGTGACGATTGTAACATTACACAAAACTATAAAGGCAGTTCTTGAAAGAAAAGAAATCTCACTATTGATAGCGGTAATGTAATTAAAACGTTGAAAACCCGTCTGTCCACGGTCATAAGACCAGCAAACAAGAGAGGGGGGTTTGTCCTGTAAAAGAAACTGAGCTATGTCTTGGAAGGAGAAAGGCAACATAATAACCCCAAAAACTTAAGCAAAATGCAGATTAAGCACACAGAGGAACTAACGGTGGAGATTAAAGCAAGTCTATGGAAAACAAAAGAAGAAAGATGGATCAGTACAAAAGAAGTTGCCTTCCTACAAAACAAATACTGTAAGATGCAGTTCTTTTGCCGCCTACCACAAATAAATTGAAAATTAATTCTAAGAAACCCCTTGTCCCTGGCGGTTGGTCTCACTTGAATTCACTTTGGAAGTATGCGAACATTATCAAAAGGGCAGTCTTGTCCCATACCAAAGTAAGCTTGCGGGGTAACACGGATACGATCAACAATTTGAATGGTTCTACATTCAGCAACACAAATCAGATACTGGTTACCCTGGATGAGAAATCAACTTCTACAAATATATCACAACAAAGGTAAATAAGGGTCACTGAATTATTTATACTCAGTAGAAAATAATTTAACACAGTCTTGTCAACTTTATCCTCCAGCTAGCTGCACTGCCAATCAGCTGAAAGTATTCATTTTTCAACAAGAATACATTTTACAAATAAAAGGGATAGCCAGGGCCGGTTTTCAAACCACTGAGTTCCAGAATTAGTCAGGAAATAATCCTGACATACTCATAGATTATTCTTGGAATTCATGTGTAAGTCAGAAGTACTTAAACAGTAAGTGAAACTAAACTTTTTGTGACTCAGGTTCCTTGTATATGCTTACATGCATGTTGGTCAAAAAAGAATTCAATAATATTATTTAATTCAAAAAGATTTAACCAACATTTCATTGCAGGGTTACTCAGAACAAACTTTCATGCATTAGGACATATCCCAATCAGCTATGTTTGGCACTGATATATCATGCAGCTGATGGTGTTTAACACACTACTCATTGCCAAGAAGAACATTTGCGGAAACTTAAGATATTGAAGATGATAATCGTACGTACATGTTGCAGCCTTGTGGAAAGTTACATGCATGGCTTAGTGTAAAAAAGTGGATTTTTATTTATGGAAAGTGGCTGCCCACCTCGTGGAATAATAACAGTAACTTGTTGGGGTTAATCCTAAAGTCACTAAATTAACCTGATCTCAATGACCTGAGGGCTATGTAGGAGTAGATAGACTTGGCTTGGGGTAATGAGAAAAATATTTATGCTGTACCAAACCAGTAGTGAAGTTAAAACGCAAAACAACGAACATTCCAATCTGAAATAGAACTATGGAGTAAATTTTAATTTACAAATTGAAACCAAAACAACAAAAATTCCATAAGAGCATCCAAAGATATGAACTTTTAAAGTTTTAAGTAAAAATTAGCATCAGAAAGCAATAAGCACCAATGAGAGTCCATGGAGGTGATAGACCAGGACCTAGACTGAAATATGGCTGACTACAATAGAGCATGGGTCAAATACACCAAATAAGGTCATTCTGGCGAAAAATGGCACCTTCTGACTTTTTTATGGAGCACAAAATCCCCCAACGGGGCAAGCTGTTGCATCAAAATCATATACCTTTGCCATGAGGTCCCCGCGATGGCTGCTGAGGTCTAGGAAGTACAAAACTTTGGCAAACTGGTCACTTCATGAAAAGGCCTTTAGCAGCTTGTTGTGTCTGGAGCACAAAGACTGTCAACCAACTGACTTTTGGAGTTCATTTCTTTGTCGTGAGTATAAAAGGGAACATGTCTAGTCTTTCGGGGCTCCTCCCAGGTCACAGACATCAGATTCAGGCCTCTTCTAGTCTTCTACAGGTGCAAAAAGTGTTCTAAGGAGGGTGCTTTGAATGGCACATTTATGGTTGGCTCTAGCTAGTTTGTGGTGGTCAATGCTGGATCCTCTCTAACCAATGGGGAAAATGTTCCTAGAGGCACCATACCCATGTTTACAACAGTTCCTGTTTGTCCTACTGCAAACAATCCCACACTGTACCTTTTTTTCTAATTTCAAGATGGAGAAACCCTTTTTTCCTTGTGCAGAGTTCTTGTGTCCACCAGAGGTGTGGCCAGGGAAATGAACAGTTCCTTCCTCTGTGTCCACTTTAACTAGTTGTATGGCTAACTTCCCTTTCACTTGTTTTGGATCCAGCCTGGTTAGTGTGGGCTTTGGGGACAAAAGGTGTTCCCTTCTTCATATCTATACTTTCATTATGCTATAAATGGGCAGACATCACCTCTGTCCCTTTCAAGTTAATGAAGTTCCTGGTTCTACCTCAACTGTCCTTTCTATGCTGATAGAGCTGTGTACTTCCTACACTGTTTACCAGGCAATTTTAGGCATGGTAAGCATGCCAAATCAGGGGTAAGTCAATGAAACCATGTTTAAAGGGAGAGCACAAACATGTTCCTCTTGTTTAGCAGGGTTAGAAGTGCACACAGTTCTGATTCCAACAGAAATATGGTCCAAAATAAGGAGAAATATTCTGGGCTAGCCATGCACAAAAGGCGGAATTCCTACAATTAGCATCAGTTCCAACGATTCACTGAATAGAGTTGCCCCCCCATGCAGACATACCACTTATGATGCCAGCCGAATCAGAAAGCATACAGCCTGAGGTAAGTACAAAGAAACCTGACTCTGATAAATTTTAATACACATGCAAATTGATAAGCCAATATGTTCAGCAATTTCCAGCAGAAGAGGCAAACAGAAAAAAACAAATATTTGTGGAAGTGTAACTGAGCCTTCCTTTGAATGTATGATTTTCTCTCTAGTAGGGAATGAAATTCTCTGATACCTTTCCCTGAAGGCATTTGTTCTGAGTTGATAAGTTACTTGACCGAGGTAAGCCTCTCACAACAATTTGCACTTTCTCTTTAATACTCAAGATCATGTAACTCCATGAAGAGTAAATGGATGTTCTTTAAGCCATGCTGCCAATTTAAACACAATTTTGATTTACTAAACTGAATATTTTATTTTTTTGTTTTATTGAGTGCCAGCCCCAATACTTTTTATTGTTTTATTCTTTTTTTTCGATTAAAAATGCAGTTGCCTTAGCACCTGCATTCTGAGTGTTTTATTTGTGAATTTAGAAGGAAAGTATAGTGCGTGCACAGCCTCAAGGTGAGCTCCTGATGTAGTCTAGATTTAAACGTGCCTCCTGGGTATCACTCTCTGTACAAGAGTGATGGATTAATGAACGTGGATGCACTCCCACAACTGTGAGGAGCGTCCCCAGGGCACACTGTTTAGCCCCCCTCCTGCTGCCAGAACGTGAGATCTCGGGATCTCGGGTTCACATCCACAATCTCTACGAATAGTCCCCAGATGAAGGCCTCATAAGCCGAAATGCATTGGGACCAAGTGAATGTTATCGATTTCACGTTTATGAATGTAATGATGACTGAATTACACTCAAGGAAATAAAAAAGAATCAAATGAACAACAAGATGGTATAACTACTATTCATTATCACTTCAACCAGCTACAAACAAAACTGTGATATTTAACTGATTAAACCCCAGGAGGGGGGCTAAACACTGTGCCCTGGGGACGCTCCTCACAGTTGTGGGAGTGCATCCACGTTTATTTGTGAATTTTCACATTGTTCTTTTAACTTTCTTTTAAATCTTAGTAGACATGACACAGAAGGGGCTCTCAGCTCCTGACAGGAACTGCTGTGTTCAGTTTGCTCCTTCACATTAGGATTCACATTTGATCTGTCACTTTTTTATGCATTATAGGTAAATATATTTCTTCTCTCTGACTTTGCACTCTATATACAGAGGTTGCTGGTGTGGATGTGCAGAGGAGACACACACAGCGGGCGTGCTGCTGGCACATCAAAGGAGATTGGGAGGCAAGTTCAACTGCACCTGCCTGTGCACCGACAGGGCACATGGCAGAGACCCCTGCTTGGTATGAGGTTAATGATTTGATGTTCTGTG
Source organism: Calotriton arnoldi (assembly GCA_963921515.1). NCBI lineage: Eukaryota > Metazoa > Chordata > Amphibia > Caudata > Salamandridae > Calotriton > Calotriton arnoldi. The sequence goes on from CAWUFW010019453.1 coordinate 85,170, forward strand.
AAGCAACTCCTATTGTAAACCTGCCTGAGTTGGTTAGGGATTTCCCCACCACATTGCACTTGCCTGCTGAGATTTGCATTGTGCCTGCATCCAGTGCTAAAACCATCACCACTATTACATCCATTATGCGCTGTTGTTAGGAGTAGCAGTAGCAAGCTGTATACTCATATCCAATGTATGGCTTGCATTTGTAACTGTAACAGGAATCAACAATAGTTCATTTTTCACCCTCCCCAGACGTGAAACAATGTTGGTGTTGCTTAAAACTTGTGTAGGAATTTCTTGTAGGGTTGTTAGAGGAGTCAGAGAACTACCCAGGAGGCCTCATGACCTTCTGTGTGGTACTGGCCACATGATAAAATTTTATTTGATCAATTCAAACAAGTCATTTGCCTTTACAACCAGCAAGCGGTGGCAAAATCAAGGTTTGCCGAGGACCGGCAGCGGTGCATGGTACGATCGGCCAAACTCCTTCTTTATTGTAATCTTCTCTCAAACTAGATTCCTAACTTTTGGAATCCATCCAGAAGGTGCTGGTTGTTCCTTCACTTAATCAGTGGCAGAATTCTTTGAAAGTTCATTGGACAACTCATCCTGGAAGTCTTGCAGTTCCTGTAATATAGCAACACATTAATATATGTCAAAAGGTGTTTCTGCCGCCATTGTGCCAGGACTGTCAAGATCTAGAACGTACATCTGGATACCAAACAGGACCTCAAAGGGGATCCGGCCTCCTAAAGATCCTTTAGGCAGATTATTTAATGCTCTCTGGATGTCATACAAGGGATGATCCAACTACGACCTGAATCTAATACTGTAGCTGTTAAGGATTGCTTTAAGTTACATTTTTCCTCTTCTCAATTGAATTTCCCTCTGGATGATGTGGAGAGAAATAATGCACAGCAACACCCAGGGTTCCCATAGTAACCCTGTAAGCCTTAGAGGCAAAATCGGGGCCCTGGTCCAAGTGGAATGTAGCTACTGCATATGTCCGAATAAAGACTTTCAAATCTTTAATAGTAGTGTGGGTGTCAGCTGATGATTGTGGCCACACCCATATCAATCAGGAGCAAGAATCTACAGCAAGTAGAATGTACAGACCATGCCACCAATAGCGCTTCTGTAGTAAAGAAACTGTGGCCACCAAACTGGTATGGCAGACACTATACCCTCACGGCTGTCACCTACCCAGCCGGACGTTGGGCAGACTTTCCTTCGTCTCTCCATTGTATTCTCCTTCCTACCCCTTTACCCTACCCCATTACCCCTCTACGCTCCATTTATTTCATCCTCTATGTTCTTTAAATGTTTTCCCGTTGAGAACTAGCTATTTGGCCGATGCCCGGTGGAGCTACCTGATAGCTATAGAGGAGATGGGTTTTGGACTTCCCCTCGACCATCACCTACCCAGCCGGACTTTGGACAAACTTTCCTTCGTCTCTCCATCGTATCTCCCTCCTACCCCTTTTCCCTTACCCCTTCCCCTCTACACTTCACCTATCTCTTCTTCTATGCTCTTGTAATGTTTTTTTCTAGCAACTGATGTAACTTGTAACTGATGTAATTTTGTAATTTTGTGGAATCTCATGTAAAGCGCTCTGATACCTCCGGGTCTAGGCAGTGCTATATAAAACACGTCAAATAAAAAAAATAAAAAATCTATTAATTCTAGCCTGGGGACTTGGTTGGGAACATGATCACCCACCTCAGGGATGGTAGCAAAAGGAATAATGTGGACACCTAAGTGATAGGAATATTTTGCTGGATATTTTTTAGGTAAAGGGATGCTGTTGCATGAAACATTGATGGCAGCCATGATGTCTTCATCTACCCTCAAATGATAATGAGTAATCGCAGCTACTGTTGCAGTCTTAACAGCAGATTTGGAAGCTTCATCAGCCAATGAATTCCCTACAACGTGTACTGTAACATGCTGATGACTCAATGTGTGTATCACATGAGCCCGTGGCAAAATGTCTTTAAGTTGTGTAACCTTTCCCGAAAGCAGCTTATGTTTTATAGTATTCCCTTTTGAATCTCTAAATCAGTTCAGGTGCCAGTAATGTAAGTTTTCATTAAAAGACTGAACACAATAATACGAATCACACACTATGAGTGTGGGTATTCTGGATCCATACTTTCTAGTGTCAGAATCAAGGGTGTTTTATTCAGTCAGTTATGCAGTACAATCCCCTAGGGATTGTGTAAAAGTTTTTTGAGGATGGAAGTTTTCATCCATGATGACACCGTGTAATGCTGCCCAGGCCACCGCGTATTGGTGTTTGCTGCCTAAAGCAGGTTGGGCTGAAACATCAGTATATATTATGGGTTTATACTGGTCAAGAGGCAATATATTATTGGACATGGCGTATTCATGTTCATATTGGAGAAATTATTGTGTTTGCAAAGTAGGGTCAGAGACATATTCTACATCAGTAGTGGTCAGGGAAGTGGCTCATTGTATTCATCTAGGATGTAAAGCTTTCACATTAGGAATGCAGGCCTTTGTACATTCTCTAAGGCTGGGACAGGAGTAATGACAATTAAGCGTTTCCCTTGAGACAATGGTCTTTCCTTTATGACAGCCATCTGAACTGTAGTCAGCATTTTTTCAGTGGATGCAAAATGCATTTCAGCATTAGACCATAGACGCAATTTATATGAAATCGGCACTGTGTCACCCTCATTGAATGCTAATGGCAACTACAATTATGCAAATTATTAAGATTGTTTTGTTGACACTTGCATATAAGTGTCTTGATGCAAGCATGTCAGTATGTAGTGCTCTGAGTATTTATGTATGTTCTGATGTCCAATGTGTACTGGAAAAATCAGGGCATAATAAACTGTATAATGGTTTTATGCATTCTGCATAATCTGGTATGTATGTTCTCTCAAAATTAAAGAATCATAACAACAATTGCAATTTTTTAATGGTGTTTGGAGGTTGGAAAAGAGCACATTTCTCTATGAAATGTGGTGCCAGGCTCTTACCCTCATTTGATAACTCGCATCCTAAAAATAGGATGCCGAGAAAGCCAATTTTTGTTTTTATAATTTGAATTTGTAGCCATTTTCAGCAAATCCCAAAACCATGTGATCTACTCTGGCTAAGTGTGTGTTTAAATCTTCATCCATTAGGTATATATCATCAACATCTGGGTTGATATCATGTAAAATTGACATTACTTGGGAAGTGAACAATCCAGGACTGTTCTTATCCCCCTGAGGGGGCTGACCGAAGTGTCATTGTGAGGCAAGCATGGAGAATGCTCTCAGATCTCTCCTTTCAAGCACTATGGTTTGGCAGAAAAAAACACTGGAAATATCCAAGATTGTTTTGTATTTTTACAGACTATGTTGTTCATTGAAGCCGTAGTGTGTGAATTTTGAATTGTAAATATGCATGTATGATTGTTTAAATGTCTGTAGTCTAAGACTATGTGATAGGGATGATCAGATTTAGCAATAGGAAATAGCAACCGGAAAAAAGGGATTACTCATAGGAGATACACAGGGTTCAACTATTCCCTGGTACTCTAGCTGTGAGAAAATGTTTCCTACAGCAGCTTTCGCTTCACGTTTAATGGGGCATTGTGGTTGCAGGCTGGACCATATGGGTATAATGTGATAATGCAAGTCCTTATACCAGCCGACATGGTAGCAGTATAATGCCAGGGCTTGTGCAAGAGCCCATTCTGCGGCATACGCTTGTTTAACCTCTTTGGGTACGAGCACAGAGAAAGACGGTAAAATTATCTCCTCTCCTTGTGGGTCTATGCTTACAAACTCCAGGCGGTCAATCGACCTCCACTAAGAGAATGTCAAAACTAAGTGTTACATTTTCCCTGAATATTACCCTAATGGTCTGTATTATGTCACCAGTTAGAAATGGGGTGTCTCTACTTGGCAGGTTATTACCCTGTCCAAGTAGGGACCCTTCCTCCTAGTCAGGATAAGGGAGTGACACTTCTGAAATAACCCCTGCTCACCCCCTTGGTAGCTTGGCACGAGCAGTCAGGCTTATCTCAGAGGCGGTGTGTAAAGCATTTGCACATAATGAACAGTAATACAGTGAAAACACTACAATGGGACACCACACAATTTTTAGAAAAATAGCCAATATTTATATGGGTAAAACAAGACCCAAATGATAAGAACCCAACATACAGTTATTCAGAATACACATAAAGCAAAAATAGACTTTAAAAAACGTTCCTTGAAGTCAATAGCTCAGTCCGGGGATATGACGGCTTCGTGAAGAAACAAATCCAGCAATTCTAGTTGACCGCGGCATCGCGGGCCAGCTACAGTGTCAGGAAGAACCGCAAACAGTACTTTTAGAAATGTAGGGCATCAGGGCAATCATGGTGAGCTCCGAGGAGCCAGCATTGGCAGGGATTGGTTCCGGAGGTCGGTACGGGAGTCGATGGGCCCTTGAAGTCACATGAGTTGCAGATCGAACTCCATGCGGTTGAAGGCGGGGGAACCAGCGTCGGCGGATGTTGGGGCTGCGGTGGGATGTGCAGTGGTTTGGTGTGCAGTGCACCCAGGTCGCAGTGCTGGCAGCGGCTCAGTGAAGGTCGTCCATCGGCATCAGGGAGACCAGGGCTGCAGTGCATAGTTGGAAAGTGGTTGTCGCAGTGCTGGCAGGTCACGGTGCAGGCCGTGTTGTCGTTGAAGCGCTGTAGTCGGCTGACGAACTTGAGTCAATGGCATTGGCGTTGGGGGCCCAGACTGTGGGGTACGATGGGGCGGTGCATCCTGTAACTCAAGAGCAGTGCCCCCCAACCAAGGTGCAGGCAGCGGCATAGATGTCAGCTTGCAGTGGCTTCGTCAGTAATACCAGGGCTGTGGTGTAAACTGTGTTCTTCACGAGCAGTGTTCACAGGTTATGGTGCAGGCAGTGGCATCGGTGACGGCATTGGGGAATTGTTGGGGATACTAGGGCGACAGTGTGAAGTGAGGCATTGCAGAGGGAGGTGCCCACATGTCACGGTGCAAGCAGCGGCTCAGTGGTGGCGTCGAACGGCGTCATCGGTGAGACCAGGATTTTGGTGAAAAGTGCGGCAGTGCCCTCTGCGGTGCCTTCAGGTCATGGAGCCGGCAGCGGCATCGGGGATGGAGTTGTGTTACTGTTTCGTCTGTGGAAACTGAAACACCCAGTTCCAGAAGCTGGTACCCAGAGCATCTTGAAGCCTTTGTTGTTCTTGAGACTTCTTGAACAGGGGGGAAGCTCTACCTCAAGCCCTTGAAGACAATCAGAAAGAAGTTGCAGAAAGTTCAGTCCAGCCCTTTCTCTGTCCAAGACAGAAGCAGATACTACAGGCCAACACAGCAAAACACACAGCAAAGTGGTAGTCTCTCCTCGCAGCTTCTCCAGCTCTTCTTCTTGACAGGTTCCTTGATACAAAAGAGATATAAAGTTCTGGGGTCAGGACCCCAATATTTATACCACATTTTCCTTTGAAGTTGGCACAAACAATGTTCCACTGGCATACATAAACCAGTTCTGCCTGGCTCAAGCCAGGTTCACTCCAGGAGGGAAAAGAGCTTTGTGGAAGGCAGCCACAATCCATTCAGGTGCAAGTGACAACTCCTCCCATTACTGTAAATGCAGCCAGGTCTATTCAGCCTGGCAATGAGTCACCCAGGAAAGGCAGGGCACACCTCAACCCTCCCCTTGTGTCTGTCTGGTTTGAACGCACATCCCTCCTCCTGTCACTCTGAACCCAGACAGTGAATACACAAATGGCAGAGGCACACAGGATTGTTAAGCAAGTAAATGCCCACTTTCTAAAAGTGGGATTTTCAAACACACAACACAAAAATCATCTTCACAAAAAGATGTATTTTTAAATTCTGAGTTCAGGCATACTTAACTCAATTTCTCTATCTTATCCCAATGGAGAGTTATGCTTGTAAAATGTTACAAGGCAACTCCCATATTAAGCCTTTGGAACAGACAGTCTTTCACTAGTGAAAAACGAAAAACACAGTATTTCACTATTTGAACATGTCACACACACCAGTACATGTCCTACCTTTCACATACACTGCACCCTGCCCATGGGGGTACCTTGGACCTACCTTAGGGGTGCCTTACAGGTAAGAAAAGGGAAAGTTAGAGCCTGGCAAGTGGGTGCACTTGCCAGGTCGACATGGCAGTAGAAACTGTGTGCAGACACTCCAGTGACAGGTATGAGAACCCTTTGAAAGGCTGCTTGTGTGGGTAGCACACTCAGTGCTGCAGGCCCACTAGCAGCATTTGGTTTACTGGCCCTGGGTACACACAGTGCACTGTCCTAGGGACTTAGGAGTAAATCAAATAAGCCAATCATTGAAACACCAATCCATAAACACAGTTTACAGTAGGAGCACTTGCACTTTAGTACTGATCAGCAGTATTAAAGTGCGCAGAAACAATAACCAGCAAAAACAATATCCAGAGTACCTACAAAACCAGGAGGTCAGAAGGAAAAAGACTGGGGAAACACGGCAAAAGATGCCAGGTCTAACATTACCCTTAATCTGTATGTTTAATTTATAAAGTCTATCTGGAGGACTGACCCGCGAATCTGGGGTTTCAACTGCAACAAAGTTGTTAGTTGCTTTCGCATCCAGAAACTCTTGAAGAGTCTGGTGAACTGTCATGACCTCTGCCGCGCTGCTGAGCAGAGTCACTCCCCATGTCTTGTTAAGAAGGAGAGTTCTCAATATGTGTAGTATATCTAGCCGAAATTCCCACAACTTTCCTCTTTTTAAATTGGGGTTTTTGTTGTGGAAGTTTCTCTTTTTTTTTATGATGACATCAGATGAGTGTTGTGAGTCCTTTTTTGTTTCACATACTCTTCTTATCTGTGTTTTGATTGCTCCCCTTGCTCCAATCATTTGTCCTATAAGCACTGAAAGGAACCAGAAGGATGTGTATCAGTATACTGATACCGATCATGTTGTTTTATTGTATCACAGTTAAGTAAATTACGTCTATCTGAGGTCTCCGGATGTGCAGATCCACCCCGTGATTCCACTTTTTCTTAATTTTTGTTTTTGTCCCAGCGTTTATAGAAGTCTCAGGGGCTACTGATAGCCCCAGACTTCCTGGTCATACGTGCCACTCCCTTGCTGCCTAAGCCACCTGCATCACACTGACAGAGCGGTTTGCCTACCAGCGCGAAGCTGCCAGATCGATCCCACTCCTGGACGACCTGCCCTGCCCTTAATTATACTCCTGGCCCTAATTTAATTCCGTTTGGGCCCCAATTTATTTTAGCTTGGGGTTAATTTCACTCTTTAATTTAATTGTAATTTAGATTGTGTTCACATGGAATACTGGTTTGATTGTTGTTATTGTTGTTTTGCATTTTGCTGCCCTCCCGATCGGCCTATAGCACCGCCCACTATTATTTTCCCCTCTGGTTCCCACTCTCCAAAATGTTCCCACCCCCGCCCTCCTGTCACCTGGCTAGCTCCACCCACCTCCTAGGACTACTTAAGGAGGCCGCTCCACAGCCAGATCTTTCACCTGCATCCGTTGCTGGTTTACCTCCTCACCTGCACCACCATCAAAGCAACCAGCGCAATGCCAGCCCTAGCTGCCAAGACCTCCCCGGAGCAACTCTGCTGCCTCCTGATCAATGCCAGATCACTATGCATACACACTGATGAGCGGTAGAGTGGAGCAAGGATACTATTTATCTGGGGCTACCATCACCCCACTCTGTGACATGGCAAGGACCAGAAAACCCTGGATGGCCTGGGGCCTGGTTCTGGCCGCAGACAGCTAAGGAGCCCCCATGGGTTAGATTAGCTGGTCCTGAGAGCGTAGACAAAGGGATCCACATGGGTTTAGATTGGCATAGAACTGGAATGTGCCCCTGCAGTTGCGGGCCAGGGTCCGTGTTCTATTGTTCCAAGCAGCGAAGCCCATCAAGGTATTTATTAGTCTACCCTGGCTTTAGGCTGGAAGGGGGTTGTGTTGAACTTGGCCCTTTTTGCAGGGTCATCCCAGAACTTTTTGCCTCCCTCCTGTATTTTGTCAGACCTATTTTTGTTGGTTTTATGACTCTGGGCACTTTACCACTGCTGATCAGTGCTAAAGTGCATGTGCTCTCTATTGTAAACTCGGTAAGATTGATCTACACCTGTTTGGCATATTTAATTTACAATTAAATCCCTTGTGCAGTGGTATCCCATATACCCAGGGCCTGTAAATTAAATGCTACCGAAGTAGCCTTTCAAACCTGTCTCAGGCTTCTGTCACTGCAGGGCCTGCGAGCACAGTTTACTTCCGCAGTAGCGTGGCATGTAAATTAGTTGCCACGTCTGAAACTCCCCTTTTACTACATATAAGTCACGCCTAAGGTGGACCCTAGCTAGCCCAATGGGAGGGTGTTGTGTAGATAAAAGATAGGGTATGTGCATTAACTGTGTGGCATATCCTGGTAGTGACAAGCAGCCTATTTGGTTTGTCACTGCTGTGAGGCTGCCCTCTCAAAGGTTTGCTTTGGGGATTCCCTGATAGGTGCTTCAGTGGTAATTTCTGACATGAGAGGGGTAGCGTGACCCTGTTTGATATGTTTAGAATAGTAGTGATAAATCCTGCTTATTGGTGAAAGCGAATGTGTCATTACTAGTTTAGAAATGCAACTTTTAGAAATGGGCATTTCTGTGTGCTTATGAGTCTTTGTGCCCTGCCTGGATGTGTATTCACCGTCTGGTTTAGACTGACAGGAGAGAGAGTATGTACATTCACTTTAGACAATCACAAGGGGGTTGAGGTGTGTCCTGCCTTTTCTAGGCTGAATAGACCTTGACTGCATTTAGAGTAGGGGGAGGAGTTTCCCTTGCACCTGAATAGGCCTGGTCTGCATTTAGAGTGGTAGAAGGAGTTGCACTTGCACCTTAATAGGGCTGTGCCTGCATTCTACAACACTGTCTCTGCCCCCCTGTGGTGTGTCTGGGGCCAGGGCCTGGGGGGTGTTGTGCACTTCTAAACAGTGTTTGAAGTTCCCCCAGAACAAAGACTTTCTAACTATAAGTACAGGGGCTGTGACCCCATGAAGTAGACGCAGAGTGGACCTGTAACCAGACGCTGCTGGTTCTACACCAGAGGACTGCTGAACTGCCAGGTGGAACCGCTTTGGGACTGAACTACTCTGAAAGTGCTAACCTGCTGCCTGTGGGGCTGAAACAAGGACTGCCACTGTGCTCTGAGGACCCTTGTGCTAGCCTACCTGCCTGCACCCTGCTTTTGTGTCCCCAGTGCTCTTCAAGGGGTGCTGTTAGGCCCCTTGTCCTATGCAAACTTGAGCACGTGGCGAAGTGCTTCATCTTTGAATCATCCCTGAAAACCATGCTGTGCTTTGCGGCGGGGGGAAGATACTACTTGTGTATTTACCAGGGCCGAAACTCCTGTGGAGGGCCTGTTACGCACGGAAACCCTTGTGCGCTATCTCTTAGCTGGTTGTAAGGCCAGCGCATGGCTGGCCAACGTGAATGTGAGTGCGACAGTGAGAAGAGGAGAGAGGGGTCCTTTTCGGCTACCCCAACCACGTGGGCATCAGCGCCACAGTGCCAAAGGGTCCTGTTGATAGCACAACAGGAAGCCCGAAAGTGGCCCTTGCAGGTTGCTGTATCAACGCAGGAGCCATGACCGAAGCTCCGGATGCATGGCGGAGACACCCCTCAGTCGGGCCCTGCCTGCAAGGAAATTACGCTGAGAGCGAGGGTGGACGATTCTGCGTTTGACCTGCTAAGGGCCCGCCGGCAAGTACGGCCATGCCCGTTCTCCCTGGAACCACGAGAGCAAGCTGCAGGTGGAGAGTAGCGGGAGGCCTGGCAAGGTCTCCTCCCCAACGGTGAATGATCTGGCCACAGCAGCAGCGCCTCAGTGCATCATGGGCTGTGCTGTGGAGACCCAGTCCAGCACGTGAGGAGGACCGAGCAAGATCTCCCCGCCAACTTGGCAGCTCTTTGGGTACACTATTTCACTCCACAAACAGGGTGAGACCTCAGTGGTGGCCCCCGCTACATTCTGCCACCAAATGGAAACAAAACGTCACTCCTGGTTATGACAGTGCAAGGGTAGCGAGGCCTGCGGGAGCTTCAGGCTGCCTGCCTGCTGAGGGTGAGGCTCATCCGGAAATTACCAGATAACAGGTACTGGGAGCCCAGGAGGGTTGGCCCCTACTCCGTTTCACCGATAATAGGAGCACCGGTACAACTCTTGGGGTACTTTATGGTAACACATAGTAATATGTCTTGGTGATTATGGGTTGTACTGATCACCCACCCCCAGTGTTTCTGCTTTATGATCATACTGGATGAGGAGATGCTTTAGGACAGTAAGTCTTATTATGTATAATGTTGGCATGAGGTGTGATGACGTGCAATGCATAAGCAGTTACTCGATTACCCTATCTATACTGTTATGACAATTGCCCGATTGCCAAAGTGATTGTGTTATCAATGTGATGTCATGACAAGCGCCTAGTGGCACAGGAATTTATGTAATTGGGATCTAAAGTGTTTATGTACAATACAAAGCATATTTTTATATAACCTTGTCAGGAGTCTCTTTTTGGGGTGTGCTTAGTGTGTCACAGGTGTGTGTGTGTGTTGCACAAATGCTTTGCACATTGCCTCTGGGATAAGCCTGATTACTCTGCCAAGCTACCAAGGGGGTGAGCAGTGGTTAACTTAGGTGTGTAACTCCCTTGCCCTGACTAGAGTGGTGGGTTCTGCCTGGCTTAGGTGCATACCCTGACCAACCAGAAACCCCATTTCTAAAACCCAGTAACAGTTCTTGGTTAAATCCATAGTTTATTTGCTCACCATGCCCCCCAAGTTTTTACCCAGCCATATTCAAATCAGTTTGACCCTGATCCCCATGGAGCCAGTCCAGCCTAAACTGCCAGACCATGTCCTCTCTGGACCTGGAAAACAGACATCCTGGGACCGGTTTTGGGGTATTATCACTCATCAGACAGGCTAGCTCGAATCCAGTGGCACAGTGAGCATGGGACCCATGCCTGGGCATACCCTTTCCACAGTAGGTGACTATAGGAACACAAAAAAGATGATAGATGAAATTCTGAACATTGTCGAGCATTCACCCCCAGTTACAGATCTGGATTAAATCTATCGTATTTTTGCTCACCATGACACCCCAGTTTGGACTCAGCCATATGCAAATCAGTCTTGACACTGCTTCCTATGGTAACAGTCCAACCCGAACTGCCAGGGCAGGTCCTCGTTAGACTGGAAAAAAAGCCTCCTGGGACTGTTTTGCGGTATCATCCCTCATCAGAAGGGCTAGCTTGAATCCAGTGGCACAGCAAGCACGGGACCCACGTCTGGGCATACCCTTACCATGGCGGGTGACTATAGCAACATAAAAAGTTGACAGACGGAATGCTGAACATTGTCCAACATTCACCCCTCATTCACAGATCTGGATTAAATCCATTGTATTTTTCTTCATCATGATACTGCAGTTTGGCCCCAGCCATATGTAAATTTGTCTTGTTACTGCTCCCCACAGAAACAGTCCAGCACGAACTGCCAGCCCAGGTCTACCCTGGACCGAAAAACAGGCATCCTGGGACAGTTTTGTTGTATCACCCCTCATCAGCCAGACTAGCTTAAATCCAGTGGCACGGCGAGCATGGGACTCACATCTGGGCATACTCTTTCCATTGAGGGTGATTATAACAACACAAAAAGATGTGGACAGAATGTTGAATATTGTTGAACATTCACCCCCAGGCACAGATCTGGGTTAAATATATTGATTGTTTGCTCACCATACCACCCCATTTTGGACTCAGCGATATAAAAATCAGTTTGGACCCTGTTCCCCATGGGAACACATTAAGTTGGTCCTGGGAGGAGGGAGGGGTGCTAGAAGGTGGGAAACAGGAGATAGGGACAGGGCAAAATGGCAAGAAAAGCGAGCAGCAGCGGAGGAAGTGGCAGCCAACAACAGAATACAGAGAAAGTCAAACCAAACAGCAGCAATACAGAAAATGAAAGAACAAACAAGTAAACAGCTATGGCAGCCGAGTTGGACAAAAATTAGTTTAAACAAAGAAGGCTATGAAATACATTGTTAAGGCTATGCAGCAGGAGAATACAATGCTAGGGCTGAATATAATGTGAAAGGCTAGTGAAACAATGTTGCAGCAAAAACAAATACCGTTGGTGGTATCACAGAGAAACAATGAGGAAAATAGATAGCAGTAGGCGAGCAAGCAACATGCAGCAGAGGGGGAGCTGGCACTTGGACCTGCTCCTTTGTTCCAGGACAGTCATGAAAGGACTGCTTCTCTGCCCCCTGAAGGCCAGTGTACAGTTTATATAATAAAAGCCACTGTGTTAGAGGTACAGTTCTGCTGCAATGATGTGTATAGATGTTAGAAGCTGTCTCTGAATGGGCACACAAGCACTAGGATATCTTGCTCTGTGTTCTGAGTCTTGAATGGAGTGTACTGATTACATAGCGAAAAAGGATTTTTAAAAACAAGCAATATGTATCTTCTTCTCAGAATAATATTGTGCAAGCAAAATACGCAAAAATAACATTGGTAAAACAATGTCCGCTAACACGTGTAAAATATAAAACTAAAATGGAGAACCAATGTATGCACAAAAAGGCCTCACTACAATGTCACTAAGGAGTATGAAATAATCTTCCCTTGTAATGTGGCCATAAATGCTTTCCAACAATCTTGATCTCATCTGAGTCATTATTTTCAAGAATGAACTGTGGTATAAAATTCTGTATATAAACAAACAATGTTGGTCTTGTAGTGACGTTTTATCCAACAATATTATCAAGCAATTTGTTTAGATGCCTGTGATTGCAGCATAATTGCTGCATGGCTCAAAAAAAAAACTAGGTAGTTTGGTTTTGTTTGAGACATGGAAGATGTAAGACATCAGAAATTCATTTAGACTGATATTGGAGCATTTGGGAAAATTTAGCATTCATAGATCAATCAGTCGTAATTCCTGTTGAAAATATCTTATTGCTTTTGGTTTGGGGGCTAGTTTGGACTCGATAAACTCTCCATTTTATAAAAAAGTGGCTTTAAGAGATGCCACATCTAACAGTACTGGAATTAAGATCTCTTGGCAGCCCTCCTATTGCCGTGCCTGTGCCTGCCATCTGACCTTGATACAGACTTCCGGCTCCGGTTCAGTCCCCGCACTCCTGCATACTCTTTGCCGGCCCGCACCAGGACTTGCAGCTGTTATGTGGGTTTTTGACTATTTCGCTTCTCCCCCCTAGACCTCTGCAATAATTACTGATTATTATTTGGCCCTTTTTCAGTCTGCCGACCTCCTAGGACGTCCTAGGAGTGCAGGGAGGACAAAGTGGCAAGGTATTGCAGGCAGCTGCCATTGGCTGCAGGCAGTAGCTTAGCCTGCTTAATCATCTTCTTCTTGGGATCAAAATCAACTAGTTAAACTAGCATGCTGTGTCTGCTTTCGCTTTGTAGTGGCATGGCTGCGTGGCCACGGTTGAATAAGGACCTAGGATGGTGGAAGGAAGGACGCCATGACATTAAGTGACTTTTGATTTTTGACGAGCTGCGCATCCCTGGCTAATTGGGGGGGAGCTCTCAGTGGTGGCAGTATTGCGGTGGTGTTGTTGCAAAGAAAAAAACGAAGGAAGGCACCAGCCCCAACGCTGTGCACTAGGAGCCTGTACCGCACCAATGGGGCCTCGCTGGAGAAGCTGAATACTATATGGAGGGTGGAGGCAGAGGCTGAGTAGAGGTAAATGGAAGCAATTTTATTTAAATAAATTAAGTGATTTAAGAAATACAAGGTACTTAATCTCTAACCCAAAAGGTGCAGCATGTACTATAAAGCTACACCAGCCTTCTCCTCAGATCCATCGGTCTGGTGATCCTTGCAAGACTTTTATGATCTGCGTCTCAGTTCTGCTCCTGTCTCCTCACCAGCAACGATTGACGATGGCCCGAGCTGGTTCTGATTTCACACACAGTTTCTTTTCTTGGGTGCGGATAGATGCCAGTTGCCACCGTGCGGACTATTGCCACCATATGCAGCCCTTAACTACTCACATCACTGCATAAAGCATTTGAATGGTGGCGAGGTATGTGATAGACGAACACTGTTGGCAAAAGAAATTGTGGCATTAGATGCCAGGCATTTGTTGGAGCACAGCATCGCAGGGGTGGTCCCACTAGGTAGTGGCCAGGGGCGGCTCCTCCATTAGGGTGCAGGAGCGTCGCCCCACTGCTTTCTCACAGTGTGAGGGCAGAAACATAAAATGGTAAAACTACCATTTTATGTTTCTGCTTCTCGCACTGCGAGATAGCAGAAGGGTTTGGTTGGGGTGGGCGGTCCTGCTCGAGGGTAGGAAGGGAGTGGCTTGCCCACTGTTGTGGGCCCTGACTGTTTGGTCGGCCCTCTGGGGCCGAACAAAGCAGTCATGCGCACTCTTCCTTTTCTCTATGTAGGCTGCATGCAGCCTACATAGAGAAAATGGCCTCCCCATAGTTGCCCGGCTGGGCGCCGTCCTCACCAATCACAACGCTATGGGAGGGGAGGGAGGCTGTCTGCTTCCTGTTCCTGCCAGAGGCAGGAGAGCAGGAAAGCAGCAGGAAAACACTGCGTGGGACCCGGCCAGGAGCGGAGGCCCTCAGGACCCGGTAAGGTAAGTTTAAAAAAAAAATGGTATTCCCCCCGCGAACCCCCCCCGGTACCCTCCCACCACCGGGTCATGCCGCCCATGACTGAGACTCGGTGTCTGTAAAAAAAATTATTGTATACTCGACACAACAATACATAGCTACTCCGCTGGAATTTTACACAGATATTCTATGACAGAACTGACAATGGAGATAATTAAATCTGGAAACGCACTATCGCGGAGGCTGGGGGCTAAAAGCTATTGGGCAAAAGGCAGACCCAAGCAGCACACCTGGTGTATGTGGAGAAGGCCTATTTAAGAAACAGCATTCACCGGGTCTGTGCCACCTGACCGTATTACATAATTGGGCAGTGCTTACTTGAACAAAAGTGTGGCACTGAATGCAATTGAAGCTGTAATGTAACGCAAGCAAGGTTCAGAGAGAGAATTACTGGTGACTAGAGAGTCACAAGGACAGGTGATATTACTTCGGGCTGTATTCCTGCCCAGGGGAGCTATGATCAGCCACGCTGTACTCCTGTCTCAGTGTGGCCCATGTTACGGCTGCACTCTTGTCTCCACCAGTCACTCTACGTTGTAGAGTAAGTAAGTACTGGTTTTACATTAAAAGTGTTATGTTGAGCTGTTACTCATGTCTTGTATTGCGACCGTGAAAAATGTTTAAAGCTGCAGTTGCTCTCTCCCTTCCTCTCTCTCAGCTCTCTTCCTCCTCTATCCCTCATCTCTCCATCCTCTCTTCTTTCTCTCTCCCGTCTCCAGCGCCTCATAGATTGACTCCTGCCACTCATTCATCAGATGCGGACGGGTTGGTTGTCCATAGCGCCAGCCTCTCTGTAACACCCTAAACTCTCTAGGCGCTAATACCTCTCAATTTACTGAGATAGGGCAGGAGAGTTCCATAGCTCCAACCCAGCCCTTCTCTTGACCTGTGTACCGCTGCTCCCTGTAAACGTGAGAGCAGCAGCACTGCAGATAATGATTAAAGCGCCAAATACACTGTGCCAGCAACAGTAATAAATTAGAAAGGATGATGGCATCATCATGTAAATGGAAATTCAATCTATGACCTGGCCGCGTTCGTTTGTAGTTGCCTATGCTTTGATGCAAGCAAAACAAGCATTGATTTCAGCCGAGCTGCTGAGCTGTGAAGCGCCCACTGGGGGTGTCTTCTAGTCCAAGGTAGACCAGTTTAAAATGTTGGCAATTGGTTTGTTTGCAGGAAGCGCCAATGACATTCGTGAGATACTTATCTTTAACTTGCTTTTTCAAGAGAAGCCTTTGTGTTGCTAAATGAATTATTTTCAACCCTATTGTTTTAAAATAATGCAGTCAGGCTAAATGGATGGCATGGATGGAAGCAGGAATGAAGCAAGATATGGGACAGTTTTAAATGTGTTACTTTTATAAATATTCTCGCTTTCTGAAATTTGCTTTAACTTGCACCCTTTAGTCCTTTTTTTTTTCTTCTTCAAAATTTGCTTGGCGCAAGAGTCCCTCCAGTTCCCCTTTAGTCAATCAGGCTCGCTCACGAGACAACCCACATTCACAACGTTTACACCCCACCACTTTCAAATGTCACCAGCCGCCACTGGTAGTGACTTGTGGGGCTTGTGTGAAGCTCCCGCTCCACATTACAGATTTCTGTTTTGCCTTCTGTCTCGCCCTCCTTGATCCCAGCCTATTTGTCTTACATTTTTCTCATGGTTTGTGGGCCATACAGCCCGGAGTGGCAATGAGAACACGTAGCTCATTGATATTACAGTCTCCAAAAAGGAAAAAGAAGGAGAAGGTCTTGAAGAAAAATCCAACGAAGTTCGTACTGAGGGATTCAGGTCCTCTCACTATGATATTGAGCAAAGTAAGACCTTTTCCAATAGGTATCATGCCTACAACCCCTCAGATACTGCCCAACATTGAAGTAAAGCCAGAGCAGTCGGACAGCTTTAACCAGGGTAATGACATCAGGTCCTTATTTGGGATAAATTTAGATGAGAGTCAAGAGGAGAACGAAACAAGCTCCGTTGACCAGAAAATGAAGGAGGACTTAGCTCTGTAGGTGGAAATGAGTCACTTGAACTGTTTCACCAACTCCAACAGCAACACCTAGTTGGAAAGAGCAGGATGCAATGACTAGAGATGTCCTAGTAAACCCACTATCACCCACTATAATACTATAATAGTAGATCACAAGAAGACCAACGGTGCATGTACAACAAATATAGAATACTTGAGAAACAACCCCAATAAAAGAGCAAGGGACCATGAAATTCAGATGCTGGTAAAGGAAATGAGTGTCAAAGAGCCAATATTAATGTTAACTTCAACAACACCAAGAACCGAGGCCAAACTGCTGAGAATGACGCTCTGAATAAGTCCATAACAGACCAAGAGCTCTCCCTTGCCTTGGACTTATTTGCTCAGCAAAGAGGCCAGTTGTTTGATTAACTAAGTGAAAATCACAAGGAACTGCCGGTCACCCCTTCTAATTTGCCTCCCTCTTCTGTAAAATCAATAAGGTTTTAACCAGCAAACTGAATGTCAAAGAGAGCGGTAGGGCCAAGTGGAGAGAACACTGATAGTGATTGGACAAGCACCAGTAATGCATACTAATAAACATGACGTGCACATCCCAGTACTGCAAGTGAGGCTACTCACACAAGAGCAATGGACTTCAAATTGGAAAAAATTGAACGATCTTATCATTAAAGACCAAACCGCAACTAAGGTACCAGAACCATCATGTTATTATAGGCACTTAATGGACAATCGAGCTAATCTCTCAGAAATTTAATTCATGATTTAAAGAGCAATGTGGCAGCATAAAAAGAAGAAAATCCTGAATGAATGAGCCATGAATGAGAGATTCCAGAGCCAAGAAATGATTTGCATCTGAACAAGAGTAACAAGGAAAAAGTCGCACTACAGGCTTTCCAAAGTCTATCGAATACCTCCTTTCAGCAGAAAGAGGGAAAATTAATAGAGAATCCTACAGCCCCTCCGGTGCTACCGAGAAAAAATAAAAAAACGATCAAAAGGTCAAAAAGCCAAGAGAAAACATTATGCAGCTTTTCCCCCTGTTTAAGCAGGCAGATTCACAGAGGGTTCCATCTGACGTATTGGAACAGGAGGAGTATTATAACATCGACATGACAGATGACGTAGGGGCAGCAACAAATGATGGAATATCTCCTAAACATCCATTAGAAAAATCAAGTGTCCCTCATATGGAGAAAAGTCAGATACTGCCTGAGTGCTCAAAGGAACGTATAAAGAAATTAGAAATTAGAAAGCGTGCAGCGTAGCAATTCAGTATTTACCCTAACTGAAAACTCAACATTAATCATGGTAGGAAATCTACTGTATAATAATAAAAAGAATGCCACACAACCAGTTATAAACAAGCCCCCCTCTGTTGGAGCCAACAATATCTGCAACACCTATAGTGACAGGGATGCAACTGCCCAGTGGGAGTGTGATTGACAAAGCGGCAACCTTTCGGTACTTACAAGTACAGCGACAGTCCCAGGAGAGTCAGGCACCAGGCCATCACCAAATAGTGTGCCAACTGATGTAAGAGAATCTGGTCATTTAACTTTGTACCGAGAGTATCAAATGCAAGGAAAACATGATATATTAAATAAGGGGGAACTTGTTACAACTATTCTATTGCCTCTCATATCCTCTAGTTCTATTTCTTCTCTTCATCTTTTCCTAGCTCTACGTTTTCTGTCTGCTTCTGTCATTTCCTTCTTTCCACATCTACCCTTACGGCATTTATATGCCATTAATATAGACAGAATCACTACAGCTATTGAAATAATTGGTATTAGTATTTTACCTAATAAACTACTCCCAAAGGTGGAAAACCATCTACCTATAGAGGAAAAAGTCTTACCAAGTTTCTCCCAAACACCGTCAACCTCCAGTTGAGTCAAATCTTCATGTACTTTTATAATATTCTTTATATATCCCTCCAGACTTTTACTTTTATCAGGTATATAAGTACAGCAGTGTTGTATGTTCAACATGCCACAGACTCCGCCCTCTTTTGCCAATAAAATATTCAGGGCAAGTCGATTTTGCAGGACCATTGATCTAATTGCAACCATTTCAGTATCAATCATTAAAAACCCACCAGCAGTGTCTGTTGATAAACGACCAACCACTGTGGACAATTTCCGAATTTTATGCCAATTTAGAACGACTCCAACTGAGGGTATCAGTGCACCAAAAATATCACCAATTATCTCTGAAAAACTTGCTCTCTTTTTACGTGTTAGTCCATGCTTTATTTCATTGATTCTATTATTTCTATCTACATGGTATACCTTAGGAAATACGATCCCAAAGTAACAACTACCATACCAGTGTGCTGACAACCTATAGTAAGAATTCTTACCACACACATAATATACTCCTGGAAATACAGGATCAGTTCCACCTTTTAATCCCCATCCACCAGTTATCAGGAAAGTATGTTCACACTCACTAGTACCAATGAAATTATTATTATAGTCAGTTTTTAGTCTAAGTAAGCAAAGTTTCCCTTTATGATACCAATCCAGAGACATTGCAGCGTAAGTTTCGCCTTTCTTATAATTTCCCTCTCTAAAAGCCCATGATGGTACATGTGACTTCTGTTCAGCAGCTTTCTTTTGAAAATCCTGTCTTCTATCTTCAACCATGTTAATGAATTCTTTCTCTTTAGCCCGCAAACTACAAGTCAGATTATTTCTATGAGCATATACTGTATCTATTGTCTGTGTAATATGGAAAAATTCTCCCATGTATCCCGCATTTCTATTACTATACACCTTATTCATTTCTTTTCTAATGGGTAATTCTGAAAACGCTAAATCCATATTTGAATAGTAGTACTGCAACTTCCCCGTCACGTAAAAAAGACTTGTTAGAACACTACATGATACGCCATAAGTTAAAGGAAGGTGATGGTAAGTCACCCCCTCTGAGGCAGACGAAGGCAATTGCATGCACATGTAACAATCTCTCACATCCATTGTGTCAACATATTCATACAACAATTTGGTAAAGACATTTAACGTGAAATCACTAATTGATTTATCATGATGATAAATGCTATCATCAACCTGATCATTGTTAGTTTTAGGGGTTTCTTTAGTAACAAGGTCCATTCTTTCACTTATCACATTATTAGTATTATTCTTGATATTAGTTACGATTAGAATAGGTACAAAGACAGTTAATATTAACCATATTAACATTAATAGCAAGACACGACATAAGCAAGCTTGGATACATCTACATTTAAAACTAGGTTCTTGATTTCCAGTAACTATTTGTTCTGCCATTTTGTATACTATAAAAAAATAAAAATCGAAGAAAAACCTAGCAACTTTTTAAAAACTTTTGACAAACTTGTCCAAAAAGCACCAGAAAATAGCATATCCAACACTTCAAGAAGAAAGCTTCTTCTTTACCCCCCTCTTTTTCTTTCTTTTTTTTTTAAAAGAGTCTTCTTCAGATCGTCCGGAATTTCCCAAATATTTTCACTGAATTTTGTTGTACCTTAATTTTTCACTGTTTTCTTTTAAGGCGGTCTCAGTTTGCTTTCATCAATTTGCTCAGTACCAGCTTCTCTTTCTATTTGATCTATGCTTTCAATAACATATGTCCATTCAGGAGCTCTGTATTTCCTGGTTGGGATTCTTATTCTCTTTGTTCTACGTACAGATTCTTCCTCTGATTCTTCTTGTTCAGTTTGACTTGATACTTCATTTATTTGTTCTGGTTTTCTCTTTTCAAGAGTGTATTCAGTCTTTTTACTCAACTTGGCCAATTATCACCCTTTTTCGGTCTTTTAGCTCAAACCACTTCTTCACCTTTTCTTTCTGATTCACAGGCTCTTTTATTTAGTCCCTTTCTTTGTTGAACTTGCTCTTGATCTTCTGTAACTTCCTTTTCTACTTGCTCAACAGCAGTTTTACGAGACCCATTAGCTGGTGCCCACTCTACTTGGCTTGTGCTTGGTTATTCATCATCATTTTGCTTGTCAGAATCTGTCTCCCTAGATTCTTTAGCTTCACAACCTTCAGCTTCTGGTTTCCTATTTTTATTCATCAATTGCTGCTCACCTTCTTTTTCAAGTGGACTTGGGACTCTTCTGGTATGACTTGCATGGATCCAGTTTGGCAAGCCACCATACTTCACTGCTGTTCTTGTCACCAAAATAATCTGGTAAGGTCCATGCCACCTGGGTTCTAAACACGACTTCCTCACATGTTTCTTGACAAGAACCCACTCTCCTGGACTCATATCATGTGCTTGATCCGGCTGTGTTATGGTTGCAATTTCTCGAACCTGATGAGACACAGAATGCACCAGATCAGCCAATCCTTTGCAATAATCAAGCACTAGATCATCAGAAATATTCATCAGTTTGTTTGCTGGCACAATCGCTTGTCTCATTGCTCTTCCCATCAGAACTTCATGAGGACTCAATCCAGTCTTTTTATCTGGGATACTTCTAAGACTCATCAATACCAGAGGTAAAGCGTCAGGCCACTTCAGTGTTGTGGATGCACATACTTTTCCCAGTCTAGATTTTATTGTGCCATTAATTTGCTCAACCACTCCAGATGCTTCTGGTCGATAGGCACAATGCAGCTTCTGCTCAATTTGTAGTGCTGCACAGATCATCCGAATTATCTCATTATTAAAATGAGATCCCCTATCTGTCTCTAAAGTGACTGGAAAACCAAACCTTGGAATCAGTTCTCTTAGAAGCAACTTTGAAACAGTCAAAATATCATTCCTTCTTGTTGGATAAGCTTCTACCCAAGGAGAAAACAAGCAAACAACAACTAACACATATTTTAGTCCGTTACATGGGGGAAGCTTGATGAAATCGAGCTGGAGCCTCGTAAATGGTCCTGCTGCTCTTCGAATTCATCACCAACTTACAACTGTCTTTCTGCCTGGATTCTGCTGCTGACACGTAACACACCTTTGGCATAAACTCTCTGCAATGACCCTGAATTTAGGGTTATACCATGACTGCTTGAAGAGTCTAATCATTGCATCTCTCCCAACATGTGCAATTCCATGGTATACCCTTGCCATTTGGGATAGTAAAGAATCTGGCATAACTGGCCTTTCATCTATATACACCCAAACTTCATCTTCTGCTCTCTTCTTGCAGCCTGCTTTTTTCCAAATGTTCTTTTCCTCATCACTTGCCTCTTCTTGTAACTGTCTAATCTCATCCCAGGTTTCCCAGGAGGAAAACATTAGGTGGCAAATAATATTTTTCTTCTCCACCCCTCTGTTTATTGCAATTGAATTTTGTGCACAGAAACGCGCTACTTGATCAGCGTATCTGTTGCCGCTTGTCACATTATCATTTCCTGATTTATGTGCAGAACATTTGACTACTGCAATTTTCTTTGGCAATTGCAAAGCATCCAATAAATCTTTCACATTTTTACTATTCCTTATAGGAGAACCTGAAGAAGTCAGAAATCCCCTTTGCATCCATAATTGTCCGAAATCGTGACCAACCCCAAAACCATATTGACTGTCCGTAAATATGGTTACTTTCAAATTTTTGCCAATTTTGCATGCTCTAGTTAGAGCTATGAGCTCAGCAATTTGTGCAGAATTTACCCCTTTTAGACAGGATGCTTCCAGAACTGCAGCCACTGTACATACTGCATAAGCAGAACTCAATTCGCCTTTTTCATTTCTCAGACAAGATCCATCAACAAATATCACACTATCTGATTCCTCTAACGGGGTATCCTTAATGTCTGGCCTTGGTTTCGTGCACAAATCTGTCACATCCAAACAATCGTGATCTGCTTTGTCTCTTACTTCCTCACAAAATGGACTAGGCAACAAGGTTGCAGGATTTATTGTCGTACATCTCACCACAGTCACATTTTCAGCACCTAATATTACTCTTTCATACCTAGTCAGCCGAATATAGGTCATGTGCTGTGTACGTGTTCTTGTCAAAAGAATCTCAACTGAGTGTGGCACATATACTTTAACTGGATGTCCCATCACAATCGCTTCACTTTGTTCCAAACTCACACAAGTAGCAGCTACTGCTTTCAAACAACCTGGTAACGCTGCAGCCACTAAATCCAAAGTAGCAGAAAAATATGCCACTGGACGTCGTGCCATACCATGTCTCTGAGTTACAACTGAAAGTGCACAGCCATCTCTCTCACAACAGTACAACGCAAAATCCTTTGTATAATCTGGCATTCCCAAAGCAGGTGCTCGACAAAGACTGTCTCGCAATTCAATAAAAGCATTCATGCTTTCATCATCCAATTCAATCGGATCAGTCACATCTTGGTGTGTCAACCTCTGTAGAGGCTTTGCAATCAGTGAAAATCCACTGATCCACTGTCTGCAGTATCCAACCATTCCCAAGAACATTTGCACTTCCTTCTGAGTTTTAGGAGGACTCATTTGTTGAATCACACTGATCCTTTCTGGCGTCACTTTTCTTACTCCTTTCTCTATTTTGTGTCCCAAATATTGGACCTCTTTTTTACAAAACTATAATTTTACTGGTGACACTTTGTGTCCACCTTCTGCCAGATGATTCAGTAAGGCAATTGTATCTGCCACACATGCCTCTCGTGTTTTTGATGCCACCAGTAGGTCATCAATATACTGAACCGAAACCGATTTTTCTGGCATAATCAAAGTCTCCAAGCATTTTTTCAAAATCTGATTAAAAATCGATGGACTCTCTGTGTACCCTTGAGGAACTCGACCACCATGCCAAAACACGGTCTCCGAACCGGAACACAAATAAATATTGGCTATCTGGATGTAAAGGAATCGAGAAAAATGCTTGACACAGATCAATCACTGTATACCATTCTGCATCACAGGGAATCTGATATAGAATCACTGCTGGATTCGGTACTATTGGACAACAGGGTACCACAATCTTATTTATTTTTCTTAAATCTTGTACTATCCTATATTTTCCGCTTGGCTTCTTAATTCCCATAATAGGCGAATTACAAGGACTGCTTAGTATTTCTTTTAAAATACCTTGCTCAATCATTTGGTCAATCACAGGAATAACTCCTGCTGTAATCTCAGGACTCATTTTGTATTGAGGTGTGCTTGGAAATGTTACACCCGGTTTCACCGTAACCTGAATAGGATCCACACCTTTCATCATGCCAATCTCTTTTCCTGAAAAATCCCATACATCAGATCTTACTGAATCTCTCAACTATGCAGGCAAATTTTCTTCAGTAAGAAGTGAAAACAGTTCATCCACTTCTGTCCCTTGCTTCGCTAACATCATTTTCAACGCAACATCCTCATCTGGTGTTTGGAAAGCAATACCATCTGGTGTACAATAAATTGTGCAATTCATTTTGCACAGTAAGTCTCTCCCTAACAGATTCACTGGACTCGTATCACATACCACAAACCAATGCATGTCTCGGAATCCTCCAATATGAACTTCTATTGGCTTTGTTATTGGGGTTTTGATATGCTTATTGGAAACTCCTACGACTTGGATAGTTTCTCCCGAGAGGGGTAGGTTTGGAATTTCTGCTGCTCTCACAGTAGAACGGGTAGCACCAGTGTCCACTAGGAATGTAATATCATTACCTTCCACTTTTCCATCAACAAATGGACCTGACTGATCTACCTCTAGAGTTGCGCCAAGCACGCACTCTTCCTCCCCCTCAGGCACCGTTATTGAGATGAGTCTGAATCACTCTCATTGCACTGCAACAAGTATTGCAGAATCATTTCCACACTTTGATTCTTACTAATTTGTTCACCTGCGTGAAATCCAGTGTTCACACTGTATCTCTGCACTTGAGCATTCACATTATTTGGCATAGGAGCTTGTTGTACCTGTAATTGTGGAGTAACTATCTGCTGCTGCTGATACTGTTGTTGATTCACAACCACCTCATTCTGCATCTATGAATTTAAATTTTGATTCAACCCATTATTTTTCTGAGCAGATCTACACTCGTTCTTCAAATGCCCAAATTTTCCGCATGCATGACAAGGATGTTTCCTTTTCATTTCATCTTTATTCATTTTACCTCTACCACCACTCATTACTTGACCATTCTGATTCTGACCTCTCATCTGAAAATCTGTTTGGGAACCACTGTTTCCTTCTTGCTGTTCTGCTACCTTCACTTGTGCCCACATCATTTTCTCTTTTAGCTTCTTGTGCCTTGATTCAGTATCATCACTACAAAACTTTGCATACCTCAAAATCTCATCAACCGTTTTACTCTGCCAACAAATCAAATGTTGCTGAATCATGTTACTAATTTCTGGTTTTAATCCAAACACAAAGCAATACACAAAATGTCCCATATCTTTATCTCCAATATTCTTAAACCCACTGTACTGTTTGAACACCTGTAACAACCTTTCATATTAAGCATGTACCGACTCTTTTGGTTCTTGGGTTGTTCTGTCAATTTTAACCCAATCTGTCTCTTTCGGAGAAATTTTTCCTTTCAGGTATGTAATTACCTGATGATATTTCCTCATCACCTCATCTGAAGGGTGCACCTGTTTTCGGATCTCTAGGATATTCTTCTTTAGGCCAATCAACAGTAATCTTACACTCTGTCCATAAATCTGCTGGAACAACAAGCTCAAATAAACCATCCAGATCTTTCAACAAGACTTTTGAAACCTTCACAAACCTCTCTACTTGTTTGTACCATTCAACTGGTTTCTCCCTCAACCTAGGGAAGTCATGAGTAAAAGACAATATATCCTGTCTTGTCCAAGGAACGTGAACATATCCACCACCTGGAACTTCTCTCATTGGACACACGCTTTCAGCCTGTTCTGAAACTCTCAGTGGAAATAAAGACACATTTTTATTGGCATTCATTTCTTCTTTCTTTTTCGCCCATCTACCTTTTCACCATTCTACATCTCCCCATTTCTTCAGGATATTCATTAATTATTTTATTTGCAATCTTTTACCAGACGCATTCAAACTCTCTAAATCCTTTTCTGTAAAATCCAGTCTATATGTTTTCTGTACACTTTTGACTTCTCTATGTCCATTCCATATTCACAAGCAGCCTCTGTTAACTCTTCATGAAGATTTCTTGCTCTCCAAGTAATATTTTTGCACAGAAATAACAACTCTTCATCTCGATAATTACTCAATCTTTCTGGACTTATTGTACCAATAATCATTTCTTCCAAATCCACTCTCATTTTACTGACATCTATACTCTGTGGTTGAGGTTTTCACTTTTCCATTCCCCTTATCCAGTCATCTAATTCATCGGGTGAGGGTCCCATTGAACTCCCTGATACCGGAGTGACATTCTGCACTAATCTCCTCAGATCCATTTGCGCACTTCTCTTAGGGGTTTTCAGTTAACATCTCACAAACTGGCAAATCAATTAATGAAGTACTTGTCTCTGTCTGTTCTACCTGATCAACTATCGTTACCACTTTATTCCTATCTCTAATTATTGGGACTGTCAATGCATGTGCTTTTGATATATTCTGTTTTTCTCCATACACTGGGACTATAGGTCCAATCGTTACTGGCACTGTTAATGCTTCCGCATTCAGATTCAACTGATTAATTTTCTGAGTCAACTCTTCTCTTGCCCATTCAACATATCCATTTCACTCTCCTGTACTGCTCTAGTAACTAATGGGACTTGTGGAACCTGCCAAATTAGTGGGGTTCCCATTAATGGTGCATTCGGAACTATCTCACTTGTGTGCTCTTGATAAGGTGGAGGTGTTTTTAGTCAAAATGTCATCTAATAACTCATCATCAGAATCACTTGGGTCAAAATCTATCCTTGATGTCTGTACATTTTTCTTCTTCTCTTTACATTTGTCTCCCATTGACTCTTCAGCAACTAAAACTGGATACAGACCCTCTGTCACAACCGCTCTCCTCCATCTTTTCATTCTTTCTCCCCAACTTTCAAAAGGATATCTAGTCATAATATTTCTGTATCTTCTTCTGCCCCTATACTTCTTTCGCTCATATGCCTCATATTCACATTCCTCAAGTGCTTCATACTGAGTAGGTCTAGGTCTAGGTTCTAGAGAATTAATTCGTTCGCTGAGATTCTGTAGTATCCTTACATTAAATGTACCATGCTCTGGAAAAGCTAAAACACCATCATCTTCTGTGTATTTCACCCAATTCTCTAACCAAGTACACGTATGGTAACCACATTCCAACATCATAAAAGAAGCAGCTGTTTCCAGAAGTGGAATAATAATTCCCTCTCTTGTAACTATTGGTTTGTCCTTTTTAAAGAAACTCTTTATCGTTTTAACCAACTTCATCTTTCCCAAGTCTTCTGGCTAAATACAATTCAATAATTAAACAACAAACTCCTCGTACTTCCGCTTATTCAATTTGCTAACAACCGTCCAATACCAGCGCGACTCACACTAACAAACCAATCAGAACACTCCTACGTAATCAGTACCTTGACCAATACCAGCGCAGTTCACAGTAAATCAACCAATCACAGCACTTTGAATGCCAGCGGCCTGACCAATGCCACACCCGCTTTTTGTGACGTCAGTATTCCTCCTTCTACTGACGATCCCTTTAAAAAATAATACGGCAATATTTTTCTATACTTTTCTCGATAAAACTTGTTAGAAAACAAACATAAAACAATGCTACTTTGTCTGTTCCACTAAATAAAGAGATAGTCTTCACTTCAAAAATAAATATTCTCTCACTTCGAGTAAAATAACGACCAGCGCTATTCTACACCCAAACAAGCTACAGGAGGACTTGGTACTCCTCTAGGGATACTAGCCAAAGTTTCGGAAGAGGACTTTCACATGGAAAGAGGTCTTGGTACTCCTTTGGGGATGTAAGGCCAGAGTTTCGGAAGTGGACTCTTCGCTATTTCAAACAGAATCTACTCTCAACCGAATAGTCCCTAATATAACACTAACATCCTCTCGCCATTAAGTATTACGACAACAGACACAGGGACAGATTTACAAGCACCTTGCGCCACTTTTGTGTCATTTTTAACATGGGAAAAGTGACGTACGGGTGGCGCGAGGGCTGTAAATAAGCCCCAAAGTACTTCTGCAGTGTCATACCTTATCCACACTATTCTTCTGCCTCTTCAGGCTAATACATTATCATCCCAGGATCTTAGGTAACTCTGTACCCGTACTTCAAAACAACATAGAACAAAACACTAACTTTTCATGTTAAGAAAACAAGTAATCAATAATCAATAATTATTACCAAACTAATCAATAATAAACCATCCTCTGCTACCAAAAACTGATCCAGCGCCAATCAGGGATTGATAATCGATAATACACATTCACTGGCCCATACTCATACACCCAACACATAAATCCCTGATAGCACTGTTTCTAGTTTAAACGTTAAATCAGTTGTTCACAAGCTACAGGCTCCTCCTAACATACTAGATACATAATTGAACCTGTAATCAAACTCTCTTTCCTCTGGTCGATGGACCATTAGTTGAAGAGCTGATGGTAATAATTAGGAACTAACTATCGATCTATTCTACTAAAATAAGCACAAACTCAGAATAAGGTTAATAGTATTTATCGCAAATAATGTGAAGGTAAAATGCTCATCATGCACAGATTTACAAGGCAAACAAAGAATAAATCACAGAGAGAGAACATTTGTCAAAGCAAAAAGATATCAAACTCAAATCACAATGAATAGAAATGCAATGAAGGAGTGGATAGATGAAGAGACATAAGTTTCAGAGACAAAATATACTTTTGCAAATAATTATGCAATTACAAGTTTTAGCTATACTAACCTAAATATTTAGTGGAAAATCTACCCCCTGGCCATGGGAATAGATGGGGGTTCCCCGGGAGAGTTTCAGGGAACAAAGAGTAGGACAGGAACAGGAAACAGGTAGGCCTCTATTTGCATACAGCAAACTGACGGACAGCGACGATCTCCCCTCTCTAGCTTCTTCAAAGAGGCGCGCTCATGAGCTCTTCATCAGCTACCTTGTAACACCTCCCAGACACCCCAGTTATACTCTAAAAACCTACATGTCCATCCCTCCATTGTAGCAACATTTTCAGAATTTTGGTCTCTCATTGGTCAATCTAGGGGTGTTCTATCACACCACCATAGTCACGTCCATAGTTTCACAGCTTTCTTTGTTTTATAATTTCAATAATACGTAATCCACGTTTCATGAATACAGTTTCCTTCAATTCGTAACATGTTTCAAAATTCTACATTTTATTGTCCGCCTCTGCACCTTCTGCGGAAGAAGTTTGTATAATTTGCTCATGATCTCACGGTCATCCTTCCGTTACTTGGCAGACATACAATGGATCTCGAAGGTCATCAACATTGCCTTCTTCATTTCTCTCTCAGAGCTCGATTTTCATCTTTTATTTGACTTTCTTCTTATTAACCCTTAACTCGTCACACAACGATGTAAGCCCATGCAAGCTTCACTATGATGAATAAAACACAGACATTATTAATTTCATGAAATATAATTCTCACTGTTTACCACCCACCATTAGCACTATCCCACGCTATTCGTCTATTAAAGCATTAACGCACAGAAAGCAGCATTATTTTTATTTAAATTTCAAGCATAACGTGAATGCGGCCTAGTTTTTCATGCATTAATCCTCACATTAGTGCACGCATGCGCATAAGCATTTCCCCGTGTTTTCGTGTTTTTGTATGTTAGTTTTCACCGCACACTGTTAGTAAATGCTACCGAGGAATTAATCCGAGCAGGTTTTATTTTCTCGAACCCCTGCTCCATCATCTGCACTGCCAAGCCTGGAGAAAATCTTCTCATCTGATATTCACTTGGTAGCATTCAGCAGGGAAGAAAATGGAGATATCAATAAATGCATGAATCTTGTATTGTCTAGCAGTGAAATTGAAGCCAAAATATTATCTCACAAGGCAGTTCTTGAAGCATGGGGCATCTGGATAAGGACCTTCCATTTATTCGATATCCAGAATTGTTCTCTCGATTGGCCAAGAAAGGACAGTCATCAATGCAAAAGGGTCAAAGAAAAGCCTCCCAGTATAAGACTTGGTTAGATCTTTTCTTCGGAAAACAAACAGTCCTAAATTAATTGGTTATTCGTTCCAAGGGATACTGATTTCCAGATGCCTTGGGAACACAGAGCACATCAGTAACACCAGTCTTTTGCAAACCAATAATAATCAAAGCCCTTCACATAGAAAGCATTCCGTGTACTGGTGCCCAAAATCAAAACTCGGACTCAATCTTAACTCATGCATACTGGAATGTCAGAAGCTTGAACAACTTGATCAAAAGACCTGATTTATTAAAAGCATTGCAACAAAATGAGATAGTATGCCTTCAAGAAACCTTGCAGCGATCATAGTATCCATGGCAAAGTCATAATGAATATTATGCCCCAGCTGAACCATCGGAAAAACAGGGCCACCGATCAGGTGGAGTGGCAATATAGATACAAAAGAGCCTGGGAGTAGAAGTCACTGTATTACATGAAGGAAAAGGTGATCTTTTTATCATTAAATTACATTCCTTTACTACTGTTTATTTGGTACCAGCAACAATGATCATTGGAAATGTTTATATTAAACTGCAACCCACAAAGAAAAAAGTCCATGAAAATCTTTAGTGGAGATAGTACAAAACAACTTACTGACCTACCCTGATGCGCTATGGCTCCTCACAGGCAATTTTAATTCAAACTTGCTGGTGCACATATTCAAAACACCGTGGTACATGTAGAGGACTCTGAGATGGAGATCTCCTCTATAGTAAAGAATAATTCCAGGGAAGTGTGGGACAATTTCCTAATGGTTAGGACTTTGAACAAACTAGGATTCTGTGCAATGAATGGCACATTTATAACTGACCAGTCTACTTCATACACTTGTATCTAGAGTAAGAAAGAATCAATATTGGACTACATTTAGATCACAGCCACCCATTTCCTGAGAACAAAACATTTTCAAGTTGTGTATACCTGCAACACTGACCACACAATGCTTCTATGCCAACTACTGGTGAGCTTGAGGGATCTAGGAAAATCAAATCAAAATCAGGTGCTGACTACAGCCTCAAAAAGAAGACATCGCCAAACTGACAAATTACTTGCCAGTCTAAGCAAGAAAAACAGAGTCTCAACAGCACTTGCCCATTACCATTAAAAGGATATGGGAAAGACTTCAGAGCCCAGAGTTCCCATTGACAAACCCAAGTCGGAAGCTGAATATTCCCACAATGATAAAGTGAGAGGATGTGGTGTAAAGGCCAGAGCTGCCAACTTCGGTGCTGTGGATCCAGGTTCAAGTCTTGGAGTCGGCCGAACATCCTGTGATTCTGGGCAAATCACTTAATTTCACCGTGCCTATGGGCAGCACCTAAAGAACCTCATGGGTGATTAGCCATGCTATACAAATCCAAGTACTACTATTATTATTATATCAGGGAGGTTACTCAATTAAAAAGAAGAGTGAATTGTAGCACAAAGTTTCTGGCGAGAAATAGACGGAACAAGTTGGTGCGGATTGCACTAAGGTGTGCACGGAGAGACTACAGAAAGAAGAGATGGGAATTAGATCAACACCAAGCAGAAAAACAGTGGATAAAGCAATATAAAGCAGCAAAATCTACCAATCCACACACTTTCTGGGGGCTGGTACATGGGACAATGAACCCTAAGAACCATCATAAGTTTGGTAATATTATGGCTGCATCTTGGTCAACCTACAATGCTGAATTGTATGGGGCCTCTCAACAAGTGGAACCATTAAGTCTCTTCGATTTAGTTGAGCACTCAAGTGCCTTGACTCCTGATTTCCAATTTCTAACTCATGAAAAAGTACACAAGAGCTTAAGGTCCATGCGGCTGGCAGCTGCACCGTGACCAAATGGCCTTCCAGCCAGTATCTTCAAAGAAGCAAGTATTGAATAGGCAGGGATGATGCAGTCATTATTCATTCAATGAAGGATGGAAAATAGCATTCTAGAGAGCTGGCTGGGTTTGGTCCTGATTCCTATACATTAAAAGAGATCTCATGACAACCCCACCAATTGCAGATTAATTGCATTGTTGGAAGTAAATGGTAAGGCATACGCCAAGATCCTTCTTTAAGAGTTAGAACAATGGGTGTCAGAAAAAAGGATTATCCCTCTGACCCTGTCAGACATGGCTATAAAGATGGGTATCCCCCATTTGCTGCATTTTTTGTAGGCCTGGGCGGTAAATTCTGTTCCGCTCACGGAATTTGTGGAATTTGGGTAATTTCGAGTTCCGCGGAGAACGCGGAATTACCAAACATTCCGCGATCCGCGGCTTCGCGGAATTTTTTGCTTGTTCGCGCTTTCAAAATGCGTGTTCGCAAGATATTTCTCCCCGAGCATGCAAACAGCGTTCGCGAACAGGAAAAAAGCATCGCGAACGGGCGGAACAAGCAATTCCGCGTGTTCGCAGAACTTTTGCGTGCTCGCGGAGATTTTTTACCGTTTCGCGGAGCTTTGCGTGCGCGACTACGCAAATTCCACCCACTCTTAATTTTTTGGCTTCACAAGATCTTTTGATTGCGTGAACAGGGGAAGACTGTGACTCAAACTCTATAAGTGGGGGGCTCCACCCACCATACTAAATGCCATTGTTAGTCTCCATTCCAACACATGGGTAAGAGTGCGGAATGCAACCAACTGCGTAACAACAGATACAATCTCGACATTTAAGGGGGGGCTAAACAAGGGTGCATCCTCACTCCCCTCCTCTTTAAATTGTACCTTGCAGATCTTCTTCAGTACACCGATGACACCATTATTTTTATCGAACTCAAATAAGCTTAAAGCACTCTGAATGCCCTGAATGTGAACTGTCAAATGAATGACATTAAAATTAACAGCGGAAAAACTAAAATCCTAATAATTTGTAGGAATAATACCAGAAAATGGTCTTGGCACCTGGAAAACAAAAACCTGGAAACAACACCAACCATCAAATACATGGGGGAATATTTTAATGGTTGTGGCCATAAAGATCATCTGGCCTCCCAGAAGCAAGCTGGTTTAGATCTAACAGTCACGTTTTGTACACTGACATGTAGAATTAATGGACCATAGTTATCTGCACTGTGCGGAGTGATAAACTCCAAACTAATGCCAACTTTAATGTATGGGGCCTTTACCCTTAGAGATCACCTAGAGGTTTGGCAAGATTGTGCCCAGACTGGCAATATCACTCACTCTTCTTGTAGCCCAATTGTGCACCACCAGTGAGTCTATACTACTAATACTAAAATCTTGTTTCATAGTTTACTGTGCAAAGGCAAGAAACGACGAAATTGGTACAATGAAACACCTGATTTGGCAGTTAATTGCAAACAATCACCTGAAGTGGCATCAGTATCTTACATCTGCAGTAAACGCTTCAGCAGCAGAAGAAATCTGGGACAGTAATATGCCACCAAAACTTATGCCTAGAATTTTGTTTAAGCAAGGTAGAATAATTTCTAAATTAATGGCTATTGAAGCCATCTCTGCTATGGTACGATCAGTAATTCTCCTCCCTCAGTATAACAAAACTGGAGTTTCAGGTTTTGTAGATCTGACCTGGAAAATGTCAATGAATCAAAGTTTACTACGCCTAAGGTGAGGCATGATTCCACTGAAAAAATATAGTTTTGGGCATCTTAAAGGAACAATGGAACGCACGTGTTGACTCTGCGGAGTGCAGTCTGAGTCTCTATTGCACATAATGTGTATTTGCACCCCTCTAATGGTTCTTAGAAGGTACTGGCTGCAAGCGGTTTTCCTGCTATTAAATATGAGAATGTAAAGATGCAGTCGCTGCCTGCAAATCTGGGAAATTCCCCCAATTGTCAGCCCGCTATTTGAAATTTATGCAACAGGCAGTTCAATTCATTTCACATATCTTGTAGGGCACGTGGCTACTCAAGAAGGGCTTTTCAGCGTTTTCAGCTCTAGCTGGAGTGGTGAGTGTTTAGGCATACAGAAAGGTTTTAAGTTGCTTTCTTAGACTTAGTTGGTTGTCATCTAGTCTCTCAGAATAGTAGATAGCGAGTTCCAGAGTTTAGGGACGAGGTAGGTGAATGAGTGACCTCCACCTCTGGCTCTCCTGAATCTGGAGACAGTTAAAAGGACTAAGTTGGTTGACCAAAGATTTCTATTGTCCTGGTGGGTACTGACAAAGTGATGAAGGATACGCATCCTACTTTGTATTTTGCCCGATGTGTAAGGCATAGTGCTTTGAATTGTATCCTACTGCTTATGGGCATCCAGTGGAGGGAGGTAATGGTCAGGAGTGCTGATTGGGTTTAAGGGAAACCCAATAATATTCGTGCTGTGGTATTTTTGATAATTTGCAGTTTAGTTATGCCAGTGTGTTGGCTACCTAAGTAAAGGGAATTACTGTAGTCGAGGTGAGATAAAATTAAGCCTTGGACTATTGTTCTGCGTACTTCCACAGGGAGCAATTTCAGGGTCTTCCTCAAAGCTCTAAAGAGGCCAAAGCAGCTGGTTGCTACCTTCTTTCCCTGGGAGGTTATGGTGAGATGTGTATCCAATGTGATCCCCAAACTTTTTACTTCTTATTTGGGGGAGGGCGGTTGCCCAGAGATGTGGGCCAGTTAATTTGTTCCCAGAGTGCTGGATTGCTACCGACCACCAAGACCTCTGTTTGGTCCCCATTTAACTTTAAGCAGCTGACTGCCAATCAGTTGGAAACCTGCTCTAAACACACGTTTAGTCTTTGAGAGGAGGAGCCTAAGTTGGGAGAGAGTGAGAAGATAATCTGCGTATCCTTTGCGAATTATACCATGGTGAAACCTAACAAACAAATAATATCAGAGAGAGGGAGGACGTACAGATTAAAAAGCATGAGGCTTGAGGAGGAGCCCTGCTGCACTCCACATTTTAGCTGATGATTTGCAGAGAGAAAGGGTCCCTCGCTGGCCTGAAAGCTCCTTTTTTTGAGGAATGATGAAAGCCATTTGAAAGTGCTACCTGTAATGCCTACCTCTTCCAGTCTGCAAAGTAGGGTAGGATACGAGACTGTGCCGAAGGGTACACTTAGTTCAAGGAGAATAAGCGCTGTCAATCCCCCCTATTCTAGGACCTTTTTAAGATCTTCTATAGCCATCAAAAGCGCTGTTTCTAAGCTGCAGCCTGCATCTGAGTAGGGTGTAGTATGTTGTTCGACTCCCGGAATTCTGAGAGGTGTCTGTTTATCACCTTCTCAAGGATTTTGCTGACACCTGGGAGTCGTGAAATAGGTCTATAGAAACTGAATGATAAATCCTTGTAAGCAGAAAAAGGGACAGCAATGATCAAGGCTCAGGCTGCTAGTGGATATTTAGAGTATTAATGAATTAATTAAGTAATCAAGAAAGCCCTATTCAGCTATTAATTCCACACTACATATTAGAATGACATGTATTTTTAAAATTCTAATTCATCTACCATGTTTTAGGCCCAAGTACTAGATATTTAAGTATGTATTTTATTGGATTTCATTGAGTTTTGGTTAAAGTTTTCAAATGAGGGATAGTAATTTATTATTGAGGTGAGCACAAGTGCACCATACCCAACCTAAAAATGTATGGAACCATGAGCTTTGCCTATGTACTCAGTTACTTTAGAGACACATATCTTAAACAATTAATGGAGCCTTGTAGTACTGATCATGCATTTGCCAAGTTATTAACTGCAAACTTTATTTTTACTTTTTATTGCTATAAGAAAATGAGATAACTAGCTGTTTGTGAAGTATTTATTTCTTTTGTAAAGGTTTTAATTAACTGATTCAAAAAAAGACTACATACTTACTTAAGGTCTTTGAGCTGTCATTCATGGGCCAGAAATATATTTCTACTACATATCCTTTCTCTTACCAATTAAGATGAACTCATACCAAGCTCTCTTGTTGGTCCTTCCCTGGAAAGAGAAAATGAATTTGTTAACCTTTCCTGAATAATGCGTCAATATGTTTGATGCTGCAATACCCCTCTTTAGAACTCTTCACCCTAGAGTGCCCACCCTGAGCCTGCATTGTGGGTACATCCTGTTCAGTTCCCAAGTCTAGCAACCCTACCTTCCTTATTGGTGCCAAATATTAACACCTGAGGTGTGATTCAGAGAGTCCTTTCCACCCTCATTGCAACTACTAGCTTTCTTCACTCCTTGCCTCTCCACCATCAGAACAATACAGGATCAAAATTTAGCGCTGTCTTCAGCATTCCACTTCTTGTTGTTCGAATTTACCTTGAGAAAACAAAGACAAGAAGCGTTTGGCAAAACAGGAACGGTTGGTTTAATTAAACACTTCAGCAGTAAGCACAGTTACAGAAGTGGGTCTGAGGACTGTCTCAAAGTACAATCGATTTGAGTGCCATTATATACAATTCTGTTATCATCATAAAACAATTCATGGATCCTTTTTAGGAAGAGGAATGTGGGCCTAGTCATGGAGTCATAAATTGATAACAAATGCAGGTGGGTCCCGACCTTGCGTGGACACAATGTGGGCCAGTAGGTAATGTTTCCAGATGTCTGGCATGGGGGGTGCGTGATCACTACATGCGCTGTGTGTGCTGTGTCCTGATTGGCTGAGTGATCATGTGGCATCTAACTTTATGGTGTTTTGGGAACACGCTCCCCTCTGGCCATGTGCTCTTTATTGGGGCCAATCTCCCCCGACCATTGTGGTGCCACTGCAGGAACTCCTACTTGTAAGAAACCACACAAAAGCAATATAAATATGAGAATGGGCAGCAATGATGTACACAGACCAGTCAACTACCGGGGAGCCAGGAAAGCCAATTGTTATACCATTCCTGCTCAGGGGCACCTCCCTCCTCACGCATGTCTCTATGAGAATGATGCAGTGCTTGGATGGCAAGAGCCAAAAGTCTTGTTGTCCATGTAATTGCCTGGGATAAACATGTAACAGGATGCACCAATCTTGCCATACACCCCTCCTTCCATTGCGGTCATCAAGTCGAACACGTATGGATGTAGCATCACTATGAGGAGGGCGGCTTAGTTCTTCCTTGATTGCATTAAGGCACGGTTCAGTACTGTTCATCATTTTCAACATTTCTCATCTGGTTATTTGCAACCAATGGGTGTTTACTTTTGTTTGCAGGATGAAGGAGGGTATTGACCCTCCCGCATTTACTTGTGTGTCAGAAAACAGTCTGAATTCTCCCTGAATGTCCTTGAATTGTGTCCAGCCTAAATACTCAGCAGTTCTTTTCTCTTGAGCCTGATGCAAGAGTTGTCTTCTCCAGTAGCGGGTGTTGGTACAACTCTGACAGATCTTTTCCAGGAATGACCAGTGTCAGGGGGTATAAGGTGAAGAGGGAGTATAGATCCCCCATCTGGAGACGAGCTGGGTGTATGCAAATTTACTGCACTGCCAGTAGGGATGCATCAACGTGGAGGTGCCCCATTACATGTCTGGTATGTGTAGCATTGCGCCACAGTTCTCATTTGTGCCGAGTGGAATCATTCCTTTACCTCTGAAACACAAGGAATACAGTTTAAGTTTCCATACAAGTAGGTATTGCCCCTCCCATTCCATCCGCGTGTACCCATCTATCTCAGTATCACATATTTCCTGATATGACTTATCTATGCTGGTGTTTAACCCTCCCCTACAGGCCTCATTTACCTTTGTGTTATCTAGGTGAATGGCCCTACACTGGAACTCCATGTCTGGTGTCCCACTGTTATTAAATGAGACTGCCCCAGACATGCTAAGGGCCACAATGGGACCACGGACGGAAGCGGGAGTGGATGTGTTTGTGCACTGGTGCAGTGGCTTTACGACCTCCAAGAGTCTCTTTTCTGGAAGGTCTCAGGGCCAAACAGTATCCTCCCCTATGGTGCCCCTCCTGTGCATCCTATATAGCTCTGTTTGAATATTGCTAAGCTCTGTGAAAAGGTACAGTGCTGTGTGATTGGCCTTGTAACGGGCCAGATTTACCATTACTCTATGGGGTTCTACTCTGTTGGTTTATATCTTGTCCCTAATCTTACATAGGTACAGGTGGAAAAGGCATTTCACTTTTTCAGGGGCTATCTCTTGGAGCAAGAAAAGCCTGTCTGCGCCTACTGCATGTGCTATCAGTGCACAGATGTAACATGACCTGCCTGATATCTGAGTGCCCATGGTGGTCATGTTCTTATACCATGTGTTGTGTAAGAGTGTGCTATGCAATGCATGTGGAATGCTAGTGTTGGGTTCAGTGTGATTATAAGTGGCATGGGTGAAGTCACTACGCAAGCAGTATGCAAATGTCGTGGGTAAACTCCATTTGACTAGGCAGATCTTTGGCAACATATGGATGCACCCACAGTAAACAGAAGGTAAACAATTATACAACAATGCATAACTTATTGAACATTGCAGGTCATTGGGGATGGATCCACGGATGATATCTGTAGTCCACTGATAATCAGGGACTTATTTACTTTTGTATTAGTTCAAACAGTTGATGGAAAAAGTTTGTGGTCTTTGACTTGCACACTTACATGGAGCTCTGATGGAATTTTGCAGACTTCCTCCTTCCCGGCACCTCCTTTCCCACCAGCTAAGTCCTGTCCAGGATATTTGGGCCTGCTGTCCATGGCTGTGGAAGAGGTCTTTGACTTGTAAGACTTGGGTCTTGTTAGGATGGGATTACAGGAGTGGTCGCCAAAGAGAATGTGGGCCACTGTAAGGGTGGTGCACTTTGGTGACTCGATTGCAGACCTGTTGTATAAGAGCTGTTTTTCATTGGTTAAGATCAGAAAACATTAGCAGCTTTGCATATATCATCACCAATCATTCTTGGGGATTCCTATGCCTTTCTTTTTAGGAGTGTGATTTTATATTCATATGTTGCATTTTAGTGGGGCACCAAAAGGTGGCCCCATTGGAGGTGTCTACTTTTTCTACTTTTTAAACACTGGTTGTTTATTCATGGGTCACCTTATTTCTAGTCGTACGGGACATCAGTTCTCCCCCTCACCATGACAGAAAAGGATGTTCGTTAAGGGGTGGCATTCATGAGCGTGTGGATGCGCTCAGCTGTTTAACTAATATTCTATGGTTTCTGCTAGACATCCAATATCCTA
Organism: Calotriton arnoldi; assembly: GCA_963921515.1. NCBI lineage: Eukaryota > Metazoa > Chordata > Amphibia > Caudata > Salamandridae > Calotriton > Calotriton arnoldi. The sequence goes on from CAWUFW010019453.1 coordinate 124,018, forward strand.
CCCTCCTTTGTGTGTGTGAGGAGGTGGTGCCCTTTTGAACTATACATGCGCGGGGTGATGTGTAAAGATGGGGCGTACTGCAATCTCGGGTTTTTGGCAATTGCAATGTGCTCTGGGGTCACGTGTATACCCCTCCAGTCCTGGCATGCGACATGCAGTGGGAACCTCCCTAACGGCATCAGGTGTCTTGACTATGCCCTTTTTCTAGAGGGTTCTTTTTGGGCTAGCTTTGGACTTCTTTTAACTGGTCTTTGGGCGTTTCCCTAGGTTTACATGTGATTTTGCTTGTTTCTTTTGTCGTGTACCGGAGGGGGGTCAGAGGCTGTCTTGCGTCCCCCCTGTATTTCTGATATGGTGGTGTCCGAGATTAGGCTGTTTACTCTCCTAGATGGTGTGTGTAAAGAATTGTGTGTCAGCTCGTCGCTAGGTGGGATACGGTGGTGAGCATATTTGGTACCTTGCACAGAGCTGTGATGATATTTTGTGGACTTCCTCCTTTTCAGCACCCTCTTTCCATCCAGCGATGTCCTAATCATGATATTTGTGCCTCCTGCTCTCCAAAGAGACTGCTTAGCAGACTTTTGACATCACCTATCGCTAGGTTTATTCCTGCAGTGTTCTTTTCAAAACATGAGACCTATCTCTTTCTGGGTAGAAATTTGCCCTCAAACTTGCTTTCTTTTTTCCGTTCGGTTGCCTGAGCATACCCTGCGGCTCCCCCTTCGTCACCGGATCCCAGAGGACTGGGACCCCTTTCCTCAACCCCACTAGTTGTCTCACTGTCCAGGACTGCTATGGATCTCCCGGTCACCTGAGTGCATTCACCTGTACGGGTGGGAGTGCGCATTCTCTGCGCCACTGGCGTTCAGTGGCTTGATCACGATGAATGGGGGTCGAGCTTTGGGGAGCTCTAGCACTGGAAAGGGGTGACACAGAGATTGCCTGGGCCTGCTGACCTGTTGGCCTCCGCTGTTTAGATGTAAGAGTTTGTAGTTTGGTAGGGGGCCTTCCGACTCCTTAGATCAGCAGATTGGTATAAAATAGGGCAGGGATGGTAGTTATTGTGGAGAACACCTCCTTTCCTACATATGGTGAGGGATGCACGGTTGCCCTACTTTCTGTTTCTAGGATAGGATTGCCTGTCTAAGCCGCCTCAAAGATGGCCCACAGTTATAACAGTGCCTCTCTTCTGGCCTTCTTTTGCCCCACAAATTTGGTTTGAATGTATGTTCTCGTGTGTTCGATTATGTTAGTGTCAAAGTTTCCCCGATCAGTAAGGGGAACGCGTGTGTCTTAGTGTGTACTTGCCATTCATGGCAATATTTTCTATGTTTTTTAACCTGTGTGAGGAACCTAGTTTGCATGTGCTTTAGCGGCGACATCATGTTAAGCTGTGAACTTTTTTTAGGGGACCGATACACTCTAACATCTCGGGATTAAGTAATTTTAAGTTCTACTCTGATCTTGGGGAAATAAATACACGGGGTCTACTAATTACAACTACTTCTATAAGTTCAATGCTATATCCAGAGGAATCAGAATAGACATTTCACAAACACAAACAAAAAATTCATATGAAGGGTCACAACCTGAAAGAAAGTGCAATTGTTAGTTCAAAACATCAGCAGACAAATAGCAGACACTCATTTAGATATGGAATAACTATCGTAAGAATGCGCAACACCTTCAGAAGCACATTGAATCATTAACAAAACACAACAGTCAAGACAAAAATGCATTTGCAGCAATTTACCAGCACCACAACATCAAGAATGCACCAATGCATAACCACAATGAAGAAAAAGAGAGAAAAAAACTGACAGAGAAAAAATGATGACCTTGTTAAAAAAAACCTTAGCCCACTCCTTAGCACATGCAACCCGCTGACAAGGGGAGGCTCTGCGAGGTACACTGGACTAAGTGAGCCTGATAGTCAGTCAATATCAGCTCCGGGACAAAGATAAAAACAATGTATGAGTAAACAAGGAACAACTTGACAGCCACAGGCCCTTCTTGGCCAAGCACAAGCTACACCTAATCTCCAAGGTCCAAATGTTCTCAAATGTCCAGATTACATGCTATATCTCACCCAGGGGTCATGCGTACCATCTGTATCATGCCCAGTGGTCCCAGTGAACAATACCTATCACTTCTTTCAGATACCAACAGTGTTAAGAAGCCAGTAGCACTGAGAAAACCTTTTTAGACTAAAAAATTAGATCAAGGTGTTGGCCCTGTATCACACCAGGGCCTATGCGTACCATCTGTATCACATCCATTGGTCCAAGCGGTGAGACCTCGCCCCTGTATCACACCCAGGAGACAAGCGTACCATCTGTTGCTCGCCCAGCGGTCCAAGCGACTAACAACCTTCACCTTTCCTAGTGTGCTGACTATCTAAATAGGTGACCTCCGTGGGATCGCCTTTGGGGCCGCCTTGCGACCACTCAGTTCGGACACATAAAATAGGCAATACATCCAATTTCTGTCAGTGGCAAGGCACTCAGGTTAAATGTTTGTCCTTCTTCCTTGTTTGCCATAAGCGAAATGCTGGGACTAAGCATCAGAGGAAGTCTCTTACCCACTTGACGGTGGCTTCAGGACAGACCTCGGCCCGTGGATTTGGCAGAACTTTCAATCAATTGTGGCTTCTGCTCACCTACCTTGCAGCACAGATTTGAATCCATCCTCCCGGGAAAATTTCCTTCAGCTGCAGTCAGGTTTGAAGCACCAGTCTCGCCTATCTGGCTCACCAAAATTTTGCTCAAAAGTTAATCTACCTTGAAAAAACTCAGACAAGCGGTGTTTGGCAAAACAGAAACAGTTGGTTTAATTAAACACTTTGGCTGGGAGCACAGTTACAGAAGCTGGTCTGAATAATGTTTCAAAGTACAATAGATTTGAGCACCATTATATACATTTCTTGGAGCATCACAAAAAAAATCATAGATCCTTTTTAGAAAGAGGAATGTGGGCCTAGTCATGGAGTCATAAATTATCCCCAACTGATAACAAATACATGTGGGTCTTGACCTTGCGTGGACACAATAAGGGACAGTGGGTACGTGTCCAGTTGTCCGGCACAGGGAGCATATGTTCACTGCATGTGCTCTGTTTGTTGTGTCCTGAATGGCTAAGTGTTCATAACTTCATGTGGCATCTAACTTTATGGTGTTTTGGGAGCATGCACCCCTCCGGCAATGAGCGTTTTTATGGGGCTAGTCTCCCCAGACCATTGTGGTGTTGCTGCCTATATGTGGGATTAATCTGGGTTGTCGTGTTTTCAAGTTTGTTCTACTGGTTACATGTCAGCCCACCTGTGATCTGCCAATCAGTTGCCTCAGGCCTAAGTCACAGGGCCTTCCTGACCATGTATTTCTGACTCGTGGTTAATGAAGAGGTCAGATCGTATGATTTCAATAACAGTGATATAAATTTGTTTTTATGCACACATGTATCAATGCGTACATCGAAATCAATATTAACATTCTAATGATTATATAATTTTGAGCTATTCTCTGTATATTCAACAACTCTTAAGTTCAGAATATTCAAATCTTCCAAGTCTTCAATTCAAGCCTTTACCCAGAACCTTCAATTTTGACTGCTGAACCAACTGGCCTGAACCTCTCAATAGGGTGTCAGAAATTGGGTGAAAGAAGTTGTTATAGCTCCCACCTTTGTCATGTGTGGTATTTGAAGAATTGACTGTCATGTGTGAAAATATTGCTTAGGCTCTCAACATCTTTTAGCAGAACTAATTGTCATGTATGAGCAAATGTTTTTCATGTGAAAAAATACTCTCTAACATGGAAAGGCCAATGAAGCAGTGTACACGCTAAATAACAGATCAATTTGAATTCAAAACCAGCATCATAGAGAAAGGATGCATCTTTGTTTTACAACATTACACATCCTGAAATATTTGTTTAAGTGCTGACTTCCTATCTATGCCACACACAGCCCGTCATTAAGGGTTGAGAAACCTTGGCCCTCACACTTTTGGAAAGCATGAAGAATGTCTGTCAGGATGAGCAAAGGTCAGACACTCATCATTTTCAGGTCAGGCAGCCAGGTGCTTTACATACACTAATTACACAGGCATCTGACATCCTTAGCCAAACTTTGTGACGCTGAACATTCACAACCCTGAGAGAGCAACCTCTTCATCCTGGCAAAGTCCTGTGAGGTTCTCCCGCTCATGTCAAGGGGGCATGTCTCCAGTAGACTCGGACCTGGGCCTTTCAGTTTTTTTTATAAACTTAATTGGATTTTAGGCCAAAGAAATTGGCTATATGAGAGCACTCAAATATGGCATTGGAGTAGTACAGTATGAAATATCAGAATATGACCAATTGAAATGGCAGTATACTTATATAAAGTTCAAACACTGCAAGCGTCGATCCATGGCACCAAACAGCAGCCTAGTTAGAATAAATGACCAAGCGATTTCCTCCCACACCCACCCGTATTTTTGGGTGCAACCCTGTGACTCAAAGACCACACGTTCCTGTTGAGCTCACCAGTCCAGACCCCTCCTCCACTGTGCGAGGGTTTAAGGGTGTTAGGACTTAACCACTTCACGGCTATATCTTGCTTAGCCATCAGGAAATGCTGTGCCCAGAAATGCCTTCTCTGCCCTTGTAATATCAGCACCCTCCAGTACCCCAAGAAGAATTTGGAGAAGGGAGAGAGGGACCACCCATCCCAAAACCTCAGAGAGGTCTCTAGTCGCCTCTGACCAGTAGTGATGTATCTTCATGCATGTCCACACCATGTGATAGAAATTGTGACACCATCTAACTCTCAAAACCATGACAGTGGCAACAGAAGTGGAAGGTTTTGAAATATGGACAAAAACCGTGGCAGGATCATCATCTTATAAAGTGTCACAGGGCCCATTACATAAAGAGGAAGGGTATACAATTTTGCCGAAGTCCACCTTTACCTTCTTAAGCAGAGGTTACAGGTTGAGGGTCCAAGTGAGTTCGGGGTGTAACGTGACCCAAAGGCCCAGGTATTTAAAACAGAGCCGTCAGAGGTGAATCGTGGACTGCCAGTCGAAACAGTCCTGGGATGCTGCCAAGGAAACCGGAACGGATTTGAATTCCTCTTCAAGCCGGAGACCCTCCCAAAGACATCAAGCAACTGGAGGCAACCAGGGCCACTCTTCACTGGATTTGTGAGGTAAAGGAGAACATCATCTGCATTCAATGCAATTTGGTCCACATGCCCCACCCCCCAGGCCCAGCCCTGGAATTGCGAATCTGTCTGGATAAATTGGACCAAGGGGTCCATGGCCTAGGCAATAAGGATGGGGGACAGGGGGCACCCTTGTCTAGTGCCCAGCTGTATAGGAAAGGGATCTGAAATAACTCCATTGATATGTACCCGGGCTGTGGGATGAGAATAGAGAACACGGATCATCCTGCAGAAGCGCTGGCCGAGACCTGCACGGACCAAGACCTCTTGTAGGTAATCCCAGTCCACCTTATTGAATGCCTTTTCAAAGCCAATAAGGAGTAGGCCTAGAGTTTGAGGCAGGTGATGACGGTGGGCTAGGGCTGCATGAAGTCGACGGATGCAGTGTCTAGTGCTCTGAGAGGGCATAAAGCCACACTGATCCGGATGCACCAACATTGGCAACACCCATTTTAATCTGTTTGCTAATACTGTGGTGAAGATCTTTGTTTCGCAATTAAGCAGCAATATAGGGCGGTAGCTGGCACAGGACGTAGAGGGCGGTTGAGTTTTAGGTAACACCGCTAATATGGTGGCATCCAGTTCCCCTGGGAATATGCCCGTCTGGCACACCTCCTCATACATCGCCAACAGGTAAGAGAGGAGAAGGTCCTGAAATGCCGCATATTACTCAATGGGGAACCCGCCAGGGGTCTTCCTTGAGGCCAGTCCAGAAAGGGCTTACCCAATTTCCTCTATGGTAAGGGGTTCATCCAGTACACAGGAGTTCACCGGAGAAAGAACGGGGAGAGGGACCGATCCCAGAAAACATTTATGCCCCACTGGACCCCTGCCTGATGGTGAAGGTGCAGCTTCTCATAGTAACAAGCAAAGGTCTGCATGATCTCCGGAAGAGATCGCCTCAAACAGCCTGAGCCATCCACCACTTCGGGAATGATCCAGTTCGTCTGTTGATGGGAAGTTAGCCAATAAAGCAGTTTACCATTCTTATCACCCCAACTGTATATTCTAGTTGTGGTGGCACGCCAAAGGAGTTAAGACGCCTCAAGAGAATGTAAATGAATGTCTTCCCGGAGGAGGTGTAGTTGCCAAGAGACAACCTCGCTGGGGGTCTGCTCCAGGTGTTGTTTCAGGCGCAAGACACAGGCCACTAACTGGGTAATGAGAGAGGCGCTTTCTTGTTCTCTTGTTCTGATCAAGTACTTGGCAATCCACGAAGGGTACCCTTACTGGAAGCCCAAAAGGTGCCCATGTGGGAGACTGATCCATCATTATAACATACATATATATCTAGTTCAGCCCTCAATGCTTGAACAAGGTTCACATATGCAAAAGAAACATTTGATGGACGGAATGCTGGACAATGCAAACATTCACCCCCAGTCACAAGGATCTGGGTTAAATCCATCATTCTTTTGCTCACCACACCACCCCAGTTTGGACCCAGCCATATGCAAATCAGTCTTGACCCTGTTCCTTGTGGGAACAGACCAGCCCGAACTGCCAAGCCAGGTCCTCCCTGGACCGGAAACAAGCATCCTGGGACCGGTTTCAGGGCATCACTGGGGTGAATGTATGACATTGTTCTGGATTCTTTCCATCAATTGTTCTTTTTGCATTTGTCATCCGAGTGGGAAGGTATGCCCACACGTGGGTCCCGTGCTCTCCATGCCACTGGAGTCAAGCTATCCTGGCTGATGAGGGGTGAAACCCCGAAACCGGTCCCAGGATGCTTGTTTCCAGTCCAGGGAGGACCTGGCCTGGCAGTTCGGGCTGGACTGTTCCCATTGGGCGCAGGGTCAAGACTGATTTGCATATGGCTGGGTCCAAACTGGTATGGCATGGTGAGCAAAAAAACAATAGATTTAGGCCCAGATTTCTGTACTAGGGTGAATGTATGACATTGTTCTACATTCTGTCCATCAATTGTTCTTTTTGCAAGAACAAGGTTCACGTCCTGGAAATACCATTGTTAATGCGCCACATAGGATGCACCCCCAAAAGAGAGGGCCCCAGGCAGAGGAGGAGCAGGGAGTGATCAGATATACCCCATGGCAAGATACTAATGCCAGTCATTAATGGCAGTCGAGGGCGGGTAAAAGAAAGAGGTCTATACGTGAATGCATATGGTGAGCCATTGAAGTAAACTGGAGGAGGTTAGGGTGCCAGGACCTCCAGGCATTGCAAGACCCCAGGCAGTGGTCCAATCAGCAAGTTGGTGGGCCCCAGTGTTTCTGAAAGTGGCGGGTGAGACCGAATTATCAAGGTCATGGTGTAAGACTGCATTAAAGCCGCCCCCTATTATAGTAAGTCCCTGTGGGAGGTGCGCAAGAAGCTTAGAGAGATTCCTAAGGCATAGTGCCAGGGAGGCTGATGGAATATACATTCACACTAGCACAACCAGCCCACCCTCCAGTGTGCCCTCTAAGGAGATGAAGCGCCCATGTGGGTCGCATGTAACCTGGGAGACCACCAGAGGGAATGAGTGGGGTAAGAGAATGTCAACTCCTCTTGCACCCAGGGATACCCCACGTGGAAAACCCTGCCTTACCCCTTACGTGGCAGGAAGGGACACCTTTTGCCCAGGAGATGTATTTCCTGAAGTATCACGACTTCGGGAAGATGGCAGTGAGCAAATGTGAAGATCACGGATCGTTCCACCCGATCCAACAGATCGTTACCATTCCACGATAAAACCTGGAAAGTTATGTGCTGGGCGGAGTGGAGGGAGCGGAACTGGGGCGGCTTCCCAGGGAACCCATCTCAGGTCTGGAGATTGGATTTCAGCTGATAGTGGTGGTACAGTGCCAAAGATCAGCACCCATAAGCTGTGGTCATGGTAAGGATGACAATATGTGCCAAAGCCTAAAAAGGAAGGAAGGAAAGAAATAGTAAACAACAGTATACTAAAAAATGCGTTGTGACAGAACAGAGATAACCCAAGAATTGAGGGGACTTTGTGAAGGCAGCTGCCACCGTCATCAGATAGATCAGAGTCCCAAACATAGCTAGCCTTATGCCTAGAGGTCTTCACCAAAGATACAGGTCTTGACTTGTGAACATGGCATGGAAGCTGTTCATTGAGAGAATTTCAGTACTTTCAGATAACAGGGCTGTGAGAGGGATCAGAGTCAGGTTGAAGAACAGGGCAGTCTACCGACCTCATTGGCAAAAGGGTCACAGCTTCCCGATCTTCGCTTTCAATCTCGGAGGCCTGGCCCCCAGACGGACCCCCCAAGAGCCCTGGCTGCACTTGGGAAGAAGCAGGTGGAACGAGTGCGGGAACGAGTGCGGTGCCTCTGAGGCCTGGGCAGCGATTGGGAGGTCGATGCAGGAGCAGTTCGTCTAATACTGGGGGAGGGAGGAGCCTGCCCACCCAGCTACTGCTCCTCAGTGAGCCACTGCCAAGACACTTCGGGAGTATCAAAAAACTGTGATGTGTTGAGATGGATGACTCTGAGTCTGGCTGGGAACAGAAGAAGGTATTGCAGGCCCATGGCTCGCAAATGCTGCTTGACTTCCAGACATAAACCATCCGCTGCTGTACCTTCGTGGTATAGTCCTGGAATATGAGAACCTTTGTGTCACCGCACCTCAGATTCGGGAGGGAGCAGGCTGTCTTCCGAATTGCATCTCTGTCCCGGTAATTCAAAATATGGACAATGATGGGATGGGGAGAGGCCCCTGGAGGAGGCTTAGGAGTCAGAGCTCTGTACAACCTCTCCAGGGCGAACCATGGGGACAGATGCAAATCTGGCATTCAAGACTTAATCCAGGTCTCAATGAGGTCAGCCAATTGCTGAGGAGCAGTGCCATCACTGGCTTCAGGTACCCCACTGATGCGGAAATCGCCCTCAGCCCCATGGTTCTCCGAGTCGCTTAGGGCAATGAAGAGCAAGTGCAAGCGCCTGGAACGACAGTGGAGGGCGGATTATGATGCTATTGCTAAAACGACATATAAGAAACCCTTGAAAGAAATGCACAAATCAATGAAGGAGGCTAGGAGAGATCACATTGCCAAGTCTAATGATAACTCCGATAGACCGGGCAAGGCAATTTTCAAGGTGGTCAACTCCTTCCTCAAACCCCGTGAGCTGGTAATTGACGCACAGCCCTCTCTGGCACTTTGTGAGAGAATCTCTTTTTTTTTTTAATGACAAAATTGCCAAGGTCTATAATTCCTTTTCTGCTATAACTGCCATGGTTAAATCTGACGTGGTAGTTAGGAAAGCACCCATGCCTCTCCTTTCTGAATTTACTCCTATCTCTCAGAAGGAAGCATTGGCTGTGATCCAGGGCTGCAAGTCAGGCTCGCCAGAAGACCCGTGCCCTCCTAAACTGTGGAAAGAGTTGGCACATTCCACCAGCGATGTGCTGTCTAAAATATGGAATACCTCCTTTTCCTCCGGCATCTTGCCCGACCTATGGAAGCATGCCACTCTACTTCCCCTTAAGAAGAAACCCAATATGGATTATGGGGAATTGAGAAATTACAGACCTATCTCTCTGCTGCCAGCTCCTGCAAAAATGCTGGAAAAGGTAGTGCAGCGGCAATTGGCCAATTTTATCGAGAGCCACAATATCCTGCACGACACCCAATCCGGTTTCCGAGCTGGGTTCAGCACAGAGACAGCGCTATTAGAGGTAGCAGACTCAATTAGGATGGCATTGGATTCAGGGGCATCAGTTATGCTGGTGCTCCTGGATCTTTCTGCAGCATTTGACACAGTTGACCACTCTATACTGGCTCAACGTCTTCTGGACAGTGGGGTTAATGGCACAGCCCTGGCCTGGCTGAAGTCCTTCCTCCACTTGCGTACTCAAAGGGTGGCCCTACAACCGCATCAGTCCAACCGCAAGCATTTATGGTGCGGGGTGCCGCAGGGGTCGGCTCTAAGCCCACTGCTGTTCAACATATATCTGGCTCCTCTTTTCACTTTGATAGCCAACTGGGGCGTAAAGGCGATTTCTTACGCCGACGACACCCAGCTGGTTTTCTCTTTTGGGGATCAGTCCGAAGATTCTTTTAAGTGCTTTAAAGGCTGCTTAAAAGATATTGCATGCTGGATGAACAATAATAAACTTAAACTGAATGCCGATAAAACTGAAGTGATGTTCTTTGGCAAAATCCAGCCCCCTGCCGCAGACCTGTGGTGGCCAGCGGAAATGGGCTCGCCACCCGTGCCAGTTCGCTGTGCCAAAAATCTGGGAGTAAAATGGCAGGCTGACTTATCCTTCTCAGCCTAAATTCAGCAGGTAACAGCTGCCTGCTTCAGCAGCTTGAGAAACTTGCAAAAATGTATACACCTGCTGCCAGAGAGCTGTCGCCGGATGGTAGTCCATGCCACAGTAACTGCCCGTCTGCACTACGCGAACGGCCTCTATATAGGCTTACCGGCTTACCTTGTTAGGAATCTCCAAATGGTCCAAAATGCGGCTGCGAGACTGATCAAACGTGTTCCTTTTCGGCAACATATCTCTCCGCACATCAGAGATCTACACTGGCTTCCGGTAGCCAAGAGAATCAAATTTAAGGCCTTAACCCTAGCTTTTCGGGCACTCCATGGAACGTGCCCTTGCTATTTGAAACAGAGGCTAGGTGTCTACATGCAGAGGCGTGCCTTGAGGTCCAATTCCCAGAAATTACTTTGCACTCCACGTGTGAAGAAAGCCCGGCTGGGTGGCAGATCTTTTATGCTTGGGGCATCCACGTTATGGAATTCCATCCCTAATTCTTTGCACCTGATTTCTTCTGAAACACAATTTAGGAAGGCAGCAAAAACATGGCTTTTTAACCTAGTTTAATCCTGGGTGATGCTTGTCGCCTGCGTGACACTTGTCGCTTTTAGTGCCGGGACACCTCTTTGGAGGTAGCTGTTCACGCTCTAAAAATGGCTGTATTACTAATAAAGCGCTATATTAATTGGCAACTGAGCTTATGATATATATGATGGGGTGGGTCACAGATAGTATGCACAAAGTACATCCTACTCATTTATTATTATCAGGGTCCACATGCAGTTCTCAGAGTGTGTAGTGCACGTGGCAGCAGACCCAAAGAAATTCAGTATAGAGGTCAAACAGGAACTTCTGTCCCATATGGTTGTCCCCTCCATTATACCGGGCCACCACATCACTTCCTTGCCAAGAGATATAGGCCATGAAGTCCCATCCCGCAGTGGCACTTGGTAAATAGACATTACGCCAACCAGTATTATACTTTTTAGCAAAATTTGCCTCTCTTATGGAAGGTGTGGTGATAGGCTTAGTAGGTGGCTTTCCAAATGCACGGCAGCACTAGCACTTTCCAAGTTGAATCTAGCTATCAGGGAAGTACTCTTGTTGTTGGACGCGCCGCGCCCTGGAATTATTGTGAAAGTTGGATCGTTGAGACAATGGCGTGTGCAAGTGTGGTCTGTAGGCCTCAGCCTCACTGGCAAAATGCCGCCTGTTTCTGGTTTGTATAGGCTATCTTCCACCCATGTGGGTGCCTCCCTATCTCCAAGTGCAAGATAGGAGAAGTTGAGCCACCTGGACAGGATTATTCCTGATTTTGACCCCTTAGTGGGTAGTAGGTTTGGGGAGCTGCACTAGGGAGCTGCCATTATGCCCCCCAAATATGATTTTGAATGCATGTTCTTTTTAGGAAACATCACTGTTATTGCATCATTCCAGGATTAGGCAATGCCAATTTCCTAGATCTTTGCAAAGAGGATTAGAAACAGTTTCAATGATAGTTTACTGAACCATCTATATAGTTTTTAGGGTATTACTTGCCGACCTATGGCCTTTGCATTAAATGTGTACAGTAGTGTCCGAGGTTTTTTTGCTGGCAAATTTATTAAAACATTCGAATTTTTGTCCTTTGTTGTGACATTTGGAAAGTTTTTCTTGCTTTTACTCACTCTAGAACGCAAAAAGATTTTCTTTGCGTAGGGAGATAATTTTCACTGACTAGAAAGATAATTTTTTATGTGAAAATAACCCATCTATGTTTGAAAATGAATGCAGAACTTTTCTCGAGAAGTTAAGCTTTTCCAAATCTTTCAATGCATAATTGTAAATGAATGAATACCTTTGTATGCATGTTTCCTTCTTCAGACCTCTTAATTGGGCAAAGGCATATCTCAAATGAACACCACTAAATGATTGCAGTAAGTATATCATTTTCAAAAACCTTCCGTTACCGAAAAGATAAAACAAGAGTCACGATTTTAATGTGAATGTAGTAAAATGAAAATGTTTGCAAAGTTGGAATGTATCCACACAGTTTTGCAAATGTCGTGGAACCAAATTTCACACTTTCACATGCCATAACTTAAATGTGGCATGTCGTGGTTATTCATTAAGTACCAAACCAGCTTAAATTTCCTGTTGCATAGAAAGTAGGACAATATTCTTTGAGTGAACTGAACATCGCCGTGTTCATTTTTAGCTAATCTTCATACCCATTTACCACTACTTCACTAGTACCTCATTCGTTTTCGTTTGCCACATTCGTACTTTGACTAGCTTATTTTGCTTTTCGTCTTTCTGCCTGCAAATGCTACTCTTTCTCCTGGAAGGAGATCCAGTTGTAGTCATTCATTCGCTTCCAAAGTCCAGTTTAAATACTTGGATCCTGTTTAAAAAACCCTGGCTCCCGACCTATGCTAGCACAGATTGGGAAATAGTATATTTTGTGGAGTGGTTAATTCACAAAGTATTTGCGTGCTAAAAATGAAGTGTGCACAAATTAAGTTTCGCTCATGCATCTTGGCCCTTTACAAATTTTGCGACTGGTACATGACAAATCCAGATTTCAATGCATTTTTCACGAAAGGGTTATGCGCTGGAATTTTAACGCCTCTCATTCTTCCACGGAAACCCTGCTCCATTAAATAGCTGTCACAGTAGAAGGCAAAATGCATGTAGGACCGAAATATCTCCAATCAGGATTTCAGAATTTTAGGTCCTTACATGACAGAAAATCTGTAATGGTAATGTGTGTATAGAGTTATAGAATTATGACAGCCTGAATTTGCCTTAACAGAATTCAACTTGTGGCATGCAGGTCATACAAGAAATAGGCACGATCACTACAAAATATTGCTAGTTTAGAAATAGTCCAATTCAATGCTCTCATCATGTCCAGCAGAGTGTGATACATTTCTGGATCATTGGAATTGGAACAGAAAATACTAAAGACGGCTCTGTAAACATGAATTTCTACCCTGACTGGTTAATAACATAATATTAGAATTATTGACAGAGTTTGACAAAGATGGCTTTCATCTTTATCACATAAATACATGGGGCATATTCACAAGGGAATGGCGAAGTGTGGCGTTAAGCAGATATTGCTATCGCCACACTCTGCCATTCTGAAAACGCAGGGATGAGAGGTAGTCACAAGAATGTGGCACATCCCTGCATTTCCCCTTGCGCTGCCGCTAAATCTAGCTGCCTAGCACCAACCAGGCACCCTTGCACCATAGTGCAAGGGGGTCTGTGTTGTGGAGAATGTGCAGTAAGGGAAGGTGTCCCTTACTGCACATAAACAATCCAGAATGGTGAATTGTAACTTCTATGTGGGTTGCATTGTGCAGCACACATAGAAGTTGCAAATCGTCTTTTTTTAAATGATTGTTTATGTGCAGGAAGGAACACCTTCCTGCACATGAACAATCATTCATGGCTTTTTGCTGTCAACAAAAACGAGGAAAAATTAAGCATTTCTTTTCTTCTCTTTTCGCCATGTTAAGACCAGGTTTTCTATGGTCTTAATTTTGGCGCTGTCTCCTATTTATGCCACCCTTGTAAATAGAGGGCAGCGTCAAAATCAATTGATGTTGCGGCGGAACGCCCACAGGAACACCCGTTGCAAGCCCCTTTCATGCTAAGTGTAGCGTAAAAGGGGGCCTTATTTACAAGGCAGCGTTAAGCCACATTAAGTGGCTTAACGCCACCTTGTAAATAAGGCGAAGGGTTTATCGTCACAGGAACATAATAAAAAGTGACGTTCCTGTGGCGATAGGGTAGGGTAGTAATCAATACTTGTTAGAGCTATTACTTCTGTCCACTCAGGTGAATATGCCAGACCAGTCTATTTCTTGTTTGGGAATAAACTTTTCTTCTGCTTTGAACTCCTACTGTTTTTGTAAGTTTTCAATAGAAATCAATAAAAGTGCAAGACTAAATATGCTGTTCCTATGCAGCAACTCATCCAAGGTAATTCCTATTCTTTCCCTACTGTACTACAATCCCACTGAGCCCACTCCATCACACTCTCACTATTAAGAATAACTGATATTCTTTTCTAGGGACAGCAATTCAGGCATGCATATTTTTGCACAATTCTTCACTACCCACCTTTCGGCAATCCAACCCCTCAGGGTGACACAGAGATCACAGCAAAAAAACAATGGTAAGAAGGAACAGACCCCCATGAAAGGGAGTTATTCAGTCTTCAGTCTAACGGACAATAAGAGGAGAACTTTAAACTCTCCAAAGATCTTGTACACTAATGTTTACAGTTTTACATGAATTCTATACCTGCATGAGATCAATTATCGGAGTAGCCTCAGACTGGCCAGGTTAATAACTCTTTTTCATGATAACAACTATCTGAAAATTGTAAACTTACCACCACCATGAAATAGAATGACAAACTATGTGAAGATTATCCAGTGCTTCTTGCTAAAGGCACTGCTAGATGAATTATTACAAGATGGCATTGCCCAGGTAGAACCAGATTTCTGCTCTTTGGGCAGTGCTGTATTGTAGTCACCTTAGCTGAAGGTGTCAAGAAAAGTAATGTTTCCCCAGAGTAGTCCTGAAAGAAAAATGAAATAGTCAGCAGGAGTCTTGCATAAGCTACGATGCTGGCGTAGCTCTACAAGGTGTGCTTTCCTACCCACGGGTGACATGGGTGAACTTTATTCAATGCACCAATGATGAATGTGAAAGACAGGTTACTGTAGCCGCACAAAACACTATTCAATGTGTTATTGAAAATAGATGTATTGCTTTTGGGTTACTAACAATTCCTATGAAGTGATCAGGCGTACAGTGGTAACAGTAATAAACCTATTCTATTTCGTTATTCACAATATCACACACACACACACACACACACACACACACACTGCACTAAGAAGAATGTACACTTTTAAGTAAAAGTATTTATTACTACAGGAACAATATGTTTCTCAGTACATCTAAAACAACTACCCAGAATATTGTAGGAACAAAAACAAAACACGATAAAAATAACAAGAATAAAAATGAACATGTTTAACATGGTTAAAGTGCTATCTAGAACCTAATACCCTAGTACCTACTTCTATGCACTACACAGCGAGAGCATGGGATGCAGACCAACTTGCAGGCTAGAGTTTCTTAAGGAGAATAGACGCACTGTATACTTTGATGACAGCAAAGGCTATCTTTATCAGTGGAGGCACAAAGACAGTGTTCCCTGTGAAGGGCAAACACATGCTGCGGTCTTCCTCCCAGACTCAGCTTTATCGACTTCAGGTGAGATGTAGCATCTGTAAAGTGTGGTAACAGTAGACGAGACTGTGTTTGGTAGAATCTCAGGTGATAATCTTGGCGAGGGACCTGTCCTGACAAATGGTGAAGTGACAATCCTTATACACCAAATCTTATCAGAAATTGGAATTTCTGACATCAGATTAGGAATGTCTGACATAGATAATGCACATCAAGTTGTGGTTCCCGATGTTTCCTTATGAACATATGATGCAAAAAGACAGCAATTCAGACTACACTAATTTGGTTATATGTCTGTAAGTATTCCTATTTAACCTTAACATGGTAAAAAGTAGACATTTGACCTAGAAAATGTCACATCAGGTGTTACATCTATGTCATTAGACAAAACACTTAAAGCTCTGATAGTTCATAGAAAGATTAGGCCTAATGGCATCTGCGTCAAAGGGCAGACATGACAATAATTCAGCATAAATCAGGAAAGATTGTGACTTACATTGCCTAAGATTGAATAGATTGTGACTTCCATTATAAAAGATGGAGTTGGGGCCTACATAAAATGGAGCCTGACCTTAGGGTCTTTACATCAGGAGAAATAGGCTACAAAACAACAGTATGCATTTTTATGCAATCCTTTTTATCATGGAAAAACGTTTACCTGTGTGGTTGTTTAACTACACCAGTTTACAAATATTTGCATTCAAAATGTCTTAGTTAAAAGCTTTGACTTGAATGTCACTGTGTATAAGTATGTTGGTACAAGATCTTCAACACGCAGTCCTTTAAAAATCATCTTAATTTTTCTTTTGCAAGAATGTGCTTTTTTATTCTTTTTAAATTATTTTTTGCAGCACAATATTCCATGGGTTATCTTGTTAGAGACCGTTATTTTGAAAAAATCTGATTAGGAAATATGTTTTCACTCAAAAGTTTGAACTTGTCCCGCAAAAGAAAATGTTTTTCTAGGAACAACCAAACTATTTTGATAAAAATAAATACTTACCTAAATGTCGAAAGTATTTTTTTTATTTAATATATGCACCACTGCACGTCTACATCTGTTTCTGGTGGAAATTCACAGAGGTAGCTCGAATGTATATTTGAAATAGAAAGGTGGAAGGTGGAGTGGTCTCCCACTGCGACAACTCGACTATAATTTATGTGCGGATGTGCATCCACACGAGGTTACATCAACATTAGCGTGGTGGACGTCACAAGTTTGCATGCCTCAGATAAAAACAGGGGGGGGCAGATTTACAAGCCCCTTGCGTGACTTTTGCGCTGCAGTTGCATCACTTTTTTGACGCAACAGCGGCGCAAACAATGCGGCCTATTTACAACGTGACGCATCTAAGGAGATGCGTCACGTTGTAAAGCCCTGCATCACATCATACCTGCGTCAGGTATAATGTATGCAGGGTGGGCGTTCCCACGCAGGAAGGCCTCATAAAAGTGACTCAGTGAAATCTACAAGATTTCACTGCGTCACTTCTAGGACGCCACTGTGTCAAAACCTTAGCAGGCGTAAGGAGTGACGCAGTGTAGTGGGAATAGGCCTCAAAAAGCATTGCTGGAGTTGCGTCGTGCTTGCGACACGACTCCAGCAATGCGTGACTTTTGCCCCAACAGATGCGTCAGAATTTCTGGCGCATCTGTCAATCCTTGCGCCATGGTGCGCCGTATTGTAAATACGGCGCATCCATGGTGGCGCAAGGGTTTCTCAGTGTGGCGCAGGGAAAGTGACGCATCTCTACAGATGCGTCACTTTCTTGTAAATCTGCCCCTATAATTTCTAATCCATCAGTTGATGCCGCTCCACATTACAGCAGCTTTCTTGCACAGAAGCAGGCCAACATTAATAACAAGCTTCTATTCTTTTCATATGGACATTTCAGGGCAGTCTTCATTAAACCTCCACCATGCAAATACTCAGACCTTCTGCCACAATCAGACCTTAAGTACCTGATGCTACCTTTTCTAAAAATTAAGGGGCATATTCTCAAGCTCCTATCGCCATGGGAACGTCACTTTTTCTGACGTTCCCGTGGCGATAGGGTCAGCGCCTTATTCACAAGGCAGCGTTAAGCCACTTAACGTGGCATTAAGGCACGTTAAGTGGCTTAACGCTGCCTTGTGAATAAGGCCCCTTTCATGCTAAACTTAGCGTGAAAGGGGCGTGCAGTGGGTGTTGCGGTGGGCGTTCCACCGCAACACCCATTGAATTCGACGCTGCCACCTATTCTCAAGGGCGGCGTTAATAGGTGGCAGCGCCGAACTTAAGACCAGGAAAATCCTGGTCTTAAGTTGGGGAAACAAGGAGAAATGATTATTTCTCCTCGTTTTTGATTTTTCTATGTGTGCTGCCTTGTGCAGCACACATGGAAAAAGCAAAATGCCATGGTTTGTTCATGTACAGGAAGGCGTCCCTTCCTGTACATGAACAAACCTTTTTAAAAATGCCATTTTGTAACTTTCATGTGTGCTGCACGAAGCAGCAAACATTAAAGTTACAAAATGGTATTTTCGGATTGTTTATGTGCAGGAAGGGGCACCTTCCTGTACATAAACAACCCTCCACTGCAGACAGACACCCTTGCATTCTGGTGCAAGGGTGCCTGCGTTGGCGCTAAGTTGTGAAACTTAGCGCCATTGCAGGGGGAAACGCCAGGCTGCACCACATTCTTGAGAATAGGGTGCAGCCTCGCATTTCCGAAGTGGCGGTGAGAGGCGTTAAGCCAAGGAGGCTAACGCCTCTCACCGCCACTTAATTGAGAATATCCCCCTAAGATTTTTTAAAAATCGACGTATTAGACATATATTCATTGAGCGTCGGCTCCACAAAGTTCCTTTCCGCTCCTTCAGATGTGGCAGCCTATACGGGAACAACTATACAAAATACACTGCATAGGTGAGAACAATGTTAATAAACATTACAAGGACAGCTATATGGTTATTTCACGCTTTAATATTTCCATTTATGCTTTTGTAACACTGTGTATTCTGCTGCATTATTTTTCGCCTAACTGCTTCATGAAATGTTGAGCAAACGTGGGGGCATATTAGCAAGAACCTCGTTAAAATTATCGCCGTTTTAGCGGCAGGAAACTGCCGCTAAAACGGCGATAATGGACTTGCTAATATGCATTATAGAATTCCAATAGAAGCCCAGGTTAGATGTGCAGGACATCTAACCTGGGCTTCTATTGGAATTCTATAACGGATATTAGCAAGCCCATTATCGCCGTTTTAGCGGCAGTTTCCTGCCGCTAAAACGGCGATAATTTTAACGAGGTTCTTGCTAATATGCCCCATAGTTTTATCAGTAGCGCTTAAATGAACAGATGGCTATGTTTGTGTAAAAATGATGCCCCCATAAAGCGAACGCTCGATGTGTTTTATAAAGTTCATCATACTGTCAAAAGGAAGGTTTTTATAAATTGTATTAATATGAGCTCACTGACAATCAAAGTTTAATATGGTAATCAGGTTCGCTTTTCCACTGCTGGATATAGGACCAACAGCTGCAGCATTCTCCAAACATAGAATACATAAGACATTTCAAAATGTTAAACAAATGACTGATTCTATAAACAGACAGTCAGAATGATATGTTCAAAATTGCAGATGACTTAAACCTATAAAAAGGTGATTCATGATTTTGTCAGGAAGTCAAAATCCTCTTACTTGTATTTAGCAGTTATCTGTTGTGAGAAAGTGTATTATAAATTGGGGTAGATGGTAGTCCACGTCAAGTAAAAAGGTTCCTATTCTTGTTAGGTCCAGTAAAGGTTTCAGCAATTTCCCTGAGCTCAACCCCTGGTAGCTATGGCACAGAGCATCAGGCTTAATTTAAGAAAATGTGCAACACATTTAGAATTACTAAAACAGTTTACAAAAGTAAAAAAATAAAACACAATAAAAATCCTACTCCAATTTATGAAAACATAGAGCAAAATTGAAAGAACCAAATGACATGAAGATAGTAAAAATCCAATAAGGGGGACTTTAGTTATGCATTTTTAAAGTTTTCAGTAAAAATATCACCAAAAAGCGTTAAGCGCCAACTGTGTTTTTTTTTTTTATTTCACTTGACTGGTACACAGGTGCCTTTAAGCCCAATCTCAATGAAGTGCAGGTCAGATGTAGAAACCATGTTCAAACGGGTCAGACAATTTACCTTCAGACTTAGGCCCAAAGACTTTGCAGCAGGTTTGTGTTATTTTATTTAATGCAAACAGGATGCAAAGTTCACTAGTTAGATTTACAAACCAAGACATATCATGATTTGCATTGGATTGTAATCCAAAGTAAAACTACACAGCGCAATGCCCTGCCTTGCGTTACTTTGCAAACAGAACAGATGATGGACAGAATGCTGAACAAATCAAACATTCACCCCCAGTCACAGATCTGGGTTTAATCCATAATTTTTTGCTCACCACGCCACCCCAGTTTGGGCCCAGCCATATGCAAATCAGTCTTGACCCTGCTCCCCATGGGAACAGTACAACCCGAACTGCCATGGCTGATCCTCTCTGGACTTGAAACAAGCATCCTGGGATGGGTTATGGGGTATCACCCCTCATCAGCCAAGCTAGCTTGAATCCAGTGGTGCAATGAGCACAAGACGCACGTCTGGGCATACACGTCCCACTTAGTGTGACAAAAGCAAATAAAACAGATGATGGACGGCACCTGGCTGCCAAAAGTGCACCAGCATATAGAGAGAACAGAACTGAGTCACTTCTAAGAATATATGGTGCAGTTCTTCTCTCTACCATTCATATGATGGAGGTCAACAACTTTACCTTTTGTGCTGCGTTGTGCAAACTCTTTGTAAATCTGGTCTGTAGTCTCGGAAATGGAAGTCAGAAATCCTGAGCTGAGCAAGGCAGCAGGCTTTGGTCGAGAAGGGGCCCATGGAGGTGGATAGCCTCCGGAAGTGGTCCTTGTAAAGTTATTTACTTTTGGTGGGAGAGTTCAGCCTGAGAGTTTCAATGTTGTGCCCAAGGAAGTCCATTCGCCAGACTGATACTTTTAGTGCCTTCTCCTGGTGAAGAGTTCTACTTTTGCATGTAATCACTTTTTGAGATGGGATTCCTCAGCAGGGCAAAGCTGCAAGGTGTAGCTGAAGAGGGCTATATGAGGCCTGATACCCACTCTGCAACACACCACTTAAATGGATTTGTGTGAATGGATTTGTTGCTGTGGAGAAGCACAGAGAGGTTGCAAGCCGAATGGTTGGCCCTGCAGCAATGTTCCTGTCTGCCATGCACCTTCATCAGATTGACTTGGTAGGTTTATCACTGTCCTCTCTTTCCAAGTCCCAGATTTTTCCTGATGTTAGGAGGAATACACTTTGATACAGCCTAGGGCCCCAGGACCTCAACCACAACAGTTGGGCCTCAGGTCTCACTCCAATAGAAGCCACCAGCAGGGTCCAGGGCAGGTCCAGTTGGAACTGATTATCTGGGCTCTTCAGGAAAATGGGCTTCTTGCAGCTTGTTGTGTATCATTAGCTTAGCAAGAGGTCAGTCATCTTTCTCTAGGAGTTCAATTGGGTTCAGGTCCAACTCTTCGGCCCCCGCAGCAGGTGTAGTCCTTCTTCTGTCTTCCACAGGTCCAGTAGCATTCTGGAGAAGGTGCTCAGGAGTGCCATATTTTTTATTGGCGCTAGCTCTTGGGTGTGGGAGACTCTCTGACCAATAGGGAAAACGTTCCCTGGTTAAGCCCACCCACTTCTGCAGTAGTTCCTGTGTGCCCTACTGTAAACAAACCCATATTGCTCTTCTGTGCTTTCCTATGGAACAGGCAGTCTTGCTACAGCAAAATTAGCTTTTGAGGCTTTTTCACAGTAAGGACATATGTAACATTAAATTTGAACATGTCCTACTTTTACATACAGTGCATGCTGCCTTGGTATGCAAAGGAGTCACTTATTCATATTTAAAAGGAAGGTTTTGACCTGTCAAAGAGTTTATTTTGGCTGGTCAAATTGTAGTTTACAACTTCCTCAGCCAGGGTACAAGGGTAGGGCTGCAGTTATGTTTGCACTGTCACTGTAGTGAGTGGCTCAGTGAGTGATGCAATTCACTAGTGGCATTTAACTTACAGGCCTGGGGTACATTTTGTTCATATAGTAGGGTATTATACATAGGGTAAATTATCTAATTAGGATCAAAACCATTTTTTACATGTTTTAGCGGTCAAAGCACACAGAGCACAAAGGTAAAAACCAGCAACATCAATCCAGAAAAAATGGAGATGATGATGGAAAGAAGTATTTATCAGGCATTTGGCGAAAATATTGAATACAAAATGTTGTGAAACGAAAATGTTGTGTCAACAATATTTTAATGTCAAAAATAGCATGGACAGAAATATATATTATAGGAATTTCATTGTAAGTGTTGTTTTTCACATCATTGTAAAACATTGTTTTCTAAATTATTGTATATAATATTGTTTTATGGTTATTTTATTATGTTTTTGTAGTATTTAAATAATGTTGTATGTTAATTATTTTGTTAATTTTTCATTTCCAATTCATTTTTAATATATTTAATGTAATTTGTTTGTTTGTATATCATTTATTAATATATATATATATATTTTTTTTTTCACAGTTAAATATATATTGTGTTATATTTAGTCTTCAACACATTCAATAAGTTATTTTAGATTGGGCTCGAAATAGGAAATGTAATCACTTTAGCGTCCAAAACTTCCCCCAAGTGATTTAGATAGGAGTGGGAAGAGCATATATCACCCCTTTAGTGTCCAAGACCGTCCTCTAAATGGCTTGAATTGAAGTGGAAATAGTAAATGTGATCACTTTAGTGTACAACATAACCCCTAAAATGTTTTCAATAGTAGTGGGAGTAGAAAATGTAACTATTTTAAGGCCTAACATGTTAAATCGTATATGTTATGTTACAATGTGAGTATTAGGTGTAACACCTGAAGTACTCTATTTTTCCCATTGATCAATAAATTGTACTTTTTTTAAAAGGACAGTAAATTACAGTGTTTGCTTTTTTCATTTCTTTTTAAAAAAAAATCTATTTTGTAAGTATATGTTAACATTTTTCTAATCAATCAAAAGAGGAGGGACCGTGAGCAGTTGAAGGTCCAGCACCCATGCTCCCATCTTAGAGTATATAAACAAAAGGAGAGTTTCTGTTCCTGTGAAGCAGAAACGCGGATGGAAAATTTATGAAGTGAGGGAATCTTCTTTATTGGAAAATATAGCCCTCAAACACCCATGTGGGTGTCATGCTTCATCCTCAGGCCTAGCTCCTTGTTGGGCCAGCACAGCAATGCCCCAAGGGCCCCACAAGAGGGCTCTTTAGTGGAGATCTTCTCGTTTTAGCAATGAGGATGAGTGCGGATGTATGGGGATTGGATAGTATGTGTGGTAAAGTATGTATTAAAACTACCTACCGGGAACTGTTACATTTTAATCAGTGGTCCCCTTGGTAGTATTAAAAACAGGTGAGTGTAGATTGTCAGGGAAGTGTTGCAAAACATGACAATCTCACAATATTTGATCAAAAGGAAGACATGTTTCATGCCTGCATGGTGCAGGAGGGATCTGTGGTGTTTCTTCAGGAACAACGGAATAAAATATCCCTACACTACCTCAGAGCGGGAAATGTGAATTTGATAACAAAAAGGTTGTTTATGAAGATCTCTAGGGATGCTAAACGGCATATGTACCTACAGATAAACTCCCTCCTATGATCTTAAATTCCAACCTAGAAAAGAAAAGAGAGAATAAACAGGAATAAACAGGATAGTTTTGCATGTATATTATCTATACATGGTGAGTACCTCCTTAAGACACATTCGAAAGGTTCTCCTAATCTTTTTTTTTATGCTGGAATTTTGACAAAACGTGCTTGGAGTGCAATTGCACCTCCTTTGTGACATGTTACACATACATCAAAACAGGTAAGTGACATAGTGGTGATGGCAGATAATGTTGCTTATATACAAAACAAACATGTAAAGTCAGACACTCATGCACCCATATAATATTATTACCCTCCCCAGAGGAGGGATATTCTTACCCAGCTGGTGTTAATATAGAAGTGCCTTAGATCAAAGCAAAGAACCAAGTAATAACTGCGGCTTCAACTGTAAAACATAAATCAGGTCAAATTGGTTAAAACAAGACAAACACACCTGAAAGGTCCAGGGCATGCCGTCATGGTTTTTAGAACTTACATAGTCTGATGCGGAGATTCACGTGTGAGCTACCCTTCTCTCTGCCTGCCTGGAGGTGAATTGCTTGGTGAGGGGCAACTATTTTTCATGGTATTGGTGAAGATCAATCACCTGAATGGTTCTTTGGAAACTGATTACGAGGTACGGGCCGAATTGGTGCCCCAATTTTGGTCTAGTCGAAGACCTCTTCAAAGAATTTATTTCTTTTCCATAAGGGTTCATTATAATGCCTCACCCAGTTCTGAAGTGTGAAAACCGGGTGTCCACTGTGCCTGTTAGTGATGTGTGTCCCATTCTGAACTCAGCCGAGTGTTGTTGCAGTTGGTCGTTTGAGGTATAAAGTGCACAAGATAAGGGATGATGCTTGGCCGCCATCTTGATCTGATTAAATGATGATGAAAAATGTATTGCACAAATGGAAAAGTGACATGCCAGTTGCCCCTTGTCTGTGAATGGGGTCATGATGTGTTTAAAAAAAATATATATGTTTCTAGTATACATGGATTTGCCTGGTACCAGAGTCATGAAAGACAAGCGGTTCGCTGCTTGAAAAAATTTCAATAAAACCCATATTGAGGAGTGGCTGTCCTGCTCAGAGGAGTCATAGCCAGACACCCAGCCATCTTGATCTAGTAAAAGATGCCAAAAAGTGTTTCGCACATATGGTGAGTAGCTTTTTGAATGCCCCATATCTATGAAAGGGGCCACAATGTCTTTAGAAAGTACATCCATTTCTTACGTGCATGGACTTGCTCGGTCCAGAGTTATGTATAAAGTGCGGTCTGTTATTTGAAATACAAAAAAATATAATAGTGAAAGTCGCATGTGTGAGTAGTGCCTGTCTTGCCGGTGGGAGTCACAGCCAGACACCCGGTGTTCCGGGCAGAGCCTAGTGTACAAAAATCACTGGATTCAAGAATAGCAATTAGCAGCCTTAATGGTCTTGTGAGAAATAGTGTCAAGGATATGTCAACACTGGTGGAAATGTAGCTGAGGCAGTGTTATGGTGTCAACCCATTCCCGGGGATTGGACTAGCATGTCCAGGACATGTTTGGAATTGTTCAGTTAGTGGATAGTTGTTATTTGTGCCATCTGTAACATTCATGCCATGCAATATCATTGTAGATTCCATGTATGTGGGTTGCCAGACTAAAAATCCAATGTTGTTCTCTGTTGAATAATGATCGTTGCTTCCAATGATGATTTGCCTCTAAGACAGTCCCCCAGATGTCATCTGGTGTATGATTGACAGTGAGGAAGTGTACAGACAATTTGGTGGTAGCATGTTTACACAGTACATTGCTGTGATGTTCCATGATCCTAATTTTTACTGGTCTGTTTGCCATCCTCACATAATTTAATGTACAGGGATAGGTGATTAAGTATGTGCAGTTCCTGGTGTTACAGTTTGTGTGTTCTTTTTGTTTCCATGGGCCTGATTTTACCAGGTTGACATCTTTGGTTGTTCTCATAAGTGGGCGTACGGCGCACATCCCTAATGGGTAATGACCCGTTACTCGTGGCAGCCCCCAGAGGGTGAGTTGTGATGTCTTGGGATTTGCTTGGGGCCGTGTATGGACGGGAAGGTCTCTGAGGTTCTGTGTCCGTTTTATGCAAATCTTGGATTGGAAATGTCCAGGGAACCCGTCTTAAGGATCGACCAATTTTTTTTAATGATTTTCTGGATCTGGTTAGAGATTGTCGTGAAGGCAGTTATGCAAGTCAGCATGTCATCTGGTACCTTCTCTCGTGTCTCTAGTAGACCTTGCCAATGGTTATTCCTCACCCGCTTGCAATCTTGGGTGACTATCTTAGAAGGGTAGTCGTATGAGACCAAGTTGTTACAGAGTTCCTTCGCTTGTTACGTAATGCCCTGGGATGGTGGCCTCCGTAGAGAAGAAGACTGTTCCTGTCAGTTGGTTTCCTAAAATTAGTCATTAACAGTCTCCCTGCTTCGCAGGAGATCAGAAGGTCCAGGAAAGGTACTGCTTGGTCTGATATCATAGTAGTGAATTTCAGGTATGGATTGAGTGTGTTGATCCAGGAGCAGAAGTTGTGACATGTTTCCATATCCCCATGCCAAAAGATAAGTATGTCATCAATCAATCTGTGCCATATCAAAATATTGGTATGATATGGGTTGTCCCCACTGATAATATGTTCTCTCTCAAACTCTGCCATATAGAGGCAGGATAGACTCGGTGTGAATGTGCTCCCCATGGATGTGCCTTGTATTTGAATGTAGAGTTGATCTTTGCACTTTACAAAATTCTCTATAAGGGCCATTGATGAGCAGTCGCCGATGAAGCTAATCGGTGTCACTGATTCCCACTGAGTCTCTTCCCGTAGGCTGGTCTCCATAGCCTTGATGGTGGCATCTTGTGGTATGTTGGTATAAAGTGCTTCAACATTAATACCAGTAAATTGATCTCCTGCTGTAAAGTGA
Organism: Calotriton arnoldi; assembly: GCA_963921515.1. Classification (NCBI taxonomy): domain Eukaryota; kingdom Metazoa; phylum Chordata; class Amphibia; order Caudata; family Salamandridae; genus Calotriton; species Calotriton arnoldi. The sequence continues at coordinate 150,390 of CAWUFW010019453.1, forward strand.
AGTCCTTAAGTAGATTCAATACGCCATTGGTGTCCTTCAGATATAAATTTTTATAAGCATATATATATATATGTATAACATTCGTCAACTTTTTAGAAACACTCAGTCACTGGATGATGCCATCAGTGATGTCATTTGAGATGTCATCAGTGATGTCATCAGTGATGTCACTGACCATGTCATGAGTGATGTAATATGTGATGTCATCAGCAGTGCATTGCGGGGGCGCGAGTTATAGTTAGCTCAACTAACTATAACGGACAAATTTCTCCGGTTTTGTACATGTGAAATGTCCATCTAACTACAACGTCCCTGAAACCTATGTTTTTTTCAGTGAATTTCAAAGGTTTTTTAATTAAAAATTTCTAAGTATAACGTCTCTGAAACCTATGGTTTTTTCAGTAAATTTCAAAGGTTTTTTATATGCTAATTTCCACCTATAACATCCCTGAAACCTATGTTTTTTTCAGTGAATTTGAAATGTTTTAAATGCTAATTTCTAATTGTTTTATTTTTTTTAAATATTTTTTATTGTCACCAAGAGGGCAACATGATTAACACAGTATTACATCTGACAAAGAGAAAAACAAAAAAAAGAACATAGCTTATAACATAACTTATAAACTTAAAGCAATCAAAAAAGCACTATAGATAGAAGGGATATACCAATTATAAATATCTCAAAAGCTTATATGCAGCCCAGAGTATCTACTGCCAGATGCCCCCAAATTGCCTTTAATTTCAGCAAAGAGCGAAGTCCCCTTGACTTAGCCAGAGCTATTTCCATTTTGTATATTTCCCTGACTAAAATCCACCAGTCACTTATAGAGGGGGGTTTCGGGGAGATCCATACCCGAGCAATAACCAGTTGTGCAGCCACTAATAAGATTGAAGATAGTCGCATGAGTTCATGATTCTCTTGTTTGTAACCCATCATAATTTCCATAGCTGTTAGCGGTGAATCTATCCCCAATTTTTGAGAAAACACTTGACCAATCTTTTACCAAAACATCCCCAATTCCACACAGGTAACAAACATATGTAATAGACTAGCCGCATACAGACCACTTCTAGGACATTTCGTCCGATCCCCACCTAGACCCCCAGAGCCCACTTTGAGATTTTTTCTGGTGTATAGTAGAGCATACAAATAGTACAAAATTCCTGTAATTTCAGGTTAACAGAGTACACTGAGTCATCTATAATTTGCAATGCTTGTTTGATACCAGAAGGAGTAATTCCCGTCCCCAAAGCATTACCCCAATGCTCCACAAACCGTTCGCAATCACTCTGTCTATAGCTGTGAAGGCATTTATACATACTACTTATCAAAGATTTTACCTTTTCCCCATGCAAACAATCCCAGATCTCGGAGCTAGATATTGTTGTCAAGGCTAAATGTTTCACGAGGTAATCGTTAACCGGAAGATACTTAAAAAACATGTGATCGGGCAATTTATAATGGAGCTGCAAGCTCTCGAAAGAAACAAAACCATTACTATCATACAGCTCCCCGAGCGATAAAATCCTATATCTAGCCCACCGTTTACTAACAGTATCTTTGAATGTTTCCTGGAACATCGGATTACCCCATAGGGGAAGCTTATCATAGTAATATGATAAAGCACATCTAGAAAATATTGCACGCCATATATATATACTAACTCTGATAGTCTTAAACCTGACTCTTTTGAAATAATTCGGATCGTTAATTCTGTATAAAAACATGCAGCTATCTTCCCCCAATATCAAACGATAGAAGAAGTTTTTATCAGCAGGATTTAAAAGGCTACAAAAGCACCCAGCAAAAGCTGCCCAGAAATATGATTTAAAATCAGGAAAGCCGAGTCCTCCTTGATTATATGGAAGCTTTAATAAGTCTATCGCTCGTCGAGCTTTTTTGTATCCCCAGATGAAACTATTCAACACAACGTCAAGTTTCCTAAAGAAGATATTAGGGATCCGCAAAGGGATAGATCGAAATAGATATAAGAATGTAGGTAATATTTTCATTTTGATTGTGTTACATCTCCCTATAATCCCTATTGGGAGTTTATGCCAATTCTTTAACTGCTTAACTGTATCTTTCAATAATACTTCATAATTTAGAGCAAATATCAGATCAATCTAGCTACTGAACAAACACCTGTGATTAATCTTTCAGGCTTAAAATTAAGAAGCACTTGAGTTTTGTTTGAATTTAATTTATATCCTGATAAAAAGCCAAATGCAGTTGCTTTGTCCTCAATAAAGTTTATCGCCCTAGCTGGATCGGTTGTAAAAACCTCGATATTATCTGCATAAGCAATAACCTTAAGCTGAGTTGCACCTGACACTAATAGAGAAATTTGCGGATTAGATTGCAGTGCACAGATAAATGACTCAATATACAGAGCGAACAACAGGGGGGAAAGAGAGCATCCCTGCCTGGTACCACATAAAATTGGAAATATTGATGAATGTAAGCCCAGATATGATATTTTAGCTTGAGGTTTGAAATATAAAGCTTGTACCCACCGCATAAATTGTACCCTAAATCCAAATGTTGCGAACGTGGCCCACAAAAAATCCCACCCAACACTGTTGAATGCCTTTTCGGCGTCCAAGAGAATCATGCCAAGATTTATTGACATCTTCCCAGCCATATCAAAAGCCCCCACGACCGTATTAACATGAACGGTAGTATCTCTACCAAGAATAAAACTGTGTTGATGGTCAGATACTAGTCCGGGCATAATTGGAGCCAGCCGGGTAGCCAACATTTTTGCATACATTTTGGCATCAGTATTGATGAGCGAGATCGGCTGGTAGGAACCACAATCATCAAGGGGTTTATCTTTTTTCAAAAAGAAAACTATCTTTGTCATATTCCACGATTCTGGTGTCTTTCCAGTTGAACCTATACACTGTATAACCAAACTAAACGGTGATATCAGAATATTTTTAAAGACCTTATAAAACTCGACCAGTATGGAATCCTCCCCCGCCGCCTTCCCAGGAAGGCAAAGTAGATATTGCCAAGCTTATTTCCTCATTCATGATGTTACTCTCTAATTGCAGCATCTCTTCTTCCCTCATGGCTGGAAGATGGCTACCCTGAAGATATTGTTGTATGTCTCCCTCTTCCGGTGTGATGGTTTGCTTGTATAAACTTTGATTGTACTTAAAGAATTGTTCTAGGATTCCTTGCGAGTGTGTAAATAAGATCCCATTTGCCCCCTTTATGGCTTTTATTTGAGTTTTAGCCCTTTCCTCTGCCACCTTATAGGTCAAAACCTTTCCTATTTGTTCTCCATATTCGTATTGCTTCAGCCGATACTTATGGTACCTAGCCACAATTCTCTCCCTGAATGACTTCTTTGTAACTAATCTTGCATCTATTAAAGAAAGAAGCAGCTGGTTCTGATCACTAGAATCTCGCGAGACCGCACCAACATGTTTTTCTTCAATATTACGTAATGCTTGAATAACAGCCTCGCTTGCATCCTTCCCCTCTTTGTTCTGTTGCCATATATATCGTTGGGTTACCCCTCTTGCAAATGCCTTCATTGTATCCCAGACTATAAGCGGGGAGGTTGACCCCATATTCTCTCTAAAGAAGAGCTCGAGCTGTCTACTCATATTAGCCACATACAGACTATCCGTAAATAAGTATCTAGGGAAAGAAAAAGATATCATTGTCTTACATTCGGCTATAGCCCAGAATGATAGTAATATGGTAAGAAGTAACACGTGGACACACTTCCATGTCCGATGCCATCAACATATTATCCGAAACCCATGCCATATCGATTCTAGAATAAAGCCAGTGAGGGGCAGAGTAATACGTATAGCCAGGAATAGTTGGGTACAATATTCTCCATGCATCTTTTGTAGCCTGCAGCTGCCCCATATCTAGGAGTGCGGCACGCGTCCTCCGCATTCTAAGAGTACCCCCTGGCCTAGTCAAATCTATATTGTAATCCATTACGCAATTAAAGTCGCCCATAATCAATCGTTCCACCTCCCAATTCAGCATCTCCATACTCAGTGCATCAAATACAGTATGATCATCTGTATTTGGGCCATATACCGAACAAAAGACATATTTCCTACCTCTAATTTCTATCTGTGCCAAAGCCCATCTACCCCTCTGATCAGCCAATGTCTTATGTATCTTACATACAAACCTTTTATCCTTTAGTATAGCCGTGCCTCTTATTGAAGTACTTTGTGTTGTACACACTATTATTTCAAACCCTAAATGTTTAAGAAGATTGCGGTCTTTCTAGGAAAGATGCGTCTCTGTTAATAGGACCATCTGGGGATGACACATTTTTGTCGCAAGTTGTCGCTTGGTCCTACTATTATGCCCTGCAATGTTCCAAGCCACACATTTAACCCAATCCATGGAAAATATTATTCCCTTCGGTCATGCTGTTTCCCCTCCTAGTGCCCATCTTAATTCTTATACATTTATCACATTTATACACTCCTATTACAGTCTTGCTACCTATATTCCTATGTGCACCATTGTTGACATTTCCCTGCCCCTCTATTAACCCTCCAGAACACCACCCCCCATCCCCCATGTCGTTGTCTACACCGCCCACCCACCCTGAAACATAAAGGAGGAATCCTCCCCTTTTACCAGCTGCTGCTGACTGGGCAGATAAATAGTGACAGTACCGCACGGCGGCCCCCACACCACCCGCACACATATTATCCATCTTTATCTATTTATCATGCCAAAGAGCCGAGAAGATAAAATAACAAAAAGAAAAGAGAAAAGGCGACTACGCCCATGTAAAACAGAAAAAATGAAGTTAAAGAAAAAGTTCAGAGATCAACTTCCCCCTCCTTTTTACTATAAACATCCAGGATTTTTATTTTTTATTTTCGCCGAACCGTAACTCTTAAGTCTTGTCCACCATTTAGCAATAGCTTCCTTAGTCTCCTGCTCATTTAGAAAAAAGTACGGGTGTCCCCCCTTCAGGACTTTTAGCCTTGCAGGCTCCTGTAGGAAAACTTGTGCCCCTACAGCTTTCAGCGGATCTATTAATTGGCGTAACTTCCAACGTCTATCCATTGTCGCCTTACAAAGATTAGAGCGCACAAAAATAGTAAGAGCGTCAACAGTAACTGGGGAGCTAGGACGGGCCTTCAGAGATACCGCTTGCCTAAGTAAAAAGTTTCCAAAAAAGATCAGGAATGGCCGTGGAAATTGGGACCCTTGTTTATATTGTACAAGTGGAAGCCTGTGTGCTCTTTGTAATTGACAATCCCAATCCCAATCCACTAAGTCAGGAAAAGCCGTCTGAAAAAGCTGGACCACATATGCTCTAGGATCTGATCCCTCCTTCCCCTCTGGGACCCCGAATAGCCTTAGATTATGTCATCGCTGACGATTCTCTAAATCTTCTAACTTGGCCTGCATTGCTGTAATCTGAACATCATGTAGCTGCAAGGAACTGACGGTTTGGGTGGTCGTCTCCTCAGTGTCCGCAACCCTCTGTTGCAACTCTAAGATATCCTTTGTGAGTGCCCCGACCTTAGATGTCACCTCCTTTAATGAATATTGGATACTATGATGAGGGGGAGGATCAAGGTGGCGGGTTGATGTCGTGGTGGTGAGCAGACACACGGATAGGCTCCCGCGCTCCCACACCTAGGCGATGCTGAGCTGAAAAAAAAAGAGCTGAGATAAGAAGCTTTTTGCGGTGGCGGACTCACTAAAGGAAGAAGAAGAGACATAACTCACAGTAACGCTGCCGGTTTTCTGCACATTGGCGAAAAGCTGAATCCGAAGACCGCTGGCTAAGCCATTGAATGCAGGCAGCAGCGGCAGCTGGGATCGGGCGCTTGCTGTATGCGTCCTGGCTTGCACGCTGGCTAGTCGGACGCCGCTCGGTGGTCTACTGGTCGAGACTGCCCTCAAGACTTTTTTCAGCCCTAGACTCTGAATCAAGCGGGGCTACGGTTCTACCAAAAACAGCGCCCAGAAACACACGGGCAACACGGATTCTGGTGAGCACGGCGAGTACGGCAGGAGCCTTGGGGACTGATGTGGCTGAGGAGTTATCGGCTGCGCAGAGAACAAACACCAATAAGGGCTCCTCAAAAGTAGGTATGCCGTTATTGCGACTGCTGCAGTCAGGGAAGGCAGCAGATGTTTTTTCATCAGCTGGCGTGCTTACCGGACAAGCAACTGGCAACAATATAGCAGAGGCTATTTTAATGGCAATTCCAGTTCAACAGAAGGAATACAATAACGTGATCCACTGCTCAGATGCTTTCGGGAAAGAGAAAGATAACTTTGTAGACCAGGCTGAGACAGCTTTGAGTTTCCATAAGTCTACAATGTATCCAATGGGTTTATCCGAAGTGCCCCCATTGCCTTCAGAGATCTGGAGCTTCGAGAAGCAGATGCTAACACCACTGGTGAGGGAGAAGTTAGGGGCGAGTTAGCGAGGGCTATGGAATCTAGCGGAGAAAGTTCTGTATATAGAGACCAGTTGGGCTTTTTGCAGAGTCAGGTGAACACATATATTACCTCTGTCACTATTGCTATAAACCCTTCCAGGGGAAGCCTTGATATAGATGCAGGGGTGCACCCAGCGGCTCAGGCAGTGGTTCAGGTTGGACATGGAGATGGAGATAACGGCTCAGGAGTCGAGGGAGCTGTGTTAGAGGTACAAGGATTCCAACAAGAACCTGGTAACCCCAAGCTCTTGGGGGAGAAAAGGAGTGATTTGCCAGCAGTTTCCAGAAGTACAGTGCCTGGGCCAGCTGAGAGTATAGGGGCTGAGAGTGAGTCACCTAACGTTTCTTCTAGTAAAAAGAAAAATACAAAGCCTAAAACAATGAGAGGAGTGAAGAAAACTCTTAGTGGGCATAATAATCAGCAACATCGTATGGCATCTCCACTCGCTAAAGACACCTTAGCTAGTAGCCCTCTGCGCAGATGGGTCCAGGCAAAAGGAGGGGTAAAGACAATAGTATCACGGCTATCAGGTACTAGCCCGATTGATAGCCCGATTGATAGTGGTGATAACATCGAAGATGGAGAAATAACAGGAGCCAATCTCGAGTCTGAATTAGCGACATCTTTTGGACTGTCACCGACCATGCCTTCTAACGGTTTGCCTTCGATACCTATTCCGCCTAACAAGGGGAGACAGGGGGGTAAAATTGTGGGGGAACATCAAGTCGAGCACCAAACTGAGAAGGAGCCAGCACCTCCGGGCCTTAAATGATCAAAGACTTGAAGCGCAGGAGCATTATGCGCAGGCTAGAGCTGACAATCATAGTAGCTAATTTCTAATTGTAAAGTCCAAAAAATGCTTTTTCAAAATTTTTAAACTTTTATAAAAGTAATGTGATGTTTTCTCTTTTCTAAAATATGAATTTACATTTTTATTTATTTATTTATTTTTTTAAAAAGTGAATTCGCGTACCGATCGTGTGCCAGTCACGGTGGGTGCGCAAATCCAAGAATTTTGCTGCCATATTGGTTAAGTCGTGTACGATGCACGTTCGGTATGTGAAGGGTGAGCGTTGCTCGGCCCCGTGGAAGGTCACGTACGTATCTCCGGGGGTCGCGCCAGGTACGCGAATCCACCGCAAATTTTTGGTTTTAAAAGTATATGTATATAACTTTATTATGCATATTATACCAAGAGATTATTTAACATAATTGTAAATATCATATATTTGTAACTGCAATAAAGATATATTGTTAAATATAGTTTTTGGAAATCGCGTCGGGTGCGCATCGGGTGCGCGCTGCTTGCGCGCCCGGTGCGCGAATCCCATGTGTCTTCAAAAGAAAGTATTTCATTGGTCAAGAAGCTTTTGATTCTAAAACTTGCAGGACCCCACCCAATTTTTTCAATCTTTCAGCTTCATCTATAGAGACACAGCTCTTGTGTTTTTCTCTTCTTCTTTGGATTTTTTGGGTGTTTTTGTAATAAAAAAAATGGCTGCTTCCAATCTAGCACAACAGCTTCCACCTGAAGATGAAGAAGAGTTGGAAGAACCGGTGAAAGTGAGATACCAGAGCATAGTTTTGGCTTTCTTCTCAATTCCAGCTGGGGAGAAGAAAGTAAATGTGTGAGAAGGTCCTGTCACGAGGATCTGACAAAAACTATTCATGCGGCACCTCTTCGATGCTCAAGCATCTACAAACAATGCATCCACGGCGTCTCGCGAGGGAACAACAGAGACGAGACCTACAGAAACAGGCAAGTCAGGACGACGGTGCTGGACCAAGTACATCATCTGGTTCCTCAGCAACAACAAGACCTCACATAATTCCTGAATTTGCTAGAGTGGAGCAGCATTGTGTGAAATGCAAAAAGGTTTTATGTTACGGTGAACAATCAGTGTTATTTTTTTTTGCAATGACTTTGTAATTGCATACTGTTTTCAAAGCTTTCACCGTTTGTTCTGTTAATTTTTTCTTTTTTTTAAAAAAAAAACACCCAAAAATACAAAAAAGAGTTGAAAAAACACAAAAAAATTATAAAAGAAAAAAAGAAGGAACAAAATGGTTCTTTTTAGAACCGCCTATTTGGTTAAAAATAGACAAATTTGTAAGTGTTGTATGAATTGTGGCAAGTGTAATATATGGAGAAGTGTATGGGTAGTGCATGTGTGATTGCATGAGTGCATCTGTAGTGCCTGGGTGATTGGAGAAGTGCATGTGTACTACCTGAGTGATTTCATGAGTACATGGGTAATGCCTGGGTGATTGTAAGAGTGCATGGGTAGTGGCTGGATGATTGCATGAGTGCAGGGGGTAGTGCGTGCGTGATTAGAGTAGTGCATAGATAGTGCCTGAGTGATTAAAGGAGTGCATGGGTAATGTTTTGGTGATTGCAAGAGTGCATGGGTAGTGCCTGAGTGATTGGAGGAGTTGAAGGGTAGTGCCTGGGTGATTGGAGGAGTGCATGGATAGTGCTTGGGGGATTGGAGGAGTGCAAGAGTAGTGCCTGGGTGATTGAAGGAATGTATGGATAGTGCCTGGGTGCTTGGATGAGTGCAAGGGTAGTGCCTGGGTGATTGAAGGAGTGCATGGATAGTGCATGGGTGATTGGAGGAGTGCATGGGTAATGCCTAGGTGCACTGAGGAGTGCATCAGTAGTGCCTGTGTGATTGCATGAGTGCATAGGTAGTGTCTGGATGATTTTATAAGTGCATGGGTACTGCCTGAAAGATTGGAGGACTGCATGGATACTACTTGGGTGATTGAAGAAGTGCAAGGACAGTGTCTGGGTGATTGGAGGAGTGCATAGCTAATGCATGGGTGATAGGATGAGTGCAAGGGCAAAGTCTAGGTGATTGGAGGAGTGCATAGATAGTGCTTGGGTGATTGGAGGAGCACAAGAGTAGTGTTTGGGTTATTCCATGAGTACATAGGTAGTGCCTGGGTGATTGCATGAGTGTAGGGGTAATGCCTGGGTGATTGCATGAGTGCACGGGTAGTGCCTGGGTGATTAGAGGAGTGCATACAGAGTGCCTGGGAGATTTTATAAGTGCATGGGTACTGCCTGAGTGATTGAAGGAGTGTATGGGTAATGCCTAGGTGCATGGAGGAGTACATCAGTAGTGCCTGGGTGATTGGAAGAGTCCATAAGTAATGCCTGGGTGATTTTATAAGTGCATATGTATTGCCTGGGTGATTGGAGAACTGCATGGATAGTGCTTGGGTGATTGTAGGAGTGAAGGGTACTGCCTGGGCTATTGCATAACTGCTTAGGTAGTGCCTGAGTGATCGCATGAGTACAACGGTAGTGCCTGTGCGACTGGAGCAGTGCAAGGGTAGTGTCTGCTTGATTATATCAGTGCAGGGGTACTGCCTGGTTGATTATATAAGTGCAGGGGTAGTGCCTGGGTGATTAGAGGAGTGCATAGGCAGTGCCTGGGTGATTTTATAAGTGCATGGGTACTGCCTGAGTGATTGAAGGACTGCATGGGTAATACCTAGGTGATTGCATGAGTGCAGGGGTAATGTATGGGTAATTGGAGGAGTGCATGAGTAAGGTCTGGCTGATTGCATGAGTGCAGGAGTAATGTCTGGGTGGTAGCATGACTGTAGTGGTAGCGCCTGGGTGATTCTAAGAGTGCATAAGTAGTGCCTGGGTGATTTTATAAGTGCATGGGTACTGGCTGGATGATTGGAGGAGTGCATGGATAGTGCCTGGGTGATTGCAGCAGTGCAAGAGTAGTGCCTTGGTTATTCTATGAGTGCATAGCTAGTGCCTGGGTGATTGCATGAGTGTAAGGGTAGTGCTTGGGTTATTGCATGAGTACACAGGTAGAGCCTGGGTGATTGCATGAGTGCAGTGGTAGTGCCTGGGTGATTGCATACGTGCATAGGTAGTGCCTGGGTGATTTTATAAGTGCATGGGTACTGACTGAGAGATTGAAGGAGTACATAGATACTGCCTGGGTGATTGAAGGAGTGCAAGGGTAGTGCATGGGTGATTAGAGCAGTGCATAGCTAATGTTTTGGTGATTGCATTAGTGTAGGGGTAATGTCTAGCTAATTGCATGAGTGTAGGGGTAGTGCCTTGTTGATTGGAGGAACCCATAGGTAATACCTGGGTGATTGCTTGCGTGCAGAAATAGAGACTAAGTGATTAGAGGACTGCATAAGTAGTGCCTTGGTGATTTTATAAGTGTATAATAAGTGCCTGAGTGATTGAAGGAGTGCATGGGTAATGTTTAGGTGATGACATGAGTGCAAGAGTATTGTTTGAATGATTGCATGAGTACAGGGATAATGTCTGGGTGGTTGCATGAGTGTAGTGGTAGTGTCTAGGTGATAGGAGGAGTGCATAGGTAGTGCCTGGGTGATTTTATAAGTGCATGTGTACTGCTTGAGTGATTGAAGGAGTGCATGTGCAATGACTAGGTGATTGCATGAGTGCAGGGGTAATGTCTGGGTAATTGAAGAAGTGCATGAGTAATGACTGGGTGATTGCATGAGTGCAAGAGTAATGTCTGGGTGGTTGTATGAGTGTAGTGGTAGTTCCTGGGTGATTGCAGGAGTGCATAAGTAGTGCCTGGGTGATTGGAGGAGTGTAAGAATAGTGCTTAGGTGATTGGAGGAGTGCAAGAGTAGTGCCTGGGTGATTGAAGAAATATATGGATAGTGCTTGGGTGATTGAACGAGTGCAAGAGTAGTGCCTGGGTGATCGAAGGAGTGCATGGATGGTGCATGAGTGATTGGAGGAGTCCATGGGTAATGCCTAGGTGCATCGAGGAGTGCATCAGTAGTGCCTGGATGATTTTATAAGTGCATGGGTACTGCCTGAGTGATTGAAGGACTGCATGGGTAATACCTAGGCGATTGCATGAGTGCAGGGGTAATGTCTGGGTCATTGGAGGAGTGCATGGGTAATGCCTAAGTGATTGCATGAGTGCAGGGGTGATGTGTGGGTAATTGGAGGAGTGAATGAGTAATGTCTGGCTGATTGCATGAGTGCAGGAATAATGTCTGGGTGGTTGCATGACTGTAGTGGTAGTGCCTGGGTGATTGGAAGAGTGCATGAGCAGTGCCTGTGGGATTTTATAAGTGCATGGGTACTGGCTGGATGATTGGAGGAGTGCATGGATAGTGCCTGGGTGATTGCATGAGTGCAAGAGTAATGTCTGGGTGGTTGCATGAATGTAGTTGTAGTTCCTGGGTGATTGCAGGAGTGCATAAGTAGTGCCTGGGTGATTGGAGGAGTGCCAGGGTAGTGCCTGGGTGATTGAAGCAGTGCATAGCTAACGCATTGGTGATTCCATGAGTGCAGGGGTAATGTATGGGGGATTAGAGGAGTGCCTAGGTAATGCCTGGGTAATTGCATGAGTGTTGGGGTAATGTCTAGCTGATTGTATGAGTGTAGAGGTAGTGCCTGGGTGATTTTATAAGTGTGTGGGTATTGCCTGGGTAAATGTATGAGTACAGGGGTAGTGCCTGGGTTATTGGAGGAGTGCAAGGGTAGTGCCTGGGTGATTATATAAGTGTATGGGTAGTGGCTGGCTCATAGAAGGAGTGCTTGGGTAATGCCTGGGTGATTGCATGAGTGCAGGAATAATGTGTGAGTGGTTCGAGGAGTGCATGAGTAATGTCTGGGTGATTGCATGAGTGCAGGGATAATATCTAAGTGATTGCATGAGTACAAGGCTAATCTCTGGGGGATTAGAGAAATGCATAGATAATGCCTGGGTAATTGCATGAGTGTAGGGGTAATGTCTTGCTGATTGCATGAGTGTAGGGGTAGTGCCTGAGTGATTGAAGGAGTGTATAGTTAGTGCCTGGGTGATTTTATAAGTGCAAGGGTTTTGGCTGGGTGATTAAAAGAGTACAGGGGTAGTGCCTAAGTGATTGGAGGAGTGCATAGATAGTGCCTGAGTGATTGAAGGAGTGCATGGGTAATGCCTGGGTGATTGGTGGAGTGTATGAGTAGCGCCTGGGTTATTCCATAAGTGCATGGGTACTGGCTGAGTGATTGGAGGAATGCATTGATAGTGCCTGGGTGATTGGAGGAGTGCAAAGGTAGTGTCTGGGTGATTGAAGCAGTGCATAGCTAATGCATTGCTGATTGCATGAGAGCAGGGGTAATGTCTGGGGGATTAGAGAAGTACAAAGATAATGCCTGGGTAAATGCATGAGTGTTAGGGTAATGTCTAGCTGATTGCATGTGTGTAGGGGTAGTGCCTGGGTGATTTTATAAGTGCATAGGTACTGGCTGGGTAATTGCATGAGTACAGGGGTAGTGCCTGGGTGATTGGAAGAGTGTAAGGGTAGTGCCTTGATGATTGAAAGAGTGCTTGGGTAATGCCTGGGTGATTGCATGAGTGCAGGGATAATGTGTGAGTGTTTGGTGGAGTGCATGAGTAATGGCTGGGTGATTGCATGAGTGCAGGGGTAATGCCTGAGTGATTGCATGAGTGCAAGGGTAATGTCTGTGGGATTAGAGGAAAGCATAGGTAATGCCTTGGTAATTGCATGAGTGTAGGGATAATGTCTTGCTAATTGCATGAGTGTAGGGGTAGTGCCTGGGTGATTAGAGGAGTGCATAGGAAGTGCTTGGGTGATTTTAGAAGTGCATGTGTACTGCCTGAGTGATTGAAGGAGTGCATGTGTAATGATTAGGTGATTGCATGAGTGCAGGGGTAATGTCAGGGTAATTGGAGGAGTGCATGAGTAATGTATGGGTGATGGCATGAGTGCAGGGGTAATGTCCAGGTGGTTGCATGAGTGTAGTGGTAGTACCTGGATGATTGAAGTAGTGCATAGGTAGTGTCTGGGTGATTTTATGAGTGCATAATACTGGCTGAGTGATTAGAGGAGTGCATAGATACTGCCTGGGTGATTTAAAGAGTGCAAGGGTAGTGCCTGGGTGATTGCATGAGTGCATGGGTTATGTTTGGGGGATTGGAGAAGTGTATAGGTAATACCTGGGTGATTGCAAGACTGTACGGGTAATGTCTAGCTGATTGCATGAGTGTACGGGTAGTGCCTGGGTGATTGGAGGAGTGCATAGGTAGTGTCTGGGTGATATTATAAGTGTATGGGTACTAGCTAGGTGATTGGAGAAGTGCATGGATAGTGTCTGGGTGATTGGAGGAGTGTGGGAATAGTGCCTAACTGTATAGATGAGTGCATGGGTAGTGTTTGAAAAAATGGATGAGTGCAGTAAAAGCGTCTGTAAACATTAGTTCATATTATCATGCTTATTACATTATTTCATCTTACCTTTTTTACTAAAGAAGATACAAAGCTCAGTGGAACTATTTTACAGTAGTTTTGTTGTAAACTGAATTTAAAATCTTTTCAAACTTTACCATTACCTTCTGTAAAAAAGAAGAAGAAAAACTGTTATCGAATATAATATTAAAGTTTTAAGAACACAACATCATTTTAGAATTACATAACATATTCAGTTTCCCTTTTTTGCTGTTCTCAGATTCTACTGAATTTCACCATACACAGAGATTTCAATGTAGATCATCATACAACAGCGGGGAAAAAACCAATCAATGAGATTGTAAGAAAAAAACAAATCTGCGTTGAAAATATTTACAACAAGTGTAACTATCTGTTTACCTATCTACAGTTTCTAAATTACATTCTTCAACTACATTAAGTCTTTTATTTCTCTCAAGTACATTTTGTAAAATATACACTCTCATTTACATCGCTTATAATATAAAGATCAAATATATAAACTACTTCTTTCAAACACAATTTTCCAAATGCAATATGAATTAGCACAAACAATAATCCAAACAGTAATTGTTCACATCTTCCCAATAGGCTGAATAATGTTTCCAAATCCATTTGCATTGAAAATATCCAAAATAAACTTGTTAATTCGTGTTCACATCTTCCCAATAGGCCAAATGATGTTTTAAAAACTTTGGCATCAAAAATATCAGATATGAATTTGGTATTTCGTAAGGCAACCTACATTTGAGTTCCAAATGGGCATCATTGTAATGTGTCTATCCTTTATTGCACTTTAAATACACAGTATAGTGTCCGGATGTTGTAGTAGGTCCATCATGGAAAATAATAGCTACTGCTTTAAAAGTTCTTCCTGAAATTGATACTTGACTTGCCACAAAGTTTTTAATTTTGGTATCCAATTTTCTTCCATCTACTCTACAATGTTGTAGCATTAAAATGACATATTGTCCAAATCTTTCTGTATATAATGTTGACAACATTTCTGATTTACAATGAGAACATTTCATATCTTGATTAGCGGTTTTTACTAATTTGTTAAAAGACACTAATTTGCAATCAGGTATTGTCAAATATATGAATCGTTCAGTGTCTATTTCAGTGGTAGAAGATAATGAACACTCATCACATTTACGATCCCATCTGTAACTTGGTCCAAACGAATTTTCAATTTCTATTCCTTCATCTTCCAATACTGCAAGCATAAACATAAGAAATTCTTGTGCATCTTGTTGTACATTCAATGTAAATTTCAATGATCCAGTACATATATCCAAAAATGCCGAATGCCAGAAGCAGTATGGATTTTAGTTCTATCAGTTACCAACTTTTGAAAAATATAATGTAGTAAACAACAGAATCTTTTTTCTCGATTTTCCATAATTTCATGATGAAGATCCTCTAGATAAAACACAACATTCACATTTACATTAGCATAGCAGTTGATACCTGAACTATTTTCTAACTGGTATCCTACAATATCATCAACAGTGTCCATTTTCATTTTCTGTGCAGTTTCATCATTCTCTTGAATTGTTTACTCTTTATGAATCTCAGTGGAATATTTGTCATATTTCCATTTTGGACACACTACACGTTTCTCATATACGAGATATTCACCTAAATTAGGAGCATAGGGCCAGATGCATCAAGCTATTTTGCGATCGCAAACAGTGAGATTTGCAAAAAACGGGCGTTTGCGATCGCAAAAGAGCAAAAAGCAATGCATCAAGCAAAATTCAAATAATCTCCCTGGAATTTGCAATTTATTGCGATTACCTATTTTACGATTTCCAAATCTGCGAATCCTTATTTGCGAATCGCAATTTCGAAGGCGCAAAGCTATGCATGAAAAATCGCAAATTGCGAATAGGTAAGAAATTGCAATTTTGCAATCGCAAAATACCACCAAATCAAACTAGGTGGTAACCAGGTGAAAACAATCAAATCAGGTGGGAAACATTTGGGAAAGTATTTAAACTGGCCCAGAAGGCCTCAGAATGTTTCACAATGGCAGCGCTCTACGTCATGGCGAGGAGGATGAGGCTAAGAGCAGCAGCAGAGAGGAGAAGGAGGATACAGGAGCGCATTTTCAGAGTGCGCGTTACTCTGTTGGGGCAGACAGAGGAGGAAATATATGACAATTATAGATTAAATGCAGCAATGATACAAGATCTGATTGCAGAATTAGACCCACTACTGCGGTGTCAGACTCGCAGGACACATGCCATTCCCACCCATGTGCAGGTCCTGTTTTCCCTGCACCTCCTAGCGTCAGGTAGCTTCCAGGGGGTAATAGCTGCAGCTGGAGGTGTATGCCAAAGTTCACTATCACGTTTCTTTAACGCGTTCCTGGACGCTATGTTGCTGAGGATGCACCACCACATAAGATTCCCAAATACCCCACAGGAATTGCTTGAAACTAAAATGGACTTTGACCAGATAGCCAACATCCCCCATGTAATTGGTTGCATAGAAGGGACACATCTAGCTATATGCCCCCCTCAGTGAATGAGTACATTTTCAGGAATAGGAAGTGTTATCATTCACTGAAAATACAAGTGATATGCAATGCTAAGAACATCATCACAGACATAGTGGCAAGATACCCAGGGAGTACGCATGATTTCTACATCTTCAGGCACAGCGGCATACATAGATGACTCCTTGGGGGTGAATTTGGTGAAGCATTCCTGCTTGGTAAACACATGTCACTCTCTTACGCAGATAATCATTTCTGTGTGAGACATAGCAGTGACTAATCTATTGGCTGTTTCTCCATAGGTGACAGCGCATATGCTGTGCGCCCATTCAGCTGAACACCATACCTGAATCCAAGTACACCAAGTGAACAACGGTTCAATGCAGCACACAGGACAACGCGCAATGTGATTGAGAGGACCTTTGGACTGCTGAAAAGTCGATTTTGCTGCCTACATAAAACAGGCGGCACATTGCAGTACAGGCCAGACACCTGCTGTAAAATAGTCGCCACTTGTGCCATGTTGCATAACATAGCAACTGCCAGAGGCGTACCACTTGAACTATCGGTTAGTGATCCCGACGAGGAGACATTACAACCACAACAAGCAGGAAGTGCATCGAGGGCAACTGAAGGAAGACAGCGACGTGCAGAAAGTACACGGAATTATTTTTGAGGTGGATATTTATCAAATCCAACACAACATTGTTGCTTTGACAACTAGATTTATTAAACCCAAAATCAAACAGTAGTGCTATTGCACACATGCGAGGCCTAAAAATTATGATGGGAGACATAAATGTTTGTCATGGTAGTTTACATCAGTCCAGACAAATATAGTTTCTGGTTGCTTCACCAAAAACGAATCCTGGGGACATGTCCACACTATTTCCTGCGTCCTCGTACTCCCATTGCCCTTTCTGGATGCTCAGACACATCCCTTTGAGGGCTCTCTGATGCTGGCGTATTACGTGTGCTGCGCCTCCAGCTTTCCGTCACTGGTGCCAAGCTGCTACTGTGGCTGGAGGCATCCTCACTATCCCCCCATGACACTAGTGGCAGCAACAGAATTGGTTTGCATCTGCTCCACAGCATTTGTGACTTGGATCAGTCCCCTGGCGACATATCCGCAGCAATGGCTCCTTTCCAACTGCATGCCTATTGGACATCGGGGTAGTTGTACAGTTGTTGTGCTAAGCCGGATGATGGCCTAGTGTGCCCATCCAAGCGTCCAAGAAATTGGTGGTGTCTTTTGCAATGGGACACCTGATCATCTTTCAACACTTTGCATAGGTCCCTGAGTGCAAGGGTCATCTCACCAAATTGTTCATTGCTTTCCCTGTGACCTTCCTGCACAGCTGTTGTGAGATGCTTGATACTGTCACTCATCTCCCCCATGTTGCTTGCAAGAGTGGAAAGGTTTGCCTGCATTAACCGCATGTGTTTTACTTGCAGGCGCTGTACCCTTAACATGGCATTCTCTAGACCAGCGTAGGATGTGGAACTCTCGCCTTCGTCAGCTCTCATCATTGCAGCTGCCCTGTGCCTCCGGATTCTCATGTTCCTAGGTTGCAGCTGTACACATGGTCTTGCTGTGGGTGTATTCACAGGCTGTGCTGTTGTAGGCTCAGGTTGTCCCTCATCCCCTGTTTCAAGTGCAGGCAATGGGTCCACTGTGATCCTACGTCTTTTTTGAGCTGGTGTTGTGGGTGCTGGTGAGACTGCTATGTTTTCTCCTGACTGGGACTCACTCTCTGGGGGTGCATGTCCTTCACTGTCCTCTGACTCCTGCTCACGTGCATCTGTGAAATTGAACAGTGCAGAACTAGTTAGCATATTTGGACATGTTTTCACTTTTGTCCATTGTATTGTTGACTAAAGTTTTTTTGACACATGCAGTGTGTGGAGACTGACTTGCCTCTTACAATTGATTGAAACTATTCTGTTTTGCTACCCACCAGCCTTCCATTGTGGTATTGCTGACTGCAATTCCCATAATGCATTTGTGTGTTACAAGTAAAACATGGTCTGGAATACTATGTTCTACACTAAGCCAGATCAGACTTACGCAGTTTGTTTGTAAAAACTAAAATTTTGATGTTGATTTGCATGCATCTTACCTTGGGAGGTACTGGGTGGTGCTCAGGAATCTATTGTAGTCACTCCAACAACTGCCTCCGGCTGCAGGGTGGACTCCACAAGGTCCTCCATGGCTGTGGGTGATGTTTGGGTGGATGGCCCGCCTCCTGTTTTTTTGGCTTCAGCAAGCTTTTCTGCAACCCTTTCTTTGGCACGACTCTGCAGGACAAACCAACTTTTGCGCAAATCCGAGATGCTGTGCTGAGAAACTCCCACTACATTTATTTTTCTTTGCATTCCCAGCCACAATTTTCGACTCTGGAACCTGCAGTGACTGTTTCCCAAACAGTTTTACATGGCTCCTCACCATTTCTTCTATCAGAATCTCCAACTCCTTTTCACAAAATTTAGGGGCATATTATCGAGGAAACACGATAAATATCGCATTTCCCGCTTTGCGCGATTCTGTTTAACGCCGCATATCGCAGGATTTAATCGCCGAGATATCGCGTTATTATCAACGCATATCTCCACGGCGATTAAATCCTGCGATAGCGGCGTAAAACAGAATCGCGCAAGCGGGAAACGCGATATTTATCGTGTTTCCTTGATAATATGCCCCAGGGTCTCAGCCGTACGATCCACCTGCCATATCAAGTATGGCTAAGTCGGATTCAAACCAGGCGTTGCAAACCCGCGATAACCACGGTTAGCGCGGTTAATTCAATCGCATCGCGGGTTTGCTCGAGGCTTGGTAATAGTGCGCTGCCATGTCAGCGCGGATTTCCAGGGAGGAATGGAAGGGAACGCCCACTTTGCATGTCATTAGCGATATTCTTCGCTGACATGCAAAGTGGAGTTAATTGGGCTGCTTACTCAAGGAAACACGCGTTAGCGTGTCCTTGATAATTGTGCGGAGTAAAATTCGCCGCTTTTCGGCCGAAAACGGCCGATATAGCGGCGAAAATGGGCTTGATAATATGCCCCTCAATTTTCCGTTTGAGCTCCTTCTGTGGTTTTTCTGAAGCCATGCTGGTAACTGCACCGGTTTTAAAGTTCCAAAGTTTTCTGAAATGCTGTTCTCCAACAGTCTGCTTCCTCCTCCTCACCCTCAGCAAACAGGTAACAGCATGGGTGCGGTCACTTCCTGATTCTGACATCATCATGCTGAATGGTAATATGGGAATCGCTATTTGCGACTTGCTAATAGCGTATTCACAAAAATTGCGAGTCTGTATTTCAGAATCGCAAATAGCGATTGTAAATATTACCGACTCGCAAAATAATAGCGATTTTTTTGATGCATTCCAATTTGCGGTCCGCATAGTGCGATTCAGTAAAAATCGCAATTTGGGAATCGCAAAACGCAATGTTGATGCATATGCCCCATAAAGTCTTCTTAACCGATTGTCCTCTCTTACACAATTTACATCAGTACTAATCTTTTTCTCATCAAAATCAATCAAATACAAACCAGATAATGTTCGTACTCGAGACAATGCAACATATGCCATGCCTTCTTTAAGCACTGTACTTCCAATATTTACCAAAGCACTGTCTACACTTAAACCTTGAGATTTATGAATGGTTACTGCATATGCTAAAGAAAGAGGAAACTGTTTTCTACGAACATACACATCTTTTACAAGCAAAAAACGAACAGCACAACGTCCAATCTGTTTTACCTCTTCAATATGATCAAATGTAATCTTCAAAAATTCAATTCCATCTCTGCTCTGAAAATTTACAAAATCAACAACTTTTCCCATTGCTCCAATTACTAAACCTTCTTCTTCCTTCAAATTACGCCAAAAAATCACCTGACAGTTTACACATACATATAAAGTCTTTTCTAAACCTGCAGTCTTAGACATCGACTTTTCCAAAGAATCCAATTTTGACTGTAATTTCTCTGAGAGAAGAATAGTAACTCCTTCATGTTCCATTTTATCGATAGCTTCCATTTTCCGTATCAGTTTTTTTTCCAATTTCAAAAGTTCTTGATTGAAAGTAGAACACTCTTGCAGTGTAGGCATTAGGCAAACTATAGACTTCTTTTCACCAATTTTTTTGTATATTATTTCAGGTGCTATGTTTTCATTTGGAAACAAGTTCGTTAAAAGCCGACTTTGTAAAGCTTGTTTTCCATTTTTTGTTAAACCACCAATTCTTATATCTTGAAGAATGTTTCCATAATGTTCATCACTTGCTTGTCGCATATTCTTAATAAGTTCTTTATATTCAAAATTAGACCAAATGTTGACATTTCCAATGCTTCCCAAAAATTTCTTAGTGTCTTCATGGAGAAGTGTTTTAAAAACAGGTTGTCCTTTTACAGAAGTAAGTTGTAGTAGGTCGCCGAATAGAATTACATGTTTACCTCCAAATAGAACATCATAATCTGTTTTTAAAATCTGTTGCATTCTTAAATGTACAAAGGCAAGAATTAAGTTTGAGACCATGCTCACCTCATCAATGATTAGAAGTTTCATTTTCTTGAGTACTCTTGAAACTTCATAACAAGCTTTTTCAGATACCTTGGGATATTAAAACTTATTTTCATGTTCAACTGGTAGCATGAGTAATCGATGTAATGTAATACCTTTAATGTTGTGTGCTGCTATCCCAGTTGGAGCGGTTACAACACAAGATAAATGTGATTCAGTGTTTTTTTTGTAGATAACTGGTCAAAACTTTAATTAAGAAACTTTTTCCTGTTCCACCTTGCCCACTGATGTACATTCGAATAGGTTTATATGATGTGCATTGGCATTCTTTTTTTCATGCAGTAAACCATGCTGTATCTGTTGTGTCACTTGCTGATTTTTGTTCAATATTTAGTTTTTCTTCTAAGTTTCCCAACTCAATAATATCCTGTTGTGCTTGTTGCATTGCCATTTCTACTTCATTCATGGCTATTGCTGCTTCATTTTCAATAATTGGTTGTCCTAGTGGATCTTGACTTAGTGGAGCAGAACTTTGACTATCTTGAGAACTTTCTCTAGCTATTTCAGCTGCAATAGTAGTTTCTTGTTCAATCTCTTCATTTAACATTTGTAGATAAGTTGGAATAATTGTGAATTGAATGCTATCTTTACATGCATTAAAAAAATCTTCATAGTAGTCAAAATCTTCAAGTAATTCCATTTCACTACGCCAAGGCTTGAAGAGTTGCAGAAGTGCTAAATAGAAACATTCCCTTTTATCTTGAGTTTCACAACTGAATTTCCTGTGGTTAATAAGATTTCCTTTGGCATGTTTTACCAAACATCCATCACATCCAATTACTGCATATTTTTCTTCATTTATATTTTCTGTAACATTTCTCTTAAAACTGTAATGTTGCAGTACTTCATAGAGACATATGTTTTCCAGATGTGGACTCCTTTTGGGATAGTACATATCCAACATATTAGTTTTAACAATATCTGTACTTTCTGGTTCATTCAATGCTAAGTATTCAATTTCTTGTAGAGACTTCAATACTCGATTTCGTGTTGCAGCAAGACCTAGACTTACCCAAATGATTCCTCATGACTTTGGATATAAACTTGCAGAGGTCAACAGATCCGAACATTCGTAGGATCCAATCTCTCGATGGGAAAGCATCTTCAAACTAAAGCTGTACAATTTGTTACTAAGAGTCTTCTCTTGTGAAGTTTCTTCCCACATTTCTTTCAACTCCGTCTTTTCAGATTTGGTTATATATGACGTAATATAGCGAGCAACAGCAATCAAATTATCTTCAACATACTGGATATCCATTTTTGCATTCCACATTGTCAAAATCACTGGATTGTAGTCCTTAATATACTTTGAATCTTCAGTTTTTTTTATGTTGTAAGTATTCTTCGGAGATTTTCGAGTTATAGTATACCTAACATGACATGAAACTATTGACTCTTCCTTTTGAAATTACTGGCTGTGGGAATCCAAAACGACATTTTGTATAAAATGTTCCCTTTGACGTGTATTTTCGTCGACAATATTTTCCACATCGATGACTTTGAAACCGTAAAACTTGTTGTCTTAAGCTGTTTTCTCCTCCTTTTTTTGGAATTGCACAGGTAACATAGTCTTCAATGAAAGACAAAACAGTTTCAATAGAATCGGTTCCAACTTTAGGTGCATTCTTGATCCATAATAGCATGTGTATATGAGGAGCAACTCTAGCTTGGTACTCCTTTCTCTAAAAGAAATCAATAACTTCTCCAAGAGGTAGATTATTTTTATTGCAGATAAAAGACATCATAGCTTGAAACCTATGATTAAAATACCTGCACACATTTACAGGATCCAAGGAACACGGTTCTCCAGCTGTCTTCAATTCAATGTTGTTTACATTTGAATTTGCTTGTCGTAGAAATTCAAGTAAATCATCCCATGCGTATTCAGCACAGCTAAGCGTAACAAAACATGTAGGGGTACCTAAGTTTCTTAACATACATTTAAGTTCTCCGTGACGACGATACCAATACTCATTAGTACCACGTTGACACGCCATCAAATTAATTAACTGAGATCCTAAATGATCGTCTCTTTGTTGAACTTTGTCCAAGAATTCCTTTGCAGAAACATGTGTAAGATGAACTCCTGTTTTTAATATGTGGTTCACTGCATATGAAAGTCCAGACAAGTCACTTCCAAACAGAAGATGAAATAAGTATGGAATACACTGTTGAAATCATACTCTGAAGCTGGAATCTGTACTGGTCGTTCATCATATCGTCCACCTTTTCCAGTGGGGAAGAGCTGTGGAAAACAACAAGCTTCTAAACTTTTTTCCCATACACTCATGGGAGTTCCCTTCGCTTTCTTCATTTGAAATAATTCAATAGTATTTCCTATCACTTCTTTTGAATGTAGAGTATGTATACTGTAATGTTAATAAATTTCTTCATTCCTGGAGTTGTCCACTTTTTCTATTTGGCCAGTTGAAATTTCTGTTTCATCTTCTAAACATATTTCTTGTTCGTTCACATTTACAGTTTTATAATAAATATTGTTTTGTACGAGATATAATGTAGCCTTTTGAGGTTTGGTGACATCTACTAACTCTTGACATATTTTCCGACTCTTTGTTGGTACACCATTAACTAGAATAACTACAGGCTCACTTTCCTCTGTCTCTATACCAACAGTTTCAATATTTTTCTTAAAATCTAAAGGTAAATACACAGCTCTTCCTTTTAGACCTCTTTGTAAATCTGCTGGAGGCAGCTTACCTGTTTTAGGCTCCATACGAACTATAGCCTGAAACGGGTGCACAGATTGAAAAAGAATGGACTCGTATGTATTTAAATCTACCAGTTCTGGAGGAATAGCTACCAACTTTAAGTTGTTATGTACAGCTCTAGCTAGCATTGTAATCTCTTCTAATTTGTTGTAACAATATTTACAAATACGTTAATCACTACCCAACTCAAAATGACCTTCACCAACAAATAAGCACCAAATTGCTCCCACTTATCATTGTTTTCCTTTTCACTTTTTAAATATAGATCAACATTCCTAGTTTGACTTCTATAGTGAGTACGTCGACAACAAATACAAACATGAAAGTACCTTAAACTTTGCAATTTCTTCTGCCAACTTCTCAGTAGTAATATCTTCCACCTCTTCTTCAACGCCTACACTTATCAAACTCTCACTTTCTCTACACTCCTCTTGTGAACCAAAGAAACGAAACTGTATATTGTCAGAAACTTTTTTTACATCCGATACTGAACCATGCAAAAGAGCTGTGTTTATTTCACTTAAAGATAATGCAGCACTTTTTACGTAGTACAATCTTCTTACCAACGTTCGCATTTCTGAATGATGTACTGCTAACATTCTTAAATGATGAAAAGTACTTTGACACACTTTTCTAAAAAGACAAGCCAGAGAATGACCCTGCAAGTTAGTATGTTTTCTTACTTTACATGGATCTAGGCCTTGTAGCATCTTAATCTTCTGTTTAAGACTTTTGTTTGCATACTCTCGTAATATCTCAATATATTCTTGTCGAATACTACAAATACTACTACAATCCCACTTATACACTGGAGCTTGAACTTCTTCAGCTATTACTTCTTCCACATTTCTAGGAACCATCTTTTCTTTTTCAATTGGACAACCATCCTTTATTTCGTAACAATGACTACTGGTATCAACTGCATGAACTAATGTATTTTGTTGAAAATAGCTCCCTTCATTAAAAAAAGGCTCAGTACTAGAAGTGTGCTTCCATTCACCCTAACTTTTTTGCAAAAGTTACTTCTATTAACCAGTCTTTTTCTTTTGCTTTTCTCCTTCATAAAGTCCATTGTTTTATTCAATGTTTTCTTTCTCTTCAATACCAATTTAAATAATTTTCTTTTCAATTCAAAAGCTTTTTCTACTACACTTTCAATCTGTTGTTTTTTCTTGTAAGCTGCTGATCTTTTTTAATATTTTTTACAATCTTTCAATACATTTTGTAGCACTCTACTTTTATACATTCTCTTCCTAATATCTTTATATTCTTTCATCCTTTTTTCAACATGGCTTATTTTTCCATAACTTGATTTTCCATTAATATATCCTTTTTTCGTTTCCTTATGATTGGTTGTACAACTTTTCTTTCTCTTTTCCACATTTTGAAAATTCTTTACATTCTTTAAAAGTCTTTTAACAAACTCTTTAGTCCTCTTACCAGAAGACTTTTTCTTCAATGCCACATTTTGAACTTCATCTATTTTCTGCATTTCTCTTTCCTTTAAATAGTACTGTTTTTTTTTCTTTTCTTGTCTTTTGATCTTTTCTTGCCATACTCAATCTTTATTACTAATAATGGTGAATATCTGAAAACAAAGAAAAGTTTAAATAGTTTAGTTAAATAATGTTATATTATTAAAATAATTATATACAAATATTCTCATCTATAAATAAAGAAATATCAGACGCTGCACAATTCCTACAATTAGAAGACATCACAACCTCTAAAACAGAATCACAGAGCACAACTAAATGATTTCTCTACTGCTACTCAAATCAAATGTAAAGTGTAGTCTGTCAAGTTTTAAGACCTGCATGGTGTTGTGATTGAGGTATGTCTCTACTTGCACATGTATTCTCATATGTGTCATACATTTGAAGATGCTTTACATATAAAACAGAAGTATACATATATGTATATGCTTCTTTTATATAGTACACTAGCAAAAAGTACAGACTAATGCATGCATGGTTTCAGGAAGATGGTGAAACTTACAGGAGAAACATGTGAAGGATTGCTGCTTTGTTTTTTCCTATACTCAATACCTCACTATTGCCCCTTTCTGTACCTTTCTTTCCTCTTTCTGCACCTCTCTTGCCTCTTTCTGCATCCCTGTTCCCTCTTTCTGCACTTCTCTTCACTCTTTCTGCACCCCTCTTGAATGTTGCTGCACCTCTTTTGTCTGTTTCTGCAACTCTCTTGCCTCTTTCTGTACTTCTATTGCCTCTTTCTGCAGCTCTGTTGCTTCTTTCTGAACATCTCTTGCCTCTTTCTGCACCACTCTTGCCTCTTTCTGTACCTCTGTTGCTTCTTTTTGTACTTCTCTTGCTTCTTTCTGCACCTCTCTTGCTTCTTTTTGCACCCCTCTTGCCTCTTTCAGCACCCTTCTTCTCTCTTTCTCTACCTCTCTTGTCTCTTTCTGCACCGCTGTTCCCTTTTTCTGCATCTCTCTTGCCTTTTTCTATAGTTCTCTTCCCTCCTTTTGCACCTCTGTTGCTTCTTTCTGCACATCTCTTGCACATTTCTGCACCCCTCTTGCCTACTTCTGCACCTCTATTGGTTCTATCTGAACTGCTCTTGCTTCTTTATGCACCTCTTCTGCCTCTTTCTGCAACTCTCTTGCCTCTTTCTACACCTCTGTTGCTTCTTTCTGCACTAGTCTTGTTTCTTTTTGCACCTCTCTTACAAATTTCGGCACTCCTCTTGCTTCATTCAGCATACCTCTTTCTCCCTTCTGCACCTCTGTTGGTTATTTCTGCACTACTCTTTCTTCTTGATACACCCCTCTTGCTTCTTTCTGCACCCCTCTTCCTTCTTTCTGTACCTCTCTTGCCTCTTTCTGTACCTCTGTTGCTTCTTACTGCACTTCTCTTGCCTCTTTCTGTACCCCACTTGCCTCTTTCTGCACCTCTCTTGCTTCTTTCTGCACTTTTGTTGCTTCTTTCTGTACTTCTGTTACTCTTTCTGCACCCCTCTTGCCTCTTTCTACATCATTCTCCCCTCTTTCTGAACCTCTCTTGACTCTTTTTGCAACCCTCTTGCCTCTTTCTGCACCTCTGTTGCTTGTTTGTGCACTTCTCTTGCTTCTTACTGCACCTCTCTTTCTTCTTTCTGTACCCCTGTTGCCTCTTTCTACACCCTTCTTCCCTCTTTGTGTACCTCTGTTGCCTCTTTCTGCACACCTCTTGCCTCTTTCTGCACTTCTTTTGCTTCTTTCTGTACTACTCTTGCCTCCTCCTACAGCCTTCTTGCCTCTTTCTGCATTTCTGTTGTTTCTTTCTGCAATGCTCTTGCTTCTTTCTGCACATCTCGTGTAAATTTCTGCACCCCTCTTGCCTACTTCTACACCTCTGTTGGTTCTTTCTGTACTGCTCTTCCTTCTTTATGCACCTCTTTTGCATGTTTCTGCAACTCTCTTGCCTCTTTCGGCATCCCTCTTGCCTCTTTCTGCACCTCTGTTGCTTCTTTCTGCACTTCTCTTGCCTTTTTCTGTATCCCACTTGCCTCTTTCTGCACCTCTGTTGCTTCCTTCTGCACTTCTCTTGCCTCTCTCTGTACCCCACTTGCCTCTTTCTATACCTCTCTTACGTCTTTCTCCACTACTATTGCTTCTTTCTGCACTTCTGTTACTCCTTCTGCACCCCTCTTGCCTCTTTCTACATCCTTCTTCCCTCTTTCAGCACTTCTCTTGCCTCTTTCTGCACCCCTGTTCCCTTTTTCTGCACCTCTCTTGCCTATTTCTGCAGTTGTCTTGTCTCCTTCTGCACCTCTGTTGCTTCTTTCTATACCTCTTTGCAAATTTCTACACCTCTCTTGGCTCCTTCTGTACCCCTCTTGCCTCCTTCTGCACCTCTGTTGGTTCTTTCTGCACTGCTCTTGGATCTT
Organism: Calotriton arnoldi; assembly: GCA_963921515.1. Taxonomy (NCBI): domain Eukaryota; kingdom Metazoa; phylum Chordata; class Amphibia; order Caudata; family Salamandridae; genus Calotriton; species Calotriton arnoldi. Next base: position 177,798 of record CAWUFW010019453.1, read on the forward strand.
TGTGCACTTCTTTTGCCTGTTTGTGCACTTCTCTTGCCTCCTTCTGCACCTCTGTTGTTTCTGTCTGCACTTCTCTTGCTTCTTACTATTTATTTTGACTATGTTCAATACCTAACTACTAGTAAAATGGTAAAGCAGCAGCACCAGAAAAGTAATGTTTAACATATGTTGGGTGGCAAATTAGTGATTATGATACTTTGTAAGACTCTCTGGAAAAGTTCACTTGATGTGCACTAAATAAATCTAAGTGTCTCTTTGAAATATGAAGTGCACTCTCTCAAGTTTTAAGGTCTTCATGGCCTTCTGTTTGAGATATGTATGAACTTGCACATGTATTGTGATATGTCTTATACATCTGAACATACTACACATATAAAATACAGGTATACATCTATTTGTATGTTTCTTTGATATATGATGCTATTTACAAAAGGTACAGACATATGCATGCATGCTTTTAAGAAGAGGGTGAGACTTACACCAAAGACATGTGAAAGATTGCTGCTATATATTTGAGTAGGCCCAACACACTATGTAGTCATAGAACAATGAAGCAGCAGCACAAAAGTGAGGGTTAAGGCATATTAAGAGAAGAATCAGTTATAATGCTACTTTGTATGAGTCTGTGGAAAGCTACACTTCAAGCATACCACATAATTTTTATTATCTGCTTCAAATGTGAAGAGCAATCTGTCAAGTTTTAAGGTCTGCATGGTGTTGTAACCAAGGTATATCTCTACTTGCACATGTATTCTGATACGTATTATGCATCTGAAGTAACCCTGGGCGGTGAACTACGCTACGCTCGCGGAGCTTGCGTAGTTTCGGTAACTTCGCGATTCGCGTAGAACGCGAAGTTACCGTGCACTACGCAATTTGCGGCGTAGCGTAGCTGTTTTTCTTCTTTGCGCGCTCAATATATATTCTCGCGCGCGCGGTAACGACTTACCTTGATTCTGCGTTCGCCGACGCGACTTCCTATCCGTTTGCGGGCGCCACGAGATTTGGAATCCGGCCGTACGATCCCGAGAGAGTGTGCGAACGTGAACACGTCATTCAGACGCGCGATCTGACTTCCGGCGGCAGTGTTGGTAAGATCGCGATCCCGAACACGAAGAAACTACAATCTGGCGAAGAATATCTCTCAAGCATCATAAAACCTTCTCGAAAATGATGGTTTTGCTCCAAAAACTCCTCAGATTGTGATTTGGCTGTAGTTTTTGTGCAAGGAGTCCTTTTTCTTTTTTACTTTTTTTCCAAGAGGAAGGAAGTGCCCCTGATTCTCAAACTTCCTGTTCCTATCCAGCAGGCTCCTCCCAGTGCTTTGTCCATGTGCTGTTCACTTTCATTTGGATTTGGAGCTGGAAGGATCACTTTTTGTGTCTGTCTGCTGCATCATATCATTGGATTGGATTTGAGGACTCTTGGATTTGAGATTTTACAAGTAAGTTGGAGAATTGGTGTACTTGTTTGTTTGATTGGGGCTTGTTTGTACCTACATTTTTTTGGGGATTTCCATAGTTTTTAAAATTTATTGTTGTGGCCTGTAGTTTCGGCAGGGGCCTAGTTGTTTTTCTTTGATTGGAATTTCAGCCAGTAGGCCCAGACTAGAGCCAGAGGTACCCATGGGTGCATGTTTCTGTGGTGTCTGTTGAATTTAAACATCATGTAGGGCATGCATGGATGGCATTGGATTGAATTGGTAAATGTGGTTTTTGGGGTGTATTTCACTTTTTGGGTGTAATATATACCTTTGTTGGATGTGTGTGTGTGCTTGTTGTGTAACTTTCCAACCTTTCGTAGCCCTGTGGATTTTCGTTTTTGCATTTTTGTATTAAAGCTGTGTTGTTTAGCACTGCAGGCCTCCTTTGTCTGGTCATATTATTATAGGCCTGCTTGAGTTCATTGTTTTCCATGGCCTGTTGTGACTGTGAGTGACCATGTGGCTTGGGGCCATTTTGTGGTGGTAGTTTAGTAGTGTGCTGCTTTTTCCATATAGGCCTGCATGTCTTTTCTTTGTTCCCCTTGGCTTATGCTTGTTGTGAACTTGTGGGTGGCCTGGCCATGTGGTGGTGGCCATTTTGTGGGACCAGCCACTGTGCTTTTGCCATAGGCCTCCAAGCTTGCGGCCTAGTCTGCCAGTAGGCCCAGAAGTAGTCATCCTCATGGGTGCATAAAAACTGTTTCTGTGTTGTCTGTTGAATTGTAACATAATTTAGGCCATGGATGGCATTGGATTGATTTGCAAAATGTGGGTTTTGGGGTGGTATTTCAGTTTTTGGGTGTTTGTTAAATAAATAGGCCTTTTCAGCCAGTAGGTAACCCTGGGCGTTCAGCTCGTGGACTTTGGGCAACTCCGCACTGCGCGACAACGCGGACTTACACTTTTTATCTTCTTCGCGCGCTCAATATACGTTTTCGCACGCGCAATAACGACTTTTTGTGACGATCGCGATGCCGAACACGCAGAATTTAAAATCTGGCGAAGAATATCTCTCGAGCAGCATAAAACCTTCTCGAAAATGATGATTTAGTTCATTTTGCACAAAAAACTCCTCAGGTTGTCATTTAGGTGTAGTTTGGTGAGCAAGGAGTCACTTTTTTTTTGTTTTACAATTTTTTTCAAGAGGAAGGAAGTTGCCCAGAGTCTCCAACTGCCTGGTCCTGTCCTTTTTCTTCACTTTCTTGTTATTTTGGGTGGCCTGGCCATGTGGGTGGCGGCCATTTTGTAAAGCCAGGCATTGTGCTTTTGCCATAGGCCTGCATTGTCTGTCTTGTGTTCCTTTTCTTGTTGTTGTGGATGGCCTGGCCATTTGGGGGCGGCCATTTTGTGGGACCAGCCACTGTGCTTTTGCGATAGGCCTCCAAGCTTGCGGCAGGCCTCCAAGCTTGCGGCCTAGTCTGCCAGTAGGCCCGGAGGTAGTCATCCTCATGGGTGCATAAAAACTGTTTCTGTGTTGTCTGTTGAATTGTAACATAATTTAGGCCATGGATGGCATTGGATTGATTTGCAAAATGTGGGTTTTCGGGTAGTATTTCAGTTTTTGGGTGTTTGGTAAATAAATAGGCCTTTTCAGCCAGTAGGTAACCCTGGGCATTCAGCTCGCGGACTTTGGGCAACTCCGCACTGCGCGACAACGCGGACTTACACTTTTTATCTTCTTTGCGCGCTCAATATACATTTTCGCGCGCGCGATAACGACTTTTTGTGACGATCGCGATGCCGAACTCGCAGAATTTACAATCTGGCGAAGAATATCTCTCGAGCATCATAAAACCTTCTCGAAAATGATGATTTAGTTCATTTTGCACAAAAAACTCCTCAGGTTGTCATTTAGATGTAGTTTGGTGAGCAAGGAGTCACTTTTTTTTTGTTTTACAATTTTTTTCACGAGGAAGGAAGTTGTTGGGTGGCCTGGCCATGTGGTGGCAGCCATTTTGTGGGACCAGCCACTGTGCTTTTGCCATAGGCCTCCAAGCTTGTGGCCTAGTCTGCCAGTAGGCAGAGGTAGTCACCATGGGTGCATAAAAACTGTTTCTGTGTTGTCTGTGGAATTTTGACATCATTTAGGCCATGGATGGCATTGAATTGAATTGCAAAATGTGTTTTTTTTGGAGGGTCTGACTATTTCACTTTTTGGGTGTGTTAAATGAATGCCTTTTTTGCGTGTGTAATTATAATTATGTGTTGTTGTAGTGGTTGTCTAACTTTCAAAAGTGTTTTTAGGCATGTGGATTTTAGTTTTTGCATTAAAGCTGTGTGTGTTTTATAAGGCATCCTTTGTCTGCCCATATATAGGCCTGCTTGAGTTCATTGTTTGCCGTGCCTTGTGCCTGTGAGTCACCATGTTGCTGGGGGCCATTTTGTGGTGGTAGTTAGTAGTGTGCTGTTTTTGCCACATAGGCCTGCGTGTCTTTCCATTGTTCCTCTTGTCTTACTGCTTCCAAATCCATCCCCATTGACAGCTGCAGCTCCCTGATGCTGCTACATACATCCCACGTGATGCACAAATTTAGGCCAAACATGCTCCACTACATTTTAGTTTTTGTTCTTTACTATTCTTATTCTTCCAGAGTGTACACACTAGCACTACACAGTAGCCAGGAAAGCCCTGGCCTTGTTGTCAACGTCTCATAAATGGCTACACAGGGGGCCTGATTCACAGAACTAACTTACGTCAAAAACGTAAACGTAAACGTAAAGTTAGTACTTTTAGGTATTCACAGAAGTTAGTAGTCCTAACTTTAGGACTCCTAAATGCCTTCTGTGAATACCGAAAGTCTGAAAGTTAGGATTTTTCTCAGTTTAGGAGTAGTAAAGTTAAGTAAAATCCTAACTTTCAGACTTTCGGTATTCACAGAAGGCATTTAGGAGTCCTAAAGTTAGGACTATTAACTTCTGTGAATACCTAAAAAGTACTAACTTTATGTTTACGTTTACGTTTACGTTTTGACGTAAGTTAGTTCTGTGAATCAGGCCCTGTGTGTTGTTGTTCACCGAGTTTCTAAAATGTAATAATTGAGGCCACCAGTCCACCACACACTAAGTTCTATATTATATTTGTTTGATTTGTGCTATGTTTGACTGATGTTCTGGCTTTTTTGCTTTTAGGTGCACAAAGACTGAGGAGGAGGTGTGTCATCATTGCCCGTTGCACTGCCAGACAGACATCCTGCTGCTGTACACACAACACAACGTGACGTGTGACCTGACCAGACATCTCTGCAACTGAGTGCTGCTGACATCTGAAGAAGATGGGCCCAAAGAAAGCAGGTACCAGGTCCTCCAGTACCAAGAAAGTTGCTATTGAGAAGAAGGAACAGAAGAAGGAAGTGACACTTAAGTCTGGTGTGCCGGCCAATACCTTTTTGGGCAAACAAAAATTACGCCTGCAGCAGCGGTGGCCGGGGGCAAGCTGGGGGCAGCACCTCCGCATCAGTGGGCCCAACCCACCAACCCAGGCCCAAGCACATGAGTGTGGAAGAGGTAGCCAGCCTAATGGTGGAAAGCAGTGATGCTGAGCCTGAGATAAACTTATCGCTATCTCAAAGTAGTACCCAATCAACGCAGGAGGAAACACAGCAGATAAGTGGTCAACAACAACAGCCGCAACCACCGCCCGCAATAGTAGTTGTTGTTCCTCCTGAAGTAGGGGCAGTTCAGGAAATTGAGCCTCATGCAGAGGTAGAAGAAGAAGCCACTCATTCAGAAGATCCATTGTCTTCCAAATCTCCAGCAAGGAAAAGGAGGGGTAGTCCATCAAGTTCCTCGCCAAGCCCCCCTTCTGATGATCTAGATGCCAATTGGAAGCCACAAACTGAGTCTGAGAGGGAGCCACGTTCCAAGACCAAGCTAGGGAAAAGGAAGGTTCCAGAAAGCCTTACACTTATGGAGGTCGATGTAGAACAGCAGGATGATGATGATGAGCCAGTCATCACGAACATCACTCTCGGCCCCGAGGAGATGGAGACCAACATTATTACCCTATCCAAAATGGCTGCGAGGGATGTAGCACGCATACCTCCACAGGTAACACCAACACGACCTACAGCTTCCATATTTGCATTAGCAAAGGCCCGGCAGCGACCTACATCCAGCACAACCACCACCTCAGTAGGAGTAGGTAGTGGTACAGCAGCACAGAGTCAAATTCAACACACACCCTCCAGTTCATCCGGCATTGGAAGTGGCACCTCCCACAGGAGCCCAAAGTTAAGCTCCCCAGTTTGGGACTTCTTTACGGTTAGCGAAAAGGAGGAGAACATTGCTATATGCTCCATTTGTAATAGCTCTGTTAGTCGTGGTAAGCTTGGTACAAACTATGGTACCGGAGGCCAAATGACCCATCTGAATAAACACCACTTGATCAGCTGGGAGGACCACCTTCGCGGCATAAAAAAAACTGCAACCATTGGTGTTGGTGGGGATAAAGGAGTAGAAGATGCGATCACGGTGGAAGAGGAAGGACAGGGAGATATTCTCTCTAGTAGTGGTACACAAGGTGTCCCTGACCCCAGCAGTGCAGTGTTAACGTCGCCCACATCTTCAGCAACATCTCAGTGGCACAAGAGTAAGAGTCAGCCTGAGACACACCAAGGAGTACCAGGTCGCAATCCAAAAAAGTGCGTTGTTGAGCCTAAGAGAAAGGAAAACCATGCAGACTACCATTATCAGCATGTTTGGGGGGGAGGGGCAGTACGAACGCAACCACCCAAAAGCACGTTTGTACAATGCGAAGCTGGCTAAAATGTTATCACTGGACCTTCTCCCTTTTTCTTTTGTTGAAGGGGTGGGTTTTCTGGAATTTGTGTCATCCATCTGCCCAAAATGGCATGTTCCCAGCTGCTACTATTTTGCCAGAGTTGCTGTTCCAGCACTACATCACGACGTGCTGGAATTGCTTGGAAAAGCCTTGAAGCAGAGTGCTGTTCACAGTATCCACCTGACAACAGACATGTGGACCAGTTGCCAAGCCACAGATTACATGTGCATCACTGCACACTGGATCTCATGTGCGGGGGTTAGAGAACAGATATCTGCTGGTGTTGACGCTGCTGAGATTTTTCATGCCACTCGCAAACATGCGACTGTAGCCATGTTTGCCATGGAGAAATCTCATACTGCTGCAAACATTTTGGAAGAGTTTAACACCAAGGTCTTTGAGTGGCTGCGCCCAAGAGGGCTTACGATTGGTTTTGTTGCCACGGACAACGGCAGTAATGTAGTTAAGGCCATGCGCAATGGTGGCTATTTCAGGGTCCCGTGTTTGGCACACTGCATTAACATTGTTGTTCAAGACTTTTTGAAAAATGAATCCAAAGTCAGCAACTTACTGGCCACCTGCAGAAGAATATGCACACATTTCAGCCATTCTTTTAAAGCCCGGAAGCAGCTGAGGGTCATTCAACGTGAGCATAAAATGCCAGTCAAAGCGCTCATCCAGGAGGTGCCAACACGTTGGAACTCAACTTATTACATGCTTGATCGTCTGTTTGAACTGTACATACCACTCAATGCTTATGTCATGCAAAGATTAGGGGAACCTACTGTGAGAGGTCAATGGGACCTCATTAAATGCCTGACTGAGATGCTACTTCCTTTTGAGATCTTCACACGTGAAGTCAGCAGGGAGGACTGTACTATGGGCCAAGCTATCCCATTGTTGCACATGCTAGAGCAACAGCTGAAGGAGGTGTTTGAAACGTACGCAGGTGTGGATGACAAACAAGACACATATCATTTGGGGGAGACCTTAGCCGCTCGCTTATCTGAAAATACAAGGATTCAAAATAAAATTTTGTCACAACCACATTACATTAGTGCCACAATTTTGGATCCACGGTACAAAGTATTTCTGAACAGCAAGGCAGTAATTCCTTTTTCGGAAGTGGATGTTGCCAACTACAAAACTTTGATAGCTAAGGAAGCCACTATTTTCGAAAACGAACGGCTGTTAATTACAGGCCCCCCACCCCAGGCCATAACAAGCACTACAGGGCATCCAGAGTCAAGTTCTACGTCGGAGCCTGAGGGCAGTGCGTTAGCCTCCCAGCATTCACCTACACCAACAATAACATCACCAACAGCAAGAACAGGATCATCCACAGTACAATCTGCAACTGATTGGTTTCTACGGCAGGGGTATGGTAAGTCCAGTGCTGATGCAAAGGCAAAAGAGGCTGAGCACATCGGAGCACCCCTGAACATTGAGCGGACGGTCCAGGCCTATCTGGATGACCCAACAGAGGTCTTCATGGATCGAAACCCATTGGTGTATTGGTATGGGAAAAGAAGCCAATGGACAGTGCTCAGCAGGCTGGCGATAAAGTATATGGCTTCCCCTGTCGCAAGTGTCTCTTCTGAGCGTATTTTCAGTGCTGCTGGTGCCATTGTAACTTCGAAAAGGACCAGTCTCTCGCCCAAAAGCATGGAGAGGTTAACCATGATCAAAATGAATCAGCACTTTATACCACCGGATTACAAAATACGTGAATCTGTTTGTGTTACATCATCGGAAGATTATTTAAATCAAACACTGGCTGCGGCCCTGCAGCAGCAAGGAAACCATGTGACGTTAATTCAGTAAAACAGTAACCCCCACTAAACATTAACATTGTATGTTTAAGTATAAATATAATGTATTACCCTAACAAAAATAAACTATCCCACACCTGACCCACCCCTCTCCCTAACCCCAACCAATGTCCAAAATGAAAAAAAGTCAAAAGAATGTCCAGAAACCCCAACGCCCAATTCCCACCTGTTAGACCTGGCACCATTGGCGTGGGTCTCC